>BEHA01050178.1:102664-187444 GCA_002897215.1 Eschscholzia californica subsp. californica
GAAACCTTATTGATAAATATAAAAAAAAAAAAAAAAAAAACTTCGACTGTAAACCTTGACTAAAATTATTGAGAAGTATGAACTAAGCTAATTAAAAAATTAGAGAAGAAAATAAATGAAAAAAATAAAGAACTGTGATTCCGGCAAACGGTAGTCATGGAAGCGGCTACCGCCGCCGGTTAAGCGGAAGCAAAATAGGATCGAAACTACTCTTTAGATTTTGTAGCTCTGAAACCATGAAAGACTTAGGTTTTGGGTTGAGGAAAACCATATACCTCCATATCTATTTATAGTAGAAGAGAATTACAACGGATGGAAATAAATAACGTAAATATAGAAATAATCTTAATTCTAGTGTATCCATATCTTGAAGATATATGTGAGAATATTTCCTTGATTTTTATCTTGGGTAGGAATATTTGACTTGACTATCACTTTTACCCTTATTAGAATGTCTATATAGCCGAAGAACCACACCTCGATTCTTCTCTGTTTTTTAAAATGGTAAGAAAATCCCTCTATAATATCTTCAATATGATTCTCTCAATCTTATCTCTTTCGAAATCTTTTTTCTAAAGAAAATCCAATCCCCATCTTCAAGCAGTTTCCTCTTCCATGCCATGTTCACTCTCTCTCTAAATATCATAACCGAGACACTTTCTTTCTCTACAAATATATCAATCAACACCATTTCTCTAGATTTCCATCAATCTCTCTTCTTTCTATTTCTAAGAATCTCCCTCAATCTCCTCTGTCTCCAGCAATCATTTTCTCTCTCTGTCTTTTAAATTTCTTTCCTAACAGTTTGAAAGAGACGAGGGAAAGAAGAGAGAAAATAGGAAAGAATCATGGACGAGCTGCTAAGTAGGCATTCACCGTGCATAGCGGGCCAAACTAAAAAGTTGCAACGCACCTCACAGATGACCCCTTGTGTACGGAGTCAACTCTGACCGTCCAATTTTCTATTATGTGCATGGGAGTACTGTGGTGTCCTGCCTCGTTTTCCATGTGATCAGAACCTGAATTTAATCCCGAAAACGTCCCAATAGTGCCCACCTTTGTACCGAAATTCTCACACTAACATTCTTGATCTGCGCCACGTGTCTCTGGGTATTCTAGCATTGACCCAAACTTGGACTTGGTCTAACTTTCTCATACAAACTCCGATTTTACTTTTGTTTTCGCCTACGAGTTCGTTTTGGGCTCTAATTTTCAACCGGGCACAAATATTGACCAAAATTCCCCTCGTATGTCTTTCTCCATTTTTATCCGTTTTTCACACTCAACTCCTAAAAAGCAACTTGGACAAGAGAAACAAACAATTCATCAGAGTAACTGCTCGAAATGGACTAACTAGCCCAAGTTAAGAGATCCAAATGGGGCATTTTCATGTCTCATCATCTATAATAGACAAGTCTTCCGAGGTTATTTCCCTAATGGCCCCCAACTTTGTGACCAGCTTCCCGCCTGGCCCCCTACTTTACGAGAAATACCCATATGGCCCCCTTCCGTTATAACACCGTCACTCTTTCTCCTCCATCATGTTTTCTCTCTCTGCCAACTCACGCCACATCATCTGTTACGCCACCACATCACCTTCTCCGACAGAAGTCGCCGGCCGGCCAAATGTCCAGCCGGCGACCTTCAAACTAAAAAAAAATACATTTTTTTCTCTTTTCCTCTCTCTCTCTCTCTAAAATTACTCCGACGAAGGGAGACCTTCGCCGGAGTGGTTTGTTCTTCACTGAACATACCAGGGTCTGTTCTTCACTGAACATACCAGGGTCTGTTCTTCACTGAACATACCAGGGTCTGTTCTTCACTGAACATACCTGGGTCTGTTCTTCACTGAACATACCTGGTCTGTTCTTCAAGAACAGACCACTCCGGCGAAGGTCTCCCTTCCGGCGAAGGTTTCCCTTCGCTGGAGTAATTTTAGAGAGAGGAAGTGAGAAAAAAAAATTAGTTTGATGGTCGCCGGCCAGCGACCTTTGCCGAAGAAGGTGATGAGGTGGCGTAACAGATGATGTGGTGTGAGTTGGCAGAGAGAGAAAACATGATGGAAGAGAGAGAGTGACGGTGTTATAACGGAAGGGGGCCATATGGGTATTTCTCGTAAATTAGGGGGCCAGGCGGGAAGCTGGTCACAAAGTTGGGGGCCATTAGGGAAATAACCCTATCTTTTTTATTCTTATTTGTCTGTGCAAAACTAATTTTCCTTTATCATCGGAAATTTAAGTCTTTAAGTTTCCAGCATCCCTCTCCAATACTTTTGAATATATGGGTAACTAAATTTAAGATTCCCAAACCTATATATAACATCTATATATAATACGACAAATAATTTGTAAACCATCTGAGTGAAACCTAGAAATTTACCAAAAAAATGGTGTTGTTTCAACAAAAAATGAGTATCTAAAGAAGAAGTTCGTATGGTAGTAGAAGAGCCCACCGTTGGAGTAGAACGAATAGGACTTGTTGGACGAGTTTCTTCAAAAACAGGGTTTTTCTCCACATCAAAGTGTGAAATATCACAAGGAACAATAAAACGGTTTGTAAAACTGAGCGGATTTTCAGGGAGAATGGTCACAATAGGCGACATATCTTTTACCTGAGTGTCGGTAGGCATATTTACAAGAAGTGACTGATTAATAGCGGCAGGTCTGTTTGGACCCTGAGCAAACCTATCGTCCGATTTTGGAAGCTAAGCTCAATTCTACAAAGTTCTTTTGTGAGCAAGTAATGACATTAGTGTAGATGACCATTTGAAGATGGAACGATGTGTATGTGAACTTAGACAGGCTCTTTGGATATATTTGTATCAAATTTATTTGGTTTGTGTTGTTTTTTGTTTGATTTTGAATTATTTTTTGTTCTTCATGTTGTAACCGGAGCCGATTTTTGCTCGACCCGACTCGTAAAACACAGAAAAGGAATGAGCCATTACGTTAGTCTCGTCGAGCTCTTAAATTTAGAGCCAAGAATCACTCGAATCTGATTCCGGATAAATGAGAAATTCAAGTTTAAAGTTTGAACGAAGATCGATCATATTAGGGACTAAAGTGTCAAACCGGACAAGTCAGATTGAGGGCCATTTAAGCGAAGCGGACACGTCTAGATCTGGATGGTTCGCTTTCACACTGCGGGATTGGAAAAGGTCGCACGGTCGCGCATCATCTGATTCGGGATCTTGGTGAGACGCTTCTAGGAGCCTTGGGTCCGCAAGGATCCAACGACTCACGTCCCACCTGCGATAGGCAGGCTTCGTGATCTTCCAAGATCTTCGTGCAACGGCTTGTCTGTTGATCTGTTGGGCGAGTTTCGGTCAGCATCCAATGCTGGGTGTTCTCCCCGAGTTTTGTAGCAAAACCCAACGCTCCAGATTGCACCGACTCTTGTGTGGACAGTTATTTCAAGTTTAGTCTTCACTTTTGAATAGTTGTGTCCCTTAACTTCAACAGACATATGTACCTATTCAATTCCTATATAAACAACCCAAACCATTTCAATTCTCATCCAATTCATTCTTTTCTTTTCTTCTCTTTTAAAAATCAGTATTCTGGTGTGTCTGGAATATAAAGCTAGTATATCTACAATTTTGAAGAAAGAAGTCTCCGAGTGAACTTCTTTTATTTTCTTCTTCTCTTCTCTTCTAAAAATCAGTATTATAGTGTGTCTGGAATATATTTCTGATTTTTGGAAATATTCTGGTCTGACTGGAATTCCGAAGAGAGAAGTATCCGAGTGTCTAGAAGATCTATTCGTTTCAGTCTAAGAGCTCATATTAATTACGAAGGTTCGCCCACTTTCAGAATATAAAAGTATCATCTTAAATTCTGAAAAGATAGTCGTTGTATCCTGAAGGCATACACCCTAACGATTGGTACTGTTACGGGAGTGTAAAATGTCTTAAGTAAAGAGAATTTATTCTCGCCTCGACTCCATTATCTTTTGTCTATCTCGGTAATCCGAAAGAAAGAATTACTGATAAAGTGGGTATTCGCTTATCGTTTATCTCTCTATAACTTAGAGAAAGGAAGTTCCCTACTTCAACCCTGACTTTGTCTTAATCAAGACAAGACAAAGATAAAGGGAACTCAAATCATAACCAGGGGAGCAACAACTTCAAAAAACTGCAATTTTGCAGTTGGTTTTCGAGGTTTTATCCTGTTTTAAAAAATATATACAACCTATTTTAAACGGACTAAAGTGGATAAGCTGTTACAAAGAGGTAATACTTATAATGGCTTGACCTCCCCTTAGCCGTTACAAATACTCATCTCGATTTGGTGCCAACAAATTTCCGCCCCAAATGCTCAACCTACTTGCGACGGCTAAATCTTGTATAGTTAAGACAAGTCTTTTGTAACAGTTGCAGTCGTTACAATTGTATATTAGCCAGGCGCTCTGAGTTTTCTTTATTAACTGCTTTTGCCCGTTACAGTAGGTCATTTGTGATGATTTTTTCGTATTTGTTACTTTGTTAGGCTATTACAGAAGTATGGATTTTTGTAGTCGAGTAGAAAGTGGACAATATTCCAAGACTCGGACATATTTGAGGACGATTTACCGGCCATGTAGCATTGTTTGAATATTATACAACTATATAGACTTGCTTGTGGCCTGACAACATTACTTGGGCCTCTGTTCAAGTATATATATATATATATATATATATTCGTAGGCCATGGTTTGGTTAAGGGCACCCACCAACGTGCGTCAGGTTCAGGTACATAGACTCATAGACAGTGG
Source organism: Eschscholzia californica subsp. californica (assembly GCA_002897215.1). NCBI lineage: Eukaryota > Viridiplantae > Streptophyta > Magnoliopsida > Ranunculales > Papaveraceae > Eschscholzia > Eschscholzia californica. The sequence continues at coordinate 107,417 of BEHA01050178.1, forward strand.
TTTGGTTAAGAGAGGCCACATAGAGATGCAACGAAAGCGAGTCTTCATAGGACAGTGAGGTAATAAAAAAACTTACCTGAAAAAAAGGGTAAATATATAATGAAGAGAAATAAAATTTTCTAGGTAACAAAATCTCTCTTTGCCTCTCTCAAATGGGCTAAGTTAGTGTTGATAAATGCAGTTCCGAGGACCATTGACAGAGATCGAGATGTTAGATAAGCAGATGTCCCAATTGGTTTTCTGCAGTTTATGTTTCGTAGCACAATCGAATCGAAGGTACGTAAATACGTAATACATATAGACCTGCATTAATATTCACAAACTTATAGTTTAACTTAGCTTTGAAATTGTAGATTAGATTTGTATTGAGCACAAGAAGGTCACATACAAGATATATGGTATGTAGAGAGCAGCACTTTACCCAGATTAAGAGAAGAAGAGAGATAGTACAGCTTCCCTTCATGGATATGGCATGGATTAGAGAAGCTGTACTCTCTCTCTTCTTCTCTTCTTTCTTCATAACCCAAAATTTACCACCAACTCCATCTGAATTCCTTAAATTATATTTCCTTCCTTCCATCCCCTTTACATATATATATAGTACTTACCCGACCAATATGAACTCTCTCTCTCTCTCTATAGATGTGGAATCAGTCCAATAGTAGGTTTGGATGATATTATTAGAGAGAGGTTCAAAGTGGAAAGTCCCATCAAACCATGTGTCTATGTATAAATGGCTACAAGTTTAGTAAGGACCAATTTCAATTTGTTTGTTATAAGAAAGAGGTAGACAACTAGCTAGTCTTAACAAGTTGTTCAGTCTTCACATCAACTTTCAAACTTACTTTCAAACTTACAATTATTCAACTTTTTCGTCGACAAATAACTATTCATTAGATATTAAAGTTAGGGAAACTCAATTGCAGACCTACAAGGCTAGAATTAACCTTTTTCTTTCCGAGTTGTCTAACGGCGCATCTCATAAAAAATAAAAAAAATAAAAAAAATAAAAAAAAGTTGTCAAACGGTGTTTGGTTTAGCTTTTTTTTTTCTTTTTTTTGGATGTCGACTACAATCTACGTATGTCGTTACATTTGGCATTGATACATTAAAGATGTGATACGCTCAATAACTGCCCACTCAAACTGAAACAAGACAGGGCTTATAGTCCAACAAGACAATGGCCTAAAGCCCAACTACATTATTTACACCCTAATAATCTCAAATCAAATAACCAAAGATTCCACCTTCTCTGGGATTCGAACCTGAGACCTTCAGAATTTTCTGGAGTTTATGTCAACACCTTGGAACCACTTGGGCTACCAACTGTTGACTTGGTTTAGCTTAAAAGTTCTAAGAAATCGCTTTACTCTTATTTTTGTCTTTAAATTTTTTCGTGTTTGGCAAAATAATTTATTAATTTTAAAAGTTGTAAAATCACTTCCTTAGCAGAAAAGCAGTAGCCGCAAATTGTGGCTTCCGCATTTAGCCTTTTTGGGAAGCGGAGACGAAGCTAACACCAGACATACACGTTCCAATTTGGAATCCATTTCACTCCCCTTTAGTTTGAGAACATCACTTCATACTTTTGTTTTCTTTTCTTTTCTTTTCTTTTCTTTGGTTGAAAAGGTCAATTCATACTCCATATCTCTCTACACTCTTTTTCTCTCGTTAACTCACTCTTTTCAATGTCTCTAGTCTCTACTCTCTAGCAAATATTAATGACTCAATGAACTTTTCATCAATCCTCTAACAATTATTTATCTTTATACTTTTTTCATTCCATGTTAAATTTCATCTACAACCGTCTTTGTCCTATTTTAGTTCTTTTAATTTGTGTAGAGTATTTTAAAATAGTATTTTACATATGAAGGAGTGGGTAAATTCAAAAGTAATTTAAGTTACATTTAGCTTCATTTTTCCCACAATATGCGATGCTTTTAGAAAAAACTCAATAGTGATTTCGAACTTTCAAATAAGGGTTCTCATCCAATTTTAAGAGTCTCTACAATTTTCAATTTCAATAAAGACTCTCCAACGATGGAGGCTCCCAACCCAAATTAAATTTGTTATGTACATGTGTGACGTACATATCTCAAATTTTGACTGTATTTCTTAACTAAGTTATTAGTTCGAAATATAATATTTAAATTTAAAATTTATCTAATTTTCGAGCAGCGGAATTCTAAAAATATATATAAAAAAAACTTAAAACAGACAAGTCCCAATCCATAAATGTAACTCCAAAACGAAGACTTATTTTTTTATTGTTGAATACGTTAATGTAGCATAATATAATAAAAAATTAGAAACTAGAAAATTAATCTAAGAATTAAGTTATATCACACCTATAATCGTTATTTATATTTTTTTCTAATAACATATATTTTCATTACTTATTTGTTTCAATATATCAGTTGTTGGATAAAACCACTTTCAGCTTATTGTTACCAAATGTATTTTACTAGTTTTACGTATTAAAAATCACTTTCTATAAAAATTACCAAACAACCAAAATTAATTTCTTTTAAGCATTTCAAATAAAGTGCTGAAATAAAAGAAGCTGTAGAAAATTTAAGCTTTAACAATTGTGATAACACACTGCCAACAGCTGAATTACTTTCTAAGTTTATCTAGGGGTGGAAAATATGCGACAAGGTCTAGTACCTGCTTGGGTATACGATAATCGTGACGGGAATGCCAGCCCGACGATTAGTAAAAGGGAAATGGTTATAGGGTATTGACCGACTAATCGGACTGATTAACCCGACTGGCAATGCTCGAGAACAACACCCGACGGTATGACGATCCGACCGACCGATACCGCCTACTGAGACCCGCAACTCACAGTAAACTAGGGTTGATCCAACGGTCGATATAAGGAGGTGTTTGAAGATTTAATATTGATCCTTGGATCGAAAACCCTAGGGTTTCTAAAACGCATCCAGACCCCGTCGACTGCTATAAATACCCCTTTTACGCCTCTTTTCATTTCACTTATTTGCTTCCTTATCTCTTTACCTCTCATGACTTTACTCTTCGGCTCCAGTCTTTCAGATGTTTATCAATCCACGGAAGCGTAACTCTTCTCTTCTGATCAACTTGATTACTTGACGAGTTCCTGGTCAACTATTCTGATTTACTTTATTTTCTGATCAATTTGCGAAGGTTATTTCTTCATCTTTTGGTCAACTTGCTTTCTTCCTCTTTTAACTATGAACTAATCGGTGATAAACATGTGTACTGCTTGAAAGCAACGAGTTTTCCTGCCATCTTTGTAATATTTATTATTTGTAGTAATATAGTTTATACTCACTTTATCGGTCTCGTTCTCTTTATCGATGATTTTTTTTATATATAATACTTTGATCAAACGAATCTTTTCATGCGATCTGTTTGATCAAATCGATATGTGTGTGTCATCTTTTTTATCAGAGTATAATGTCCATGCGTTTTGTTTGATAAGAGTTTGAGAACTTTGTTATAAGTTAAAATCTCTTTCCCTTTTTTTTTATTTTTTTCGTATAATACTTTGATCAAACATATCTTTTCATGCCATATGTTTGATCAAACAGATCTGACCATGTGATCTATTTGATCAAACAAATTTAACCATGCAATCTATTTAATCAAAGTATTATGTCCATACAATTTTTTAATTTAACTTTGAGGACTTTGTTACAAGTTAAAATATCTTTCTCTTTATTTCTATTTTTTTTATTTACAATACTTGATCAAACAGATCTTTCCATGCGATCAGTTTGAGCAAAAAGATCTGATCATTTGATCTGTTTGATCAAAGAGATCTGATCATTTGATCTGTTTGATCTACCATGCGATCTGTTTGATAAAACAGATATGTACATGCCATTTTTTTGATCAACTAGATCAATTATTTATGATTCTTTTTCTTGTATCATGTTTGGTTGGTTCATGTGTTTGGATTTCGGACGGACCCCTCTGTTTAGTTAGTCGAATAAATTGAGGTAATGGTCTTGATATGTACATCTACTATCTCTGTTTGGGAAGCAGAAACAAAATGGTATATGATTTTTAACAGATGAATTTGTCTATTACCATAGATGAAGGTTTATGTTTAGATTAAATGCAAAAAAAAACTATCAATTAGAAACAGAGACTATTGACCACGATTAGAATAAAATCCATGAATAAGAACAAACGAGAATCAACAATGGATGAATTTTACCTGATGTAAGTAAACCTACAAAATGAATACTCCAATTTTTGCAGAAATTAGGTTGGATAAAAGAGGTGTGGGGTGTTTGTTTTTTTAATTTTTTTGGAAATTGACTACGATCTATTATAGTCGCGCGTTACAATGGCATTGATACATCAAAGATGTGATAAGCACGAAAGTGCGTAACTCAAACTCTTACAAGAACTGGTCCTATAGCCTAACTGGACCATGGCCTAAAGCCCAACAACATTATGTATACCTTAATAACCCAAGTTCAATAAACCATGAAATCCATCTCTTTTGAGAATCAAATCTAAAACCTCCAGGAGTTTATGTCAACATTATCCACCACTTGGGCTACCAAATGTTGACAAGTGTTTGTTTTATGAACCTTACAACCGATTTTGGGTATGAAAGAAATGAAGAAAGAGTGGTTCGCTTGTGTTTTTGAAATTTTGTGTCTATAGGCGACAAGATGGTCCTTAATAACACCATGGGCCTAATATAAAGGGAAATTTGGTCAAAACTTCCTAAAAATTTTGGACTCTGGTTAGAAAGGATTAGTCAATATTTTTAAAATTTAGTCTTCAGCTCCCTGAGTACTTTTTATTTGCAACGCCTTGCGACAGCTTTGCGACAGCTATGCAACGCCTTGTGACAGCTATGCAACGCTTTGTGACAGCTTTACAACTGTTTTGCTACAGCTTTGAGGCGCCTTGCAACACCTTTGTAAAAGATATTGGGTTTCTAACGAAACAAAATACAAATATTTGAATTTTTACAAAAAAAAAATATTTGAATTTTTACAAAAAAAAAAAAATATAACTTCTCTTTTTAACTAAAAACAATTTAAAATTGTTTCTTCAACCCAATATCCTGTAATATACTCCTCAAAATCCATCGAAACATTAAAATTTTAGAATTTATTAAACAAACATGACAATGTATTTTGGGATTCACCAAACAAATCGTTTGTGGATGACATCGTATATCACTGCAACGTAAATAACTTTCCGTCTTTTAAACTAAAATTTCAGGCAACTTAGTTTATTTTTGTAAAAAAAAAAAACAAATTTGTTCTTAAACATATCTACACGTTTACTAAACAATTAACAAATTAATGATGCATTTGTGTCTTTGGATGAGGACAAACACGGGCTTGATTTAGTGGGTTTATTACATTTTTTTTCAAATTTGGGTCTCAAAACCATTATATTTTTCTTCGGATTAATTTTGTTGTAGCCTCTGATTTGTGACCGACTCACCGTTTTAGCTCCCAGTGACCAAATTAATTTTAACTCTTTCTACAAATACCCAGAGGGGCCGAAAAAGAATAAAACAAAAAAATTTAAGAACCAATTAAATTCACCTCATCTCTCCCTCTCTCTCCTCCATTTCCTCACCTGTACTTCATCTTTCCTCTCTTCACCACATCATCTCCTCCGACGGAGGTCGTTGGCTGGTAACTTTTTCAGACGACTTTCAAATTATAAAAGAAAAAAGTTATTTATTCTTACTCTCTCTTCTTGTTTTTCCTCTCATGAAACCAGTAACTAACTGCTAATTTTGTGAGACTAACCTAATTTTATTAGTAACTAATAGTATTAGATATTCTTGGACTGAAACAAGCAAATATGTAATGTTGTTACTTTTCTTTGACCATAAGGACAAGGGTGCCAAAGGGCACATACTTTTGCTCTTAGCCCATCTTCTCTTGGAACTCGTCATGGGACTCGAACATCACACAACCCCCATCCGTGGGTCGCGAAGAGAGAGGGAGTACCAAAAGTAAAATGAAGGGGCGCACGCGGCGTACCTAAGGGCAAATAACCCAAAAGTAAAGGATGTATGAGAAATTTCCCTTATGGTTGGCGGTAAAATTAACACGAACCCAACAAACTCTTTTGACTTTTCTCTACTTCCACTCTTTTAAGTCTCTATTTTCTCCTTTCCACCGAAGCTTTCAATTTTTCAGAGAGAGAGAGAGAGAGAGAGAGAGAGAAGATCCAGAGAGAGAAAGTGTGAGATGGAAGAGAGGAAGAAGAAAATGAGTTTAAAACCTAAACTCAAGCTTGACGTACATCGTCCAGATGAAGTTTCATTTGCTAAATTCCTGTAAACATTTAAATCTGTACTTAAAACTTGTCAAATTAATTCAATTTAACTGATATCTTAATAGGCAACTTGTAAAATTTGATCAATTTAATTTCTTCTTGGTGATTTTTTTTTTCATTTCTTTTAATAGGACTCATAGTGGTACATTTAAAGAAGGTGATTTACTTGTTAATAAGGATGGAGTTCGTATTGTTCATCAAAAGGATGATGAAGCTGTAAGTCAACTCTCCCTCTCTCTCTCTCTCTCTTGTAGTCAAAATTGAAATTCTAGGGTTTCCTCTTTTACTTCATTAAATGATTTTAGTGATTCTAGAAGCATCTTCATAGGGTCTAATTAGTGATATACACACAAATAATAACCCAAAGGAGAAATTTGGTTTAAATGTGTCTAGAGGAATAATGAACTAGTTGTTGACGGTATCATCGGAAGCTAGCTCAAGGGGTAAGACTTTTTGCACACTTATAAACTCATCCTTATGCCCCTTTCACTGTTTCACAACCAATGTGGGATTATACCGACAATCTCTCCCTCACACATTCCAGTGTTGGGGTTACTGGGCCTCTCTCACCTAGGGCAGGGCCGGCCTTGGGCCTAGGCGATCCAGACGGACGCCTAGGGCCCCCCAATTTATATATAGTAAGTATTGTTGTTATGTATTTTTTATGCACATATATATCTAGCCTGTTTGGGCAGTAGAGTTGGTAGAGTAGGTGACTAGAGAACGTAAAGTCTAAGGTTCGACTCTGTGAGACACTAAAAGAACAAATGTTCCAAACTGTACTAATATGTAGTCTAGTGAAACCAATTAGAGTTAAAGTGTTAACTACGCCCTAATTCATAGGAAGTTTAAAGAAGACAGACAAAATCATAACGAAGACAAAGACTAATATGTGGTGTAGGGGGCTCCCGTCGATACGTTCGCCTAGGGCCCCCAAAAGTCAGGGCCGGTACTGACCTAGGGTGAGTTAATGTGTGGGAAAAGACTTACACCTTGAGCTAGTTTTTGGGGTGAGAGAGACCCAATACCACCCAACACCAACCTATTTTGATGTTTATGCAAACTATGTATTCTTATTGCTATGGCAAAACAAAGAAAACCAAAAAATAAATGTAAAGAAAAGTAAAAGACATCAGAGAACTAGGTCATAATTGGGAAAGGGAGCTAGGGTCAAAAGATTTCTTTATGTATGGTGATAATTTCAAGTTCATCAAGCACATTTTAACTCTATTCGCAGTAAAATATTTGTCCATATTACAGCGAAACCCCACCTTGAAGAATTCGGAGATCTTGTATATATATAATGAAAGAAAAAAGTGGGTTCTATTTACATAACCGACACAAGGAACTGGGTCAAATGGAATTGAACCATATCCGAAACACAAGTCAGCACATGCATTTTTTTTCCACGTTCCGGAATTGCATGAAATTGTATACCTTATGGGTTAGTTATGTTTCAATTTAAGTATAGGAATGCATCATCCCAAGGAAATAGGAGAGGTTATAATTCCAAAATAACAAAAAAGAGGCCGTAGCTTTTTTTCATTGTCGTTTGCTTGTAATGCCTCAGTCTGGTCAGAAATACATAAATAAGCATATGAAATAACATAAATTATGTCAAAGGGAATAGGTTTACTGTTTATGAAATCATTAACTCATGTCATATCACTTTCAATTCAGCCACCCCCTATAAAGGCTTCGGACAACCAATTGAGCATAGCTGATTTAGACGTAATTAAAGTAATTGGAAAGGGCAGCAGTGGGATCGTTCAATTGGTGCACCACAAATGGACTGGGCAGTTTTTTGCCCTAAAGGTATTCATAATCTCAGCATTACTTCAGATATGTTATTATATGTGTGATTAACTCTCACTCATCTGCTTTCCATTGATTGACTGAGTTGCATTTGTATCTCGTTAAATTTAGCCAACTCTTACCCAGATATATACAGTATTACAGTTTTCTTAACAGACAAGATCAGATAACTTTTAAGAAGCCCTGCCCCAAAATGTAGGAAGAAGAGATGGCCCGACAGGTCACCGACGAAATTAAATTCTGACGGGTTTCGCTTGTAAATTGGAGGGGTCGCACTCGCACCTGTAAAAACCTGTCACCGAAGTGCAACCATAAAAAGTTCCACTTATTCCCTCTTCCTCCATCTCTTAAGATTGACTAACCCATGTAATTGAAAACTCACCATAAAAATTACTCCCTGACCCGAACTGTCCTGACTTTTTTTTTTTATTTTGCCCACTTTCGAAGAAATTATACTGGATATCTGACATTTGATATTACGCAGGCCATACAAGTGAATTTTCAAGAAACTCTTATTAAGCAGATAGCCCAAGAACTGAAAATTAACCAATCTGCACAATGTCCGAATGTTGCTATATGTTACCAATCTTTCTATGATAATGGTGTCATATCAATAGTCTTGGAGTACATGGATGGTGGATCCTTAGCTGATTTCTTAAAGAAAGTCATAGCAATTCCAGAGCCATACCTGGCTGCCATGTGTAAGCAGGCAAGTACTAATTCTGTGGTTGAATCCAATTCTTAGAATTCCTAAAACTAATAAATTCGTAGACAAGTTGCATAAAGTTGAGCTATCTTTTCTTATATGAAGGTGCTGAAGGGTATGGTGTATCTTCATCATGAAAAACACATAATGCACAGGGACTTAAAACCTTCTAATTTATTAATCAATCATAGAGGCGAAGTCAAGATAACCGACTTTGGTGTGAGTGCTATACTAGCAGCAACTGCTGCTGAGCGAGATACTTTTGTCGGCACATATTACTATATGTCTGTGAGTAAAGTTACTTATTCTACTACAACTTTTTCTTTTTCCCCTTCTCATGGAGTTTCTGATGGATAATCTCCGCCATATTAAATTTTATTAAATCTTGATAGTCTGAGTCAATCACTGGAAATGTATGTTTAATAGCCAGAGAGAATTACTGGAGGCGCGTATAGCTACAAAAGTGATATCTGGAGCTTAGGGCTAGTTATATTAGAGTGCGCAATGGGTCGATTTCCATATTTCCCAGGTGAAGCAGAGGAAGGATGGAGTAATTGTTACGAACTCTTGGAAGCAATTGTCGACCAACCATTACCTTTTGCACCTCCTGACGAGTTTACCCCGGAATTTTGTTCGTTTATTTCTGCATGGTAAAGATTTAAAACTGTAATGGTAATTTCTGCTTTTTTTTTCTCAATGATTTATTTCGTTCAAACCCAAATTTTGTTCAAGACTAGGTACAATTAAAACTGCCCTATCTTTTCATTTAAGGTTCAGTTCTTAGAGTTGTGGCTCTATGACCTCTGTGTATGTGAAAGACAATCAGGTCTATACATCTAGAACTTCTGATTTATACCAGAATAATTCCATGACTGACACTAAGAGACCTAGCATAATAACATGAAGTCATGAACTAGTAAATGTTACTCCAACCTTTTTATTTCTAGGTTCTAATTATATTAGTGAATTTTGTTTTTTTATTTAGCCTGCAGAAAGACCCAGATGTGAGACAGGGAGCGACTCAACTAATGGTATTGCTATAACCTTCTCTACTTTTTGTCAAATAATTTGGTTTCTTATTGCATTCCACGGCGAAACTTAGAACCAAGTATTTAATTCTCTTGCTTGTTCCTCCGTAGTTCAAGAAATGAAGAAAGTACGCAATATACCCACTTAAACTCAGCAACTTAAAAGCCAATCGGATAAGTTGTATGCCACGGTACTATCCATGGACTATATGACATCTTAAGACTATAACTTCGGTTGTAAGCGAACTCTAGGTCCCGAAGGACAATTGACTTCGGTTATAGCATAAGAACAATCTTAAGCCTGACATGAGTTCTAGGTTTCTAAGTCAATGAAAGAATGTGGCGATTTAAGTCACTAACCAATTACCAAAGGTGGTACTGCTTCTCCTATTAACTTTGATCCATTTTTCCCCGTCAAAAAATCCATACTCTATGATTACTGCTGCCTCATTGACTGAGACTACTACTTCAAATAAGTTATTCTTTTGTTTTTTGGATATCCTAGTTTCTCGTCCCTCGCTTATCGGTCTCCAGTTGCCAAGCGAGCACACAGAGACCAGTATGTGGTGTTTTGCTCCACTTGAATTTCTTTTGTTGAGAGATGCTCCACTTGACTTGAACCACCAACCAAGCTATCCCCTGTTAGTTTTCAAGTGAGAATTTCGTACCGTTAAGTAGTAGAAAAAAAGAGGTGTACTCTGATTAATCCTTGGTTTGTATTGTATGTCTCCGATAAATTTGAGTCGAAGTCTGAAACCAGTACACTGATGATACGTTTGGTTATGTTAATGCCAGCAACATCCTTTCATTAGGAAGTACGAAGACTTGGATGTTAATCTAGCATCCTACTTCAGCGATGCAGGGTCACCACTAGCCACACTCGGAACACCAATCTGGTAAGTCCAATCCCCATGTTTATTAGTACTGTCTGCAATACCATGTCTATCATGTCATGTGGTACGGGTGACTATACTGCCAGTTTGTCTTTTCGATTCTGACTCGGTTTGCTCTGAAACTAACTCATGAACATATAACTAGTACAAGGATAAAATAGTGATTTCCTCAAGTTTATACTTCAACTCTACTCGATATAAACCTGGCTGAAAACAAGTCCAACATATAATAGAGTCAGATGTTTTCAGCGAGTCAGATCCGATGAGTCCAAAATTGAAATAAAACCAACTGAGCTCGTATGTCAATCTTTGACCCAACCGCTTACCACCGTAACTATAAGATAATGGGTATCTTCTCTTACCGATCTCGGATGTTTTACTGTATCGGTAACAAGCTGTCAGTGCATATGGGTGTCTTCTCTTACCGATCACGGATGTTTTACTATATTGGTAACAAGCTGTCAATGCATATTTCTTTCTCCAGATCTCGCTACTGCATGGGACGTCAATTTTACAGCGTAACGAAGAAAGAAAACAGGTAATGATATAATGTTTCCGGTGGTGATAAACTACGGAATCGTGAGAACAACGGTGGTGATAAAGGAAAGGTGGATTGATGACTTTTACATTATAAACTAGATGTTGAGAAGAAAGTGCAGCTGCAGGAGGATTATCCTTCCTTTCTCATCATTTATTCAATATGTATGGATCTATGAAAAGGCAATTACTATTTAAAAACCTGGTATATATAATTTGATCTTCTTTATTTTTTAAGCATTGCTTCTGGTTTGTAATTCTAGTCGTGAAACCTAAACGACTAAAGTAGTGAAATCATGTGAAAACACTAGTCGTATATGCTTTTACACCTAATCAGGGGCGAGCCCACATAGGGGCCCGTGGGGGCGCGTGCCCCCACGATCCTAATGCGGCTCGAATGTGTTAAATTCCACTTGCCATTATATTATGTATCTATAGTTCCGCTTTTTAAATAGAAATCTTCTCTAGCTTAACCGGTGAACCATGTGGATTTCATTGCGGAGGTCTTGGGATTGACCCACACACAGCACTTTTTTTTTCTAGAATTTCCACTACTCACATTTTTTTTCCTAGAATGTCTATTTACGCCTGGCCTAAAATTGGTTCTTATTAAATGAACTAATTAAATTTTGACCTCCTCAAAGTGACCAACTTAATAAAAACGGTTTCGTAAAGATGATGAATTTTCTAAACAATTCTGTTAATTTTAATTATGTCTGATTTTTCAGTGACTTGTACTTTCGATTTCAAGATTGTTTTTTTACACGTTTGTTATAGTAGACATGTTATTAGAAAGAAAAGTTTATCTTCATTTTTTCTTCCATTATGATCACTTCCTCTTCATCATCTCCACCATCGTTTTCTTAATCTTCACCACTATCTCTTCATCCCTTCCTTTGTTTTTTAATTTTAATATTTTTTTGGAATCTATTTGGGAGAAAGATCCCCATACTATATTGATGAGAAAATTAGAGATTACTTGTTATACATCAAAAGTACTATGAAATATCTTCATATGAAATTCTTTCACTAACTATAACGAAAAAGTGCCCCCACTCATAAAATTTTCTGGCCTCGCCACTGCACCTAATGTGCCACAATAAAATTTACTGGGTTTGGTTTTGGTTGGTTTGGCGTTCGGAGAGATGAAATAGCAAAAAGATCAATCAGAGCATGTCCTGTGCAAAACTTAAAAAAATCTCCGTTCATCCTATATGTCAAGTTCCAATTGAGGTTTTCTCACTCCTAGGTGGCGAAAATAGAAATCCTCAATTTTTTTTGTCTCAAATGCAAAACTTAAACTTATCTTATTTAATTATGTGGCATAATTATTTTATAATTATTTTTGTAATAAATAATTAATTATGAACACCGCTTTGGGGAAAAAGCAGAAATATTTTAGGGGAAGACGGTGGAAAACAAAAAAAATCAAACCAAACGCACCATATAAGGCGCTGGCAAAAAGTCGTCGGCCGGATGGTGTCGGCGACGGCCGGTGACTTCATCATCTTCTTTATCTCCCTTTTTTTTCTCTCTCTTCTCTTTCTCTCTCTCTCTCTATCTCTTTATCTCTCTCTCTCTCTTCTGTTTCTCTTTCTTCTCTCTCTTCACTTTCTCTCTCTTTCTTTTCTCAGTCTCCCCTTCGCCGGAGCTCGTCTGGTTTGTTCTTCAAACCAGATCTGGTTTCGTCTGGAAACCATAGCTCATCCCCTTCGCCAGAGATGGAGAGGAGGAGAAAAAAAAATCGCCGGAGATGGTGAAACTCGTCGGAGATGATGGAAGTCGCCGGAGATGGTAGGTGAAAGGAAGAAGAAGATGAAAAGATTTGGTTGTTTGGGGCAAACAAAAAAGTCTAATTTTTTTTTGTTTCCACCCAAAACTTCACACCCCGAAGAATTTCTTTATTTCCCCAAAACACAGGCCTTAATTATTTAGTAAATATAGAAGACTCGATCTCTATTGGTCGAAAATAAAATATTGATGAGGTGGACAATTAGAGATATCTCAAAAGGACACTCTAGATTCTATCCTCGACTCGTCATCTTAGAGATCCAAATAGAGTGTTTGAGAGAGTTTTTAAGAAAAAATACTAAAAATCATATGTGGCACTCATAATTTCGAAGATTGAGGGTTGAATTGGAGATGCTCTCAGTTTCCAAACTCCCTTTTAGAGATATGAACACTGAAGGAAGTTTTTCTACTTGAAAGCTGTGTTTAGAAAATCAACCTCAACACCACGCTAAGCAAAGTGTACCTACAGGAAACAAATCAGTGTTTGCCCTTGCCACAAGCAGAAAATATTGTAATTGATATTATAAATCCTGGTTAGTATTTACCAATATATTTCCAAAAACATCAAAGGAATCATACTCCCGAACCAACAACAAATTTCTGCTAATTGCTTCAAATCTTCATAAGACAAAAGTACAACATCGAGGCGAGGAAGAAAATATGTAAGTAAATTGCACGCCTCTGAGAACTTTAATTCAGAGACAGAAACAAATACAATCAACCAGAACTTAAGGGTAGTAGAAGCCATGGAGTATTCCCCAACTTCCCTGTTTTCATATTTACAGTCCATATTTAGAGCTGGTCACTTGAGCCGAAAAAAAGAAACAGATGAACAACACTTATATGTTATATGCGTTTAAACATCGTACGGCAGTTAATTGACAACAAAGTGAGGGGTAAAACGGTCTAATTGGTGACCAAACGACGGGTTAACTTACGTTTAGGTTCTGCTTTTAAACTTCCTTTGTGCTTTTAAGTCGACAACAATGACAGTTATGTTGTCTTTACTTCCCCTTTGAAGAGCGACTTTTGAGAGATACTCTGCCGCTGCTTGGGAAGCAGGATCGGTTCCATCAACTCTTTCTTCACGAGGTGTAGTGCCGTTCTTTTTATGCCACACTAAGATACGTCTTCTAGCTAAATCACATGCTTCTTCATTTGTCATAACATCCCATAACCCATCACTAGCTAAAATAAGACATTCGTCTTCTTTCATTCGAGGAACAAACATGAATTCTGGGTTTGGAATTACACATGGCTTCAGATATCCATCACCTGTGAATCAAAAGGAAAAAAATACATATATAAGCCTCAAATTTGAATATCATGGATGAGATATGAAAATTTGAAGTAGGTAAACTCGTGTATTATTAATTTTAACCGACTAGGGTGCCACCATGGCGGTCACGGGCAGCCATGGGTCACACATTGCCACATCTCCATCAACAGCTTAGATATGGTCGAGCGTTCGGACCAATCGCAATTCATCACCACTTTGCTTTCTTCCAATTTATAGGAGTGCCGACCTAAGCCCCTGCGGTGGGGCTTGAGAGCCACAAGTGAGTTGCCTCGTATGGTTCTTCCAAGAACTTGAAACCTCATGCTTAATTTCTTGTACTATAATATCGATGTTCTCAAATATATATGAATAAATTTGCATGAGTTCGGTTGAACGCGGTGGGGATTAAGATGACTCAGATAATCCACCTGATATCTGTTCATAATACCTCATATAGAAAGGCTAAAATCACCACTAGAAAATAGTATGCAATAGATTTCACGACAGACTTCATTCAGGACCTCAGATATTTGACAAGATTCAGCTTTACCACATCCATACATTCCAAAGTCAAGCTATTATGGTATCTCCTATCATAGCAATTTGCACGTAGGTCATTTTTCTCACCTATGCCGATTTTAATGTCCACATAGCACATCTGGACTTTGGAGTGCCATTAATGCAGCCAGGGATTAAGTGGCATACATATTGTTTTTCTTATGTTACTAACGAAATGTTGCCTTGCTATTTAAATCATATAGTTGGATAATTCTATAAAGCAAGAAAGGAGAACAGCTTTTCCAGCCTCAAATAGGAGGATTACTTTCCTTGTATGCATTACAAAAATCATGATGGTTAAAACCCAGGTGGCTGGTTTTCATAAGGTACTCTTACGAATGGATCTACCTATTGTGCATCCCGAAATAGTTAATCTGTTAGGCTACCTCTAAAGGGCACGTGATGTGAAAAAAGAAGTTTCATGTGCAAAGCACTTAGTCCCACATTGCTTAGAAGGACCTTCCAGAACTGGGTTACAACATAAAACTCGACTTACATATTGGCTATGCCCTCTGGTTGGTTTTATGCCTAGATTGAGAAATCTGAAGTGCTCTATGGAAGGCCTATGGAAAAACCTCGTACCATGTCAAACAAGCTAGTGGGCTTGAGTGGTGCCAAAATCAAGGACAATATTGAGACAGGTGTTACGTCAGAGTCGACTCTGCCTCATGTTGAAACGTGCAAA
The DNA here is from genome assembly GCA_002897215.1 of Eschscholzia californica subsp. californica. Lineage (NCBI taxonomy): Eukaryota > Viridiplantae > Streptophyta > Magnoliopsida > Ranunculales > Papaveraceae > Eschscholzia > Eschscholzia californica. The sequence continues at coordinate 123,021 of BEHA01050178.1, forward strand.
AGGTAACAAGAACATAGTGAAAATAATAAAACATACCAATTGACCTAGACATCGCCAACACACCCAGAACTCGGTACCCATTCCACTGTATGACCTTGCCTCCAGCTGCTTCAATTCTAGCATATTCATCCTCTCTATTTGGCTGAAACAGTTGATAAAAGCAATCAATTTCCTGTAGAAAAATAAATTAAATTGCAATTCTAAACACAAAATTTACGTACACCAAATTCTTACTTTGTGATCTACTGACAACGGCATGGCCTCTTTACCCCGACACAGAACGGCTCTTGAATCACCGCAGTTGGCAACTATAATGTGAGTCGGGAAAACAAGTGCCACCACAGCTGTAGATCCTATAGTTTCCGGAGCAACAGGTTCTTGGCTGCCATTCCCTCCAATCTCAGAGTCAACTTTAAGAAAGCAATTGGTAATTGCTTTCTCCCATTTCATCTTCCAATCATTTCTAATGTCTCCACTATGAAATGATTCTTGTAACGTTGCAATCTCCTCTACCAAAGCTAAATGGAAACGATCACGACAGTAGTTAGCAACCTGCACAAACAAGAAAACCACTACTTTTAGGCACCTAAACTAAAAGAAAATGTATATCAATGGACAAGAACACATTTGGATTTTTGGGTTTATCCAAAAGCTTGGTTTCGATCAATTGATTGTTGGTATTCTTGTGATATAGGACCCAGAAGTTGCGTTTTAGATAATCAATTTTGGAGTAAAGCGGTTTTTAGAAGCAAACTTGAATTGCTTCCGTTAATCTGCTCGTCAAACAACTTTCCATGACAAGGGTGTTAGGTTCATTTTGGTCCTTCTTGGTAATTTTTACTTCTAACTTTAATAATAAAAAAAACAATTGGACAAAGGAAACCCGAGACAAGAAAAGTACCTGGGGACCTCCATGCCCATCGTAAACACCAAAAAAGTGAGAAGTTATTGAGTTATTCAAGCTCTGGTTCGTTCCGTCGCCAATGCCATGAACAGATAACATCTCAAGAGGAACTCTGAGTAATCGAGGTACAATAGCAAGAGCGTCTTCCATCTCAGGTCTTCTCCCACAGATAGAAACTGATCCGAATAAGGGAAAAGGATCCAATTCGGAAGCACCTCGGCCACCTCCCACGACAATCTTGTTTTCCTGAGACACTTGACTACGAATTCCCGATCCTATTGAATTGGAATCTTCTCCAATTCGAGCAACAAAATCTGTCACAACATTAACAAGATCACTTTGTGGTTCCCTCTGAAAGCACGATTCATCTAAGTTCTCGATCTCCATTGATATAGATCTGGTTATCCCAGAAGCAGTTTCGAAAGCTAATAATTCTTCACCACAGATGCTACTCAAATCACTACCTACAGAAAGAGAACGTGAAAGATCTAGCATATGATCAATGCCTCCAGATGATTTATCGTCATCGTCACTTTCTTGAGTGATTGAATCAGTTACTTTCAAACCGATTTCACTTTCAGGTACCATTTTGATCAAAGTTTCACCTTCACACCCTTTATCTTTTCCTCCTTCCTCTCGCTCAACCAAATTAACTGAATCACCTCTACTCTGTTGATTATCACCACCATTAACAGACTCTGGAACTAAATTCACCGTGGAATCTGATATTAAGGTAGCTGTATCTGTTATTAGCTTAAGACTTGTGATTCCCACATGGGTTGCTATCACTGAGCTATCACAGATTAAATTACCTAGCCTAAATGGCACTGCAACCGCCGGAGACATCTCCTCCATTAATTTCTCTTTCTGAGTAGTAATAACTATAGAACTTTATTAACCCCTCCTTCAGACTAAGATAATCTAATCAGATTTCAAATTTCAACTACTCCATCACCAGTTCAAATTCCACCCCAGAATCTGTAATAAAAATCAGATGAATCATTTGATTATAGATTTCAGATAACTTTCTTTAATTCATCAAGAACTTGCAAACCCACAAATCATCTAAATCTAAAGTAATTAAATAATGAAACAATTTCAACACCAATCAATCCTAAAAACTGTGTAGAAAGTGCTAAAGTACAAGAAAGAGGAAATTGCTAATCGGATCTAGAAAGGGAAAGTGAAATTTGAAACTTCCATTTATAGAATTTACCCTAATTCTATAAATATGCTAGATACCTCTAGACCTTATCAAAAACCATATCATCCCTCTGGAAACTTTACTAACCTACCCATATTACATGAGAGAGAGAGAGAGAGAGAGAGACATGACCTAAAAAAGCTCTGAGAGTCAAATGAAATGAAAACTAAGATCAAATCAAGTAATAGTTGTAAACTACAGAAAGAGAAATCTTGAGGGTATAGAGAGAGAAATAGTAATAAAGTCAAAACAACCCATGAATCATAAGTGAACCACAATAAAGATAAAACCTTTTTTCTCCATTAAACCTAGGGTTCCCTGGATCTGAGGTAACCCATCTCTCTTTCTCTCTATAACCCATACCACTTTCTCCTAAAATCTCACCAATCACATACAAGAAAGTAAATTAAATTAAGAAAAAAAAACATGGGTATAAAGAATCAACAAGAAATTACTTACCAATTAGATGATATTCGATCTTGATCTTAAGATTCTCTCTCTCTCTTTCTCTATCTGTTTATTATAGTTTTGATTATTCTTACTACTACCCTTGTCATCATCACCACCCTCTTTTTCTTCTCCTCATATTTTTTTGCTGCTACATAAAATAGTTTTAGAGAGAGAAACTAAAAGAGGGGGGAGGTGGGAAAATGCAAATCACTGCAAATCTAAATAGTTGCGTCCAAAGCTAGTGAGAGAAGATTTCTAAAGATCGAATCTTTAAGAGAGAAGAAGACAGGTGTTTGATAAATTTTTAAATACCAAAAATACCCCTTTAGTCTATTAATGGGACTGAAATACCGAAAGTACCCTTCCATCTACTTTTAATTTCCGACAAGAAAAACGCTGATTACGATGTGTATAACGGAAACCAATTAAGATATGCCACGTGTGATACCTAGTGAGGACAGATGTCCTTTAGTTATTCCGTCTACGTAATTAGTTCTGAATTTTCTCTGTTGGGTGAGGTGAACCAAAACCTAACATTTTTCATGTGGGACACTCAATCTTGGTCAATATATGTCAAGTCAACTAATTCTGCTCTTTTTTATTAAATTTGATTTTTTTTTTTTTCTTTAGGGGAATTTAGGGGTAAGATACAGACTTGTAACCAGTCTATATTTTTTTTTGAAAACGATAGTCTATTCAATAAAAATTCTATACTTGATTATAATCCGAGGGATATTCATTAGACATATACAGCTTCGATTCCGATAAGAAACTTTTTTATTAATAATTTTGTTTAAAATAATAGTGAAAATCTGTCTAAACTAATGATAGATGAACACGTCTAATATAATTAATTTAGAAAATCAAGTGAGTTGTAATGTATGAAACATCTTACAAGTATCCAGAAGAAATAAAACAATTTCGTACAATCATCCAACTTTCTTCCTCTCAAACCATTTTTGCAATTAAAAGAAAGTCTTAAATCTTCATATATGTCAGGTATCACTTGCGATTCTCTTCCCTAATTGTTTTTTTTTTGTTAAACTTTCCATACATTAATTACTAAAAACGTTATTACAGTATTTATCAACTAAAATACAAGGAACAATATTCCACATTTTACTTTTATTCTTCTTTCTAGCCCATTTTACCAGCTTGTCTGCTTGCGAGTTGAGTTCTCTTCTTGTGAATTTGAATTGAACTACATCAAAATTTCTTCTGTTTTCTCGTATTCTTCGGAGGTGGATTATAGATTGCCAGTGAACTGAATGTTTATTATTGTGAATGTGCTTGATAAGGTTAATGTTGTCGCTTTCTATTATAATTGACTTGTGGTTCTGTTCTTTCGCCCATTCCATGCCATATAAAATTTCCATTGCTTCACTTTCTTCACTATTTCTTGCCCTCGAGGATTTCACTTAAGCTTCAATAAATTTTGAATCTGCATTGTGAGCTATTAAGCTTATTCCCGTGTTGGATGTTACGTTAATAAAGGATGCATCAACGTTGATCTTAATGAAATGTTCTGCTGGTGGTTGCCATTTTTCAGTGGATTTATGTTTGATTTTCTCATGATTTTTGTTGTTTTTTGGAAATCTTTAATCAAAAGACACATCCAATAAACACTATGGAAATTTAAATAATTTAGGTGCATGTACGAGGAATTTTGTATTTAATAGGGTTAATTCCAATTTGACCCGAATTTGTAACCAACTCTTTGGTTTAGCTCCCGTAAATGATCGACAGTTCGATTTACTTCTAAGGGTCAAAAAGATTTCAATATTTTTCAGAAATACCCATGGATGTCAAAATGATATAATTTCCACAAATTTTAAACACATTAAAGGCCACCTCAACTACTCTTATTTCCCCCAGTACTTCATCACATCTCACCTCCATCTCATCTTTTCCTCTCTCCAACTCACCATCTTCTCCGACGAAGGTCGCCAACGACCACTTTTTTCGGCCACCTTTAAACTTAAAAAAAGAACTTTCTTTTCTCTCTCTTCTTCATCCTTTTTTTCGTCTCCCTCTTCCCGTATCTCTCTATACTAGGGTTTGGAATTTCCCCAAATCCTAGATCTGATTTAGGGAAACCCAAACCAGAGTGAAGCTTCAAATTAACACAAAAGCTTCAAAACGAAGCTTCTGCGTTGAAGCCTCACTTTACAAACCCGTTAAACCTTCAAACACACGATTTCACATTGTGATGATCATGACTAACCCAATACAACCCTTCTTAAGCTCTACAAATGACACTAAACCAAAGTAGTTTTAGCAATAAAGAGAAGAGAGGGAAAGGAAAGATAAATAGTGTAATATGGTTTTGTTGATGATGATGTTAGTAAAACCGCCTTAGTCATGCTTTAACCCGCTCCGTGAAACTGTGTTGAAACAACAAAAATGTTATGTGATCTTTACAAAGATCCTAGTTTGTAAAGTCTTTTGGGAATTAATCTCATTATTTTGGACCTAGGGTATTTCTTGAAAAAGTTAAAAAAATGGCCATTGGGGGGCAAATAAAATGTCGGACACTCATAGAGCTAAAACGTCGAGTTGGTCACAAATTAGGGCTCAAAATATAACTAATCATATTTAATAACGAGTAAACAATTGAGATCCTCAAACGAAAGCTCAAATATTGAGCTTTTCTTGAGAGATTTTAATATTAAATGTTGCCACATCATCTTTAACCCTTAAATTAAATTTTCATTAAAGAAAGTTTTTCGGAAAATTTGACATTGACCCCCACATCTATATAAATAACAGAAGGGAAAGCGATAACTGGGACAAACATCCTTATTTAATTTTACATATTATTTAAAAACCCTTCATTATTTACAAAGTCATCCAGTTCCATTTAATTTAGAAGCCTTTTCACGTGATTTTCCTAAAATAATTTGGATTTTACACTTCGGTCCACAACTATACCGTGTTTACGGTTAGGGTTATTTCCCTAATGGCCCTCAACTTTGTGACCAGCTTCCCGCCTGACCCCCTACTTTACGAGAAATACCCATATGACCCCCTTCCGTTATAACACCGTTACTGTCTCTCTTCTATTTCTTTTCTCTCTCCTCCAACATGTTTTCTCTCTCTACCACCTCGTTAAAACCAGCCACATCATCGTCTTCACCGACAGGGTCGCCGGCCGGAAATTTGAAGGTTTCCCTTCGCCGGAGTTTAGAGAGAGAGAGGAGAGAGATTTTTTTGAATTTTTTTTAGAAAGAGAGAGAGAAGAGTGAAAAAAAAAGTTTGAAGGTCGTGGCTGACAATTGAGAGGCCCAGTGCGAATATTTTAGTAGGGCACATGTAATAATATGATAATAATATAGAAATTTAGAATAATTCAATTATTAAAAAGATAATAAATCGTAAATATATTATGCATAACATATAAAATTGTTATATAATCGACCTAACATTGTTTTTCATTTGTTATTTGTTGCTTCCTCCAAGCATATTATAGGATCTAAAAATAAAACTAAAACTCCAAATAGAAACCTAATTATTATAATAAAATAAACATTTTTTTTGTTGAAAACAGTACTGATTTTGTATGATAAGTAATTAACTAAGTTATTACAAAAAAATCAAATCACTGTTGGATTCGAACCCAGGTTGCCTTCGTACAACTCCTCATACTCATCCACTAAGCTAAGAGTCCTTGTGATGATTATAGATTACGTTTCCCACTATTTAACATTATAATTACTATTGTGAAGAATCAAAGGAAAAGTGGGCCCTTTGTGGTGGGGGGTCCTGTGCGGGCGCACGGCTCGCACTCCCCCATCCACGACCCTGTGCTTGAGTTATCACATCAACCAGCCGGAACTTCTTTACTCTTCATTTTGTTGATCTCTTTTGAAAGTTTTGGTAACTTTTGTTACAATGTTGCTTTTGCAATATGTGAAATATCAAGTTTTAGTTTCGGAGAGTTTTATGTAAATGAGCTTCAAGAATGTGTAAATTATAGGAAACTTCACTTGCAAATGATGTTAAAATAAAAAAGTTAATGACTTACATTTCATATGTTCGTCCAACTCACTACAATTTTCTTTTTTTAATTTTAGTAACACTTTCATTTTTCATCACAATTTTGAGTTTTTATCATATTTTTGCTTTTTCTTTTCTAGAGGTGCAGGAGGCACGGGCTATACCCTAGTATACATATATATCAATATAGTTGTGTTCAGGGCCGTGTGGTGAGAGGTGCGGGCCTTGCGCCCGCACAGGGCCCCCCACCACACGAGGCCCCAATTTCTATCTCCTAAGGTGGTAGACCATTAATTAAGTATAAATAAAATCAGAACACAATCACTAGAGATGTTCTAGCTCTACTGGTGAGTTTAGTTAGGTCGCGTACGGGAGGTCCCGAGATCCAAACCAAGTATTGGCAATTTGCCTTCATCTTTTTCAGATTCATGTTACTTATTCCTTGCTACCTATCAAATTTTATAGTTTGATTTTACTACCTTAAATTTTCATTTCTATACTACTTGCAATCAAATAACAATTTGCTTTTGTTTTTTTAGAGCATAATACTTGCTCCTTGCTAGCTAATGGGCCATATTAAATTTTAGTTTGATTTTAATATCTTAAATTTTGATTTCTATAGTATTTGCACATCAAATAACAATTAAAGACGGTAAATCACAAGCCCCCTTTCATTCTAGCGCATATCTCTTTTCAAAACTTGTCTTGTTTTTTTTCTTGGATGTTGTCTGTCTTTTAAATTCATTCCAAGTTAAAATCATAATTTTGGAGAGTCACGCATTGAGAAGATAGTTAAATCTATCTAACTAACATTTGGCTATTTCAAAAAAAAAAATTGTCATACAAAAGGGCCCGTTTGAAATTGGCACTGGGCCCCTAAATTCTCATGCACGACCCTGGTTGTGTTTATAAATATAAATATATAAATTTTATAAATATAAATTTATTTTAATATATATAAATCTATAAATATAAATTTTATATAATATACATATATATTTCAATATAAACGTAAATACTTATGAGTATATTTAGATTTATGTATCTATATAAATATATATCTAAAAATTTATTATTTAAAATATTTGTATTGATATATATAAATATAAATTTTCTAAATATATATATTTAGTTATCTATGCTAGCTATATTCCACTTTTTATTTTTCATAAGGGCCAATAAAAGTATTCTTTAAGTAAGAAACTAATTAAGAAACTACATGGGCGCTCATATAAAATTAATCACGTTAACAACTCGCTTGGCCACCTTTTCTTTCTTTAGTGGCCTACTCTAAAGCAAAGACGGTTCCACCTATTTATTTCCTATCCTCCACTCTTTCTCTCACTACATTCCATATATCAACACTTCTCTATTTTATTATCGTCGGACTACTTAAACGTTAGTACGACCCTAGTGGTTATGATCCAATTACTTGTTGAAATAGATAGTTTTTCTTACATAAATCATTTTGTTATTTCAATTCTTTTCAGATTATTAGAGGAAGACAATAAACTAATAATAAATTAAATATATATATATATATATAACAATGTATAAATATAATTCAACTATACTAAGTACTTATAAATATAATTACATATAAATTTATAACACTATAAGTGTTATAAATTTAATAATATATCAATAAATATAAATTTTATATAATATACAAATATATTTAAATATGAATATAAATATTGATGAATGTATTTAGATTTATCTGTCACACACAAATATATATTTAAAAATTTATTATTAAATATATCTATGTTTATATTTATATTTATATTATGTGTATATATATATTTATATTAATATAATTTTTAAATACAATTATAAATAAATTTTATATATATATATGAATTAATATCAGTGCTGGTTATATTCTACTTTTTATCTCTAATTGCGATCGATGTAAATATTCTTCATACAATATCTTACTCTTTCCGTAAATTCTTTTAGGGTTTATAAGTCTTCATCTTAACAAAAGATCTCTTTTGTGTAAGAGGACCCATCACTGACTCCTACTTCTAGACAACCCAAGTGATGGGTGGGTATGATTCAACTGCTAATTAAAATATGGTTCTTTTACGAAAATTAATTCTATTCAATTTTGTACAGATCATTAGAGCAAGATGGAAAGTTGACACTGAATGAAATCATATTGTATTTCAGTTTATACTTAATTCTGTTAATTATCTCACTTTTCTTCAGTTCTTCTCATAACCTTTTCCACCTAAGGCAGAGCCAGGGCCGACTCTAACCTTTTGGAAGTCCAAAATGAATTCTTAGAATGTGGCCTCTATATCTTTTTCATGATTTCAACACAAATTTATATTTAAAGATTTTCAGCTCTGACAATGTTTATTGAACACGTTATTTACTTAGCAAGTACAAGGCGTGAACTATATGGAATTTATAGTATATATAGTGTTGTTTTTTTATTAAAGTTCGTCTGAATTGACTTGAGTCTGATTTCAAAATGTATATTCTGTATAACCCTCAATGGCTTGGGCTGATTTTAGTTTATTTCGGTAGGACAATTGAGGTCAACTCAAATCAGATTCAATCAATGATAGCAATCAACACCACATTAAAGATTTGTCAATTGAACCCATAAACTGAACAAAAATCAAGGTGGTCAATATATGGGCAACCAAATTTCTTGTGTAGGCAACAACTTTTGAACCCGTCAACTTCTTATGTGTTCCTCTTCTCTTATCTCTCTCTATTTTGGTGTATTTGAGGATCCCTAAAGAGAATCATTAAATCAAGAGGAAAGCCTTAAAGAGGAGTAAAAATACTAGTAGTAGTAGCAACAATGGAGGGGAGATGAAAAAGATGATGGGCACATTTTTTAGTCATCTAACAGTCATTTGGGAACTTGACCCCTTCTACCAGGCTTCATCTTCTAACACTTCTCCCTTTCAAAACGAACCCGATGAACAACATCAAGAAGATTAGTTTCCCTTTTGGATCCCCTTGATGGTGGTATTGAAACGGAGATGACAAAGATATCATCCTCAGTCAAGATTTTTCTTGGTAAATTGAAGTTCGGTATTCTTGTCGGTTTGCCTAATTATGGTATTATTATTGATCATTTATTCACTTCCGATCCATCACTCGACGACTATTTTATCGGAGAAAAAGAAGATGGGCATTGCCTCTAACCATTCTTGGTTAACTTGTTTTGATCAAGTTTTGGATAAAAAAAGTTCACTGCCTTTAACAACTTTGGGCATTGCCTATAAAACTTTCCTTTTATTTATATGAGTGTTGAATTTGTTGGGATTATCCGATATTGGTAGTGAAAGAAGCACATGGTGAGTTTATAAGTGTGAAAAAAGCCTTACTCCCTGAACATTTGGAGTAAGATATGGCCCAATACTACTCAATACTGGTATCAAAGCCTGAATGTAACAAGTCTCGACCCAATACTCATTTAAGTTGAGAACCACTTTGCGAGGGGGTCCCACATTGGTTATAAAAAGGGCATGAAGTGACTTTGTAAATGTGGGAAAAGCCTAACCCCTTGAGTGAGCTTTTGGGGTGAGAGAAGTCGAATACCATCCAACATGACTTTTTTTCTTGTGTGGTTATGGTATATAGATGCCTATGTTCTCCGCTTCTTCAAGATTTATGGATCATCATATACCAACAATAGTGGCAAACACACCAAACCACGCCGTGAGATCTTGTCATCTGATTATAAGCTTCCGGCACATATGCATCTCGGCTTTCATCTGGACATTAGGCACAGGAGCCTACAATCTCGCACAAGTTATCTTAGATCCCATATGCCTAATATAGCACATCAAGGTCTGGTCCTTGAATAACTCACTCCTTTCAATGGTAGTGACTAACACACAACACGACTCGGCTTAGACACGCATATACGGAATCACTATCCCAAAGGGTGGTCGTAGTACGCTATCTCCAGGTACCGTCCCAAGTCAGGTCCTATGATGAGGGAACATATTGAATATGTCTCTCCGTCATATGTTAGGTCGATTCTCGGAATTGCGGCTTCGAGTATTGCTCACTTTCGTGTCTAATGGAAATATGCGATACATGATATCTGTGCACATGGCACAGGTGGGAAAGGAGACCAACCCCTCCTATATAGACAAAGTTTTCTATTTGACTATTTCCATTAGACAACATCAATCTTTCAACCAGACATATTTGATTAAATGACGTCTATGTCATTGTTCCAGACTTGAATGTAACAAACACATTTCGTTGTATGGCAAACAAGAGCTCTTGGCCCCTCATGACCCTAACTAAGTCCATGGGCCTGTCTGCTCATATATGTCATCCTTGCAATCATCAAGCTATAAGTTAATAAGCTTCCGACACTAGACTAATTTGGACCCATTTTTGGACAACGATTCCAAAATTCCATTTTCTAAACTCGGATCAGAAGAATCAGATGGAAACAACTCTCCTGCAGAACATCTGTGTTCAGTTTTGTCGCTAGAGAGAGAAGAGAGAAGAAAAGAGAAGAGAAGAGAAGAGAAGAGAGACTAGAGAAGAGAAGAGGAGAGATAGAGATATGGTGGACTATTACAAGATTTTACAGGTAGACAGAAACGCTAAAGAAGATGACTTGAAAAAGTTTGTCGAAAACTCGCCATGAAATGGCATCCTGATAAGAACCCAAACAACAAAAAAGAAGCCGAAGCGAAATTCAAACAAATCTCTGAAGCTTACGATGTATTTCTTACTTCGCCATCCCCTCCCCACTTCTCAATTCTATCTCAATCTTCATTTTTTCTCTCTAAAACTCTATCTTACAATAATCAGTTTATGGTTGATTTCAAGTACTGAGTGATCAGCAAAAACGATATCAATATGGTGAAGAAGGTTTACAAGGACAAATTCCTCAACCAGGTCCTGGTAATGGAGCAACAAATTTTCGATTTAACACTAGAAATGTTGATGATATCTTCTCGGAGTTTTTCGGATTTTCAAGTCCTTTTGGTGGTGGAATGGGAGATATGGGTGGTGGGTTTCGTGCTGGTGGATCAAATTTTCCTAGAGGTATATTTGCAGATGAGATTCTTGCTTCTCTTAGAGGTGGAGCTAGTCTATATAATAAAACAGAAGGAAAAACGATGACTGGGACAAACATTCTTTTTTTAATGAAGGATATTGTCTAGAAGCCCTTCTTGAATTTAAAATATAGTCCTTCGTAGAAATAAAGTTACCTATTTAAAAAAAAAATCCTTTCCTTCTTAGAAATAAAATAACTAATTTAAGAAAAAAAGAAAAAAAAAATTTCAAGGGTTAAAAAAAGAAATTAAAATCTTTCTCTTGAAATGTTACGGACATTTGTATCGATCAAATGTTACGAAATTTTTGTTATATCACATCTCTTGAAATTTATTAGTTATTATTTTTTTATTATTGGAGAGAGAGATTTTTATTAGTTATTATTTTTTTTTGTATTATTTATTTTTGTATTATTTATTTTTGTTTCTTTTCTCTTAAATTAGTTATTATTTATTGTGAGAGAGAGATTTTAATTTCTTTTTTTAGCCCTTAAAATTTATTTTGTTTCTTTTTTCTTAAATTAGTTATTTTATTTCTAAGAAGGAAAAGATTATTATTTTTTTAAATAAGTAATTTTATTTATACGAAGGACTATATATTTTAAATTTTGAGAAGGACTTCTAGACAATATCCTTTATTAAACAAGGATGTTTGTCCCTGTCATCATTTTCCCTTCTGTTTTATTATATAGATAATGAATATAAATTTTAGGGTTATTTCTCGATTGGATGCCTAAAGTATGACCATATTCCCGCATGGACCCGTAAGTACCCGAAATTCCCAGATGGCCCCTTTTTCATCTTTCCATCCACGAGTTGTTACCGTAACTTTTAACTTCCCTTTTGCCCCTACTCTGTCAAGCTTCAGTGAGGCACTCTTTATCAGGTCATCGTTTCAAATCGTAGTGCCCATCCTTTTGCTAATAATGTCGAAAGATTGTGAGACATTCCTTTACAAATCCAACGACTGTAATCCCAAACACCGTTAGATTTTTCGAGAAAACCCAGAAGTAAACTTTCCCAAAATCACTTTTGGTTTCTATCTCTATCTCATTTCTTCTAAACTCTCTAATTCATTTTGTCTTCTTCATTTTCTGCTTCAACTATTTTTTTTTTATCTAAATGGATTTTTAAGACAATCTTATAATGAAAATGGTAAACAAATGATAGAAACAAACGATTGACAAATAAATTTCTAACTCAAAATTTTCTTAATTAAAAAACATACAACTAATAAAGAAATAACAAACCAAATAAACGATCGAAATAATCGACACACGTACATCACATGCGCACAACAATTTAAATTTGGAGTTGAAAATCCAAAAGCTCTAAAAAAACATAGAGACTCCTAAAATGAGATGGAAGCCTCAATTTGGAACCTTCTATTGAGTTTGGTGTAAGTCACGGAATCTTGGGTGCGTTATAGGCGCCCATTTATTTTACTCTTGGGGCATCCTTCTCTCCTCGATATCCATGGATTGGGCCAGTCCGAGAGCACTAAGAGTGGGTCTAATCCTTGCTAAAAGCAAAATTACGGGGTTGAGGCACCCCTGAATCTTCTTTCCCTCCCTTTCATCATTGGTCATTTCATAAAGCGAATATGAGTTGGAATCCAATCATATACGCCTTGCAGTAATGTTGTTTCAACCCTAACTCCACAAGAAAATCACACCCGTCGATATTAATAACGCACAAGCCTTGTCGAATCCATATTAAATTAGGAATAATTTTGAGAAGAGTTTTAAGAATTTATATTTTGAAAAGGTTCAAAATTAGGGTGTTCAAATTATTTAAAAAAGATTTCAAAATTTTCATTTGAAAAGTTTTTTTTTCTTAGAGAAACACCTCGGGTTATGGCCAAGACGCGTCTTGAGGCAGAAACGAAAGAGGCCCTTAGCAAAGACAAATCTTGGCGAAAGTCGGCCATAACTCGATAGCTACTCGGACTTGGCCGTCTCGGGTCAAAATATGCCGAGACAACTATGAGGCACATTCGAGAGGGTCTCGGGACTTTTGGCCGAGACAAGACTCGGGCCTTGGCCCAAGTAAGGGTTCTTTTCTCCAATTACACGTCTATGTGTTTTCAAATCTTGACCCGACCAAACGACAACTTAGTTATTCTCTACGTTATTTGTTATCTAAATGGATTTTTTAAGACAATCTTATAACGAAAATGGCAAACAAATTATGGAATTCTAACTCAAATATATCTCTAATTCAAAAACATACTGACAAAGAAATAACAAGTCAAATAAACTATCATAATAATCTACACTCGTATATCGCACACACAAAAATTATTAAAATTTGGAGCAGAAAAATCAAAAACTCTAAAAAAGACTTAGAGACTCCTAAAATGAGATAGGAGCCTCAATTTGGAACCTTCTATTTGGTTTGGTGCAAGTCACGAAATCTTGGGTGCGTTATAGGCGGCCTATTCATTTCACTCCTGGGCCCTCCCTCTCTCTTCGCGTCCCATGGATTGGGCCAGTCCGAGTACACTAGGAATGGGCCTAATCCTTGCTTCAAGGCAGATGGAAAGTGTCAAAAGAGAGATGGGCTAAAAGCAAAATGACGGGTCCCATTTAGAGGCACCCCTGAATTTCCCCTCCCTAGTCCCTCCCTTTCATCATTGATCATTTCATACAGCCAAGATGAGTTTTTTTTTTTTGATGAAGGACAGCCAAGATGAGTTGGAATCCAATCTTATACGCCTAGGCGAGTAGTGTTCTTTCAACCCTAACTCCTCAAGAAAATCACAGCCGTCAATATTAATAACGCACAGATCTCGTCCATTCATACGTAAACAGAAGTAAGGTTTTCTCGTCCGTAACCCTACTCCTTGATGCACAGTATCACGATTCCGAACTCTCAAAATACGAAAAACCCTATTATATCATCTCCACCACCACTCTCCTTGTTCACTTATCGCGCCGAATTGCATTCTACTTCCTCACTCTAGTTTCTCTCTAGAATTCTCAGCCATGGCAAGTATTGATCCCAAGCTCAAGGAAGAAGAAGAAGAGACCCCGGAAACTGTTGGAGCTGAAGATGAAGATACTGGAGCACAGATTGCTCCAATCGTTAAGCTTGAAGAAGTTGCCGTCACTACTGGAGAGGAAGACGAAGACATTATTCTAGATCTGTAAGAAACTTCAATCAAATTCTTCTTTTCCTCTGATCTTTTCGTTCTTGATTCATTTGATCGATGATCGGTTTATTGATTTAGTTGATCGGTGATCTTGTTTTGTGTAGAAAAGCGAAGCTTTATCGATTTGATAAAGAAGGAAATCAATGGAAGGAAAGAGGTGCAGGAACTGTAAAACTTCTTAAGCACAAAAAAACTGAGAAAGTTCGTTTAGTTATGCGCCAGTCGAAGACTCTCAAGATCTGTGCAAACCATCTAGGTTTGTCATCTCTTCCATATCATTAATTTTTTCATTGTTTTTTGATTCGTCCGATCTGATTTAGGGTTTTATTATTCACTATTTGGTCACAGTTCTACCTACGATTTCAATTCAAGAGCACGCTGGAAATGAGAAATCGTGTGTTTGGCACGCAACTGATTTCTCTGATGGAGAGCTTAAGGAAGAGATGTTTTGCATTCGATTTCCATCAATTGAGAGTAAGCATTAACCTAATTTCCTCCTATTTAGTTCTCAATAATGGATTCTTAGTTTGATTTGTCATTTTTTCTGTCCGATTCTACTCTTTTTAGTTCAGTTTAAGATACTTCTATGTTAATTCAGTCGTTTTGTTTATAGAGTTTGTGATTTAATTCTTGACAAGTGATTAACATTCTGAAGTAAAATGCATTCCCTGTAAGATGACCTTAACCTTTCATCTACAAATATTTCAAAGATATGGGTGTGGAGTTCTAAAGAACAAATGAATTTGAGAGTTGGATGGGTACAAGAATGGATTGGGTGTGGAGCGAGTGCCTGCCCTTCTGTTTATAATATGCAAATTGTGACCTAACCCGAGTCTCGTAGTTACATATATTGTTCTGATGTGACAGGTGTCATTTCAATTTATTACTCGGTCAACCTGTCGTCTCACTATCTTAGGACTTAGGCGTGGATCCATGGAGGTCATTCGAATCAATAAACTTCTAGTTGCTTGATCTAGTATGAGAGTTTAGTAAAGGGTACATTAACTGTGAAAGGGTTGAGAGTGTTTCTTGTTTCTGCCACTTTTCAGTTGATATTGTTATTTGCTCCTTGATTTTTTTGAAACACCATATTAGTTTTATCGAGAACCATAGACCTCCAAGTCAAGAGTAAAACCTTGCTCTACGCAATGGAGAGAGACAGATGTTACCACTCAATCAAAGCGGGTTTCACTGTTTATTGTTATCTTAGCTACTGGAAAACCTTCTTGTGGCAAGGATTTCATTTTATAAGCTTAGTATATTACTTCCAAAATTACTGAATTTGTTCGTAAGAATCGTAACGATAAGTTAGTATATACATGAACTCTTCGATGACGTGTTAGTGTGTACATATTCTCTTTAGAGAACAAAAAAGGTACAATATGTTGTTTGTCTATAGCAATTGCCATGTGTTGATTGTCGATCTCTTCTTATGTTAGTTTTTTAAATATATCTAGTTCCGAATCTGAACTTTGCACGTGTTGCTTACTAGTAATGAGGTTTTGGAACATTTTTCTTTTTAGTAAAATCAGATCTTGACATTAGTTGTCTCCCCAAATTTGGAACTTGCTGGACTTTTAGATTCTTTTACAAGTGATTCTCAAGTCAGCTGGCCTCTGGCTTGGCCAAGGTTGAGTCCCTAGCCCAGATACTTAAAACTTGGTTACTGTCAGAAGATTCGTTTTGTTATCTTTTTGTAATACAATATATATATATATATATATATATATATATATATATATATATATAATTCTTGTTTGAAAAGAATTTGTTATTGACTCTTGGTTCTGGTTTCCTATTTGAAGACGCCAAAACTTTCAAGGAGAAGATCGAAGAGGTGGCTGAATCCCAAGGGAAGAAATCTGAAGAGACTAAAGAAGGTGCAGCAGCTGCTGATCTGATAGAGAAGTTGAGTGTAGTAGAAGAGAAGGAGGCTGAAAAACCCAAAGAAGAGGAACCAGCAGCAGCTACATCGGAAACAGAAGAGAAGAAGGCTGAATGAGAGTATAATTGGGTATTATTCACTATTCCTCATTTGTCATCATATCTTTATATATTCAAGTTCCCCAGAGTTTGTCGAGTCTTCCAAAATCCTAAAACAAGAAATATACATTTGATCAAGTGAGTTTAAAAGGGAAGGATTTGGCTTCGAGTGAGTTGGTTGGTCAGTCTGTCTGTTGAGGTTTAATTGGGTTAGGGTTTTGATTTGGTTGTCTTCATTTTTGTGATGAATGATGATGATGGTGAAGATTGTCTGCTTTTTTCATTGTTTCTGGTACAGTTTTGGGGAACGAAACTAGTGGAAAACTGGTGATATTTGATTGATTTTAAGTTTGGAGTCTTTTTTTTATCATGGGCTCATTTAGCATCTACTTTCATAATTTATATAAGTTTTATTTGATATGATCCTACGGATAATGAACTCATTGTGAAACTTAGGTTGTGTTTGACAGCAACAGGATGTCATGGCTTAGTAAAACATATTTATGTGCTTTCTCTGTCTAAAGGTTTCTACTTTTATTTCATGTCCGATAACATTCGTCGTTCTGCTGAGTTTTGGATTTTTGGAGAACCACTGATACCTTCACCAGTGGATTGTGCTAAAACCATTTCCCTTCAATGATCTTTTTGTCGTCCTTCTCGATGCATTTCTCCATGATCTAGAAGATATCATCGGAGGCAGTTAAGACGTCTCACACATCCCAACTTGCAATTTTAACGCATAAACCTTCATTTGAAGGACATATTCCTGGTGTGATTTATCAGCCAAATGACACCCTTTAATTAATATCAAGATTGTGTTAAAGGAGTACAAGAGTTTCAAACCATGAGTTTGCCCTCCACCTACCAACAACTACACAATGAAGCTTTGCCTAGTCTGTCATCTGATCCTCTTTCAAAAAAATTACTCAGGAATATCCAGACTGTGTATGTTGCTACTAACATCCATCCCACGAATGCGTAACTCCTCGGATTTTATTTGATGCCAAACTTCTTAGCATCATACCTCCCGAGCTCTTTTACCTTGGTTATAGTTTTTCTTTTTCTAGACAAAGGTTTTTGTGTAGTTGATGTGCCTAAAGCTATCAAGAAGAAAACATGGCCATTTGTAGAAGAAGACGTGAAGGGAAGGAGACAAGCTCGTACCAACACGACGCCACGAGAAATGGAGTCTCCATTGGAGATGGCGTAAGTGGAGGGGCAAGCTAGGTTAGAATAGGTTCCTCTAGTGAATCTCCAACTTAGCGCAAGTTTCTTCAGTAATTTGGCGAAATGTTCCGATTATTCGTCTGATGATGTAAAAAAGGGCAATTCGGCTAAACGCCACTGGTAGAGATCAAAGTTCATGAGATGTATGAAGATGAGAAAACCAGTAGAGTAAAAAGTTAAAGAAAAGAGAAATTTTTGTCGTTTGACTTTTCATTGAATCAAGAATTGAAATTATGATAAGGAAAAAAAATAGATAAATGGAGAGGCTCCAAAAGGAACATGAGGAAGCAAGCTCGGCTACAAAAAAAAAGGTCGCAGAGCTACACCAATCCTTGTTCTGGAGTTAAAAGTATTATGAGGAAGGACCTTCATTCGGATACATGATGCAGCAACCTGTGAAGATGCAAAGGAAGATGGCAGAGAAGGTGATTCCATGGTTGGATAAGCTAACTTGGCCTCCCTTCAGCTTGAAAATTTTGAATGCTGAGATACCGAGGGACTTTAAAAGTTCTACATTAAGGGCCCGTTATTCGTTAAGATCTTTTTACTAGAAACTTAAAGTCCGGATCTTCGAAGATCTCAAATGTTTCGGGACAAAAATTTTGAAGGTCCCGGAACTTTTAAGTTGTGAAAATTTTTTATAACATTTTTATCTGGGACATTGAAATTCCTGGATCATTAAGTTCTGGAACATTTTTATTAGAACTTTAAGTTCCAAGACCTATTTTGTTAGAATTTTGGAGGATCAATTTTAAATCTAAGTCTTTCAAACAAATGGTTAACATTAAAACAAAAGATATTATTCTATATACTTATTTCTTCCTCATTATTGTTACGCAAAACGAAATGTAATAGAAAAAAATGAAATATTTTGAGTTTTTTTGTCCGTAAAACGTGATAATAACTACTAAAATTCGACGATAAAAAAAAAGTCAAATGTTTGGCATATAACTATATGACTCTGTCATTCCACATTCTTTCAGCAATACTATCTCTCCAATCACCAGCTTGTTGTCTTTGTTGTTCTTGAGTTTGAATCTCTTCATCATAATCTTCATCCGGGATACACTCATCGGTTTCTTCTTCATCTGGAGCAAATTCATCTGAACTGCATTCTCTTCGAATAAAGTTATGCAATCCTGCACATGCTAAAACTAATTGTGCTTGTGATTTAAACGGAAAGGATGGAGCAGTTTTGAAAATTTTGAATCTCGCTTTAAATACACCGAATATTCTTTCTATCGCGGTTCTTAAAGAAGAATGACGATGATTAAATAATTCCTCTTTAGTTTCTGGACGTCTAGTACTCCCAAACTCCCTTAAATGGTATCGAACTCCTCGATATGGTGTCAAAAATTGAGGACGATTAGGATATCCGGCATCTGCCAAATAATATTTACCTACAACAGAAATATTTAAATAAAAAATATATATTCATATATCATCAAATCAAAATATATTAAAATGAATTTCGGTAAAAATAAAAATTATCTTACCACGTGGCACTTTAAATCCACCGCTTCCCTCTAAAGCATCTTTTAGTACTCTTGCATCATTTGCTGATCCTTCCCATCCACTACGAACATATATGAATTGCAAATCAAAGGTGCACGCCGCCAAAACATTTTGTGATATAATTCCTTTTCTATTACGATATGCAACCGAATTTTTTATTGGTACCATGGCCGGAATATGTGTACCATCAATCGCTCCAACACAATCCTATGTTTCAAACATAACATGATTGATAAAGTTAACTTAAGAGTATAATATAAAATTAAATTAACTTTAATCCAAAAGAAATTTATTTGATTACCAGAAAGTAACGATTGAAGCGATCATCTGTTAGGATCTTCATTGAGGTGGTCGTTGGAGTTTTCACCATTAATTCTGGAGCTAATAAGGTTAACGCTCTCAACACTTTATTGAAGTTTATGCTTGTACAAAATTTAGATCTATCAAATCTTTCTCGAGTTACTGAATAACTATTATTCTGACCAACCGTTAAAAGAAACATCCCAAGCATCTCTTCCACACTAACATAACGAGTACCCATTAAAAGAAACTTCTCTTTTAAAATTCGACATAACTTGAGGAATGTATCTGGATACATCCTATAAATCTCACGAAACTCATCAGGGGAATCACTTAATTTTTGTTGGATATAAATGAATCCTTTACTAGAGACTGACTTTCTTTGAGCATTAGGTGCATGTAGACAAAAATTGCAAGTAAATGCGATTGCACGAATAATAATGTCATTGTTACTATTTATGTTTTCAACATGTTCCTCACCTTCAACATTATCTTCATAATCCATTTGATAAATCCTAACAAATAAACAATGAAATAAAATACGTCAAAAACATTATAACATAACCCTTATAAGATTGCTCAATATAAAAAAAAACATATAGAAGACCATATAAAGTAAATAATATCTTTAAACGATATTGTCGTTCCACTAACATAAATAAAGCATAAAATAGAGTATTTGAAGCATAAACAAAACAAACTAAAATAAATCTTAAACCCTAAACTCCAAAGTATCATTTATCAAGCTCCGATAGTATCCAATTTTTTCGCTCATCCAGATTCATCATGGAAAACATCATTTTCTGCTCCGGAGATTTTAGAAGTTTTGCTCCTTCCATTTTCATTGTGTAGTCCAAATCAGGAATCTCATAAAGTGCTTTACACCAATCGTTTGGACTCTTTGTAGTCTGAACAAGTTCTTCAAGACTCAGAGCCATTCTTTCACTAACTTCTTCATAGTGTGTCCTTGCTCGTTTTCGTTGGACAGGTAATTTGCTCCTACTTGGTTGATTTGATCTATAAGTATTATCCTCAACGTTTGGAGGCGCATAACGTTGGTCACAATTAATACTGTTAGGAAAAGGGTCTAAGTCGACCTCGAAGTTGTCGACATCAATCCCTTGTAACCCCTCGACTGATGCTTCACAAGCATTATCTCCAACAACTAAAGACCCTCCAAATATTGTGCACCAATCCTCGTATTCTGGATATCTGTCACTCCGGTAATCCTTAGCATTAGGGTGTTTCTGCAATAAACTACTTGGATCAAATATTTTACTAAGAATTTTATTACAGTTACTTAAATTAAATTTTATGTTTGATTACCTTAAAATATTCTTCCCAAACTTCTTGCGGAGCGGTGATCTTACAGGTGGTTGCATCCCAACCAAATCCAGAGCATGAAGCCATTAACTCTTTAATTTGTTTATACTTACCTCTCCACTTCTTAATTTTACTACTTACATGTTCTGATGTTTTATTACCGTTACACTTTTGATTTAGAGCTGGAATAATTACTTGGTCATAGTACGTCTTTGAAAGTGCACCATCTTTTCCGTATTTACCTCTATTCATGGCTTCAACAATAAGTTGAAGTAACACTTCATTTTCAGTTGAAGTCCATTTCATATACTTTTTTGTTGTCTGTGAACTCATCTAACAAAAATAAATAATAATTTAAATTAAATTATCTTACTCAACGAAATACTAGATAATACTACAATTCAAATAATGATTTACATATTTTTTTAACTTATTTTTTCAACCAAATCTCAGGATGATCTATACTTGAAGTTTTCATGATTAAATCTTACTTTTTTTCTTGAGTTCTGATTTATTTAACTATGCTAGTCTAGTAGTTTTATTTTGGCACAAAAACCTAGCCTAATAGTTTTTTTGTTGAGGAAGCCTAATAGTTACCAACCTAAACTGTTGAATCTGTTGAGGAAGCCTAGTAGTTTTTTGTTTTGGCACAAAAACAAAAATATTAATTGATTAAGTATACATGAAGAAAGTACATGCAGTGAAGAGACTTACTACATTAAAGATAACCTTCATAATTTTCTAACCCTACAAGCCTAATAACATTAATGTACTGGTAGTTGTTTTCTAACCCTACAACAATAGTCTTATAAAAAAATCCATAAAATCATAGTTAGTAGCTGATGACATCATCGGGTACATTTTTTTTTTTGCTCAACAGTATCCTTATGTTGTTACTAGTCAAATCAATTCCCTATAAACCCTATAACCCTAATCATTGGTCTTTGCCTATAAACCCTAATCATTCTTCTTTGTTTTGCTTTGACACGTCCATACACATTGAATATTGCTCTGTTTTTAAATCAATGTACAACTAGTTAAGGTTGCTCAATAGTAAAAGTTTCTAGCAATAAATTCTTACCTTAAGATTAGCAAGGAGAGAGACAAGAAGGAGACAAGAAGGAAAAAGTGGTGGAAATACATCCGTAGGAGAAGAAAAAGTAGGGTTTCACATGGTCTATTCGTTATTTATATAAATTATTAGAAAGAAGTTTTTTATTTTTGTCTATTTTAACCCAATATTTTCATGTACACCCAAGTAGAAAGAATTTCAAAGATCCACCTAAACTGGTGAAACTTTGGATTTGACAAAATTACTATAAATTTGTCTCCAAAAGTGCTTGGGTCGGATCTTTTGCTAAAAGTTCTAAATTTTTTTCTAAAAAATGAATAACGCGGAATTTTAAAGTTCTTAAAAAAAAATCCAAACCAATAACACTAAACTTCGAAGTTCCCAAAATAAGGTCTAAACCAATAACGCTAAACTTCAAAGTTCTTAAAAAAAGACTTGAACCAATAACACCGATCTCCAAAGATCTTAAAAAAAGGTCTAAATCAATAACACCAAACTTCAAAGATCTTAAGATCTCACGAAAGCTCCGAACGAATAACCCCCACTTAGAGACCTCAAATGGATCTGCAGATTCAGAAATATTCATCAATGATTCCGTCACCATCATGAGTCTGGCGCTAATAGACGAGCCAACTATGTGCTGAGTTTTTCCCACATTTTAAAAGGGGAAGCAAGATCCTAGTACGCTTATGTGTAGCTAAGATCTCTGAAGTCTTTCAAAGGGCTATACACACGATTCTGTACAACTTTTGACAACAACCAGATGCTAGAGAAGATCTCAAAAGATTTGTTTGAGTCCAACTAGAGCAAAGCAGAGTCGTTGAAAACTATTGGTTAAGATTCTGAGGTGAGATGGTGCAGATTCCAATTTTAATAATGACATAGCTAGGGTAGCCCTTCAGAAAGGTGTCAGTATTACACAATACCTACCTTAACCTGAAACTAGCGGGAAAAACTTAATACCCTAACAGAGTTGATTACCAAGAAACAAAGGGTCACAGTGACAGAGGATCGACTCTGGAAGTTGAATGAGGAGCACAAACCTTCAGTAGACCACAACACAAGCCACTCTCGGAGAAGAGGAAGGACCTTCATTCGGAGTGAAACATAAGTTGTTAAGGAAAAATTAAAGAGACTGTCTTATTGCCCTAGTTTCCTGTTGCTCCCTTATTTGATCTAATTCTGCTTGTACCTTAAACAGGGTTGTTTGCATCATATATAATGCATCAACATCTCTATTCTTTTCTTTCCATAGATAGACAATTTCTGTTGCTAAATCTTCTTCTCCAGACATGGTAATTTCAAATTCAAGTGATATATTTTATTATGATTGAATTTGTGAAAACGAAGTACTTACAATAGTTGAATTGGTGCTTAACGGACATTTTGGGGTTGCTGAATTGGCTTCCCTTTCCTTTAGCGCCAAAGTGATGTTGTCGAGAAGTAGTTTTTCAGGTATCTCCTAGAAAATTGATCCTTGTGAACTTCGCTGAATGTTCTTTCTTCACATAGTGTGATCTGAGATGGAGGGTGATGTAGATTGTTGCGGAAGCGTAAAAGTAATGGAATCCACCATTGTTAATAAACTAAACTAACGAAATAAAACTGATAAAATAACGATAAACAATAAACTTGATTAATAACTTGAATAATAATAAACTTGGTTGATAATATTCTCTGATCTGAATAACAAAGACAGACCTGCCTTTTATAGGAACTTAGAAACTTCTAGATAGACTCAAATTAGGATTCCTAAATGTCAAAGATACTCAAATATAGAAACTTCTAAACCTAGACTTAGTAGGAAATACTAAAACATGGAAACTCCTAAACTCTAACCCTAATGGGCTCGGCCATGAGGCCTTCTAACTAGTTCGGCCGTGAGGCCCATCTTGATGGTCTCCATCATACTCCCCGACCGAGAACGAACTTGCCCTCAAGTGAGACTCAACAATGCAATCCTTAATTCCCACTTCGAGCGAACAGTGCATTGGGGTTGAAGGACACCCACTTGGACGAAATCACTAGCTTCAATCTCATAGTGCAAAGAAGCTTGCAAAAATAAATTTAGGAAAGAAACTTCCAACAAATTGCAACATCTCCCGTCATCTTTTAATTTGATGAAGAAGACCACAAACACCACATAATACTTTATGGAAAAATCAACCTTGAATTTCTTCACTTGAACGATCTTCCCACGTTCATCTTCGTGATGCTTATAAACCAAAACTTCATCATAAATTGTCAAGTTTGGAACCACCTTAGCCAATACATCACCAAAATTCAGTTTTGTAGTAGATGTATTTTGGGAACCAAGAATCAGTGTCCTATTAACTTCTTCCTTGAATGAAAAGAATTGAGTAGGTGAAACCCCATCAAGGGACATTGAATCGAAGATGTGATCGGTATAATTCAATTGGTTCAATGAATAAACACAATTTGATGTTTGATGAGACAACTGCTCTATATTCGTAAAAGAAGGAGACGTTTGTGGTGGTGGTGGTGGTGGTGAAGGTGGTATGAGAGGTGTTGAATACGATGGTGGTGTATAATAAGCGTATGGAGGTGGTGAACTTTCTCTGTCAGGTTCTCTTTCAGTGTTCTCCCATTTGGCTCCGAAAGTTGTAGTAACTTTCGTAGGTGTAGAATAATAAGACGATTGAGGTGATGTGGGACATAATTGATGCGAAAAATTTTTATGATTCGAAACAACTAATTCTTCTCCCAGGATTATATATGGATCAAATAAATCGTCAGAGCTTGTGTTATCCAATTGGATCACTTCTTCTTTATTTGTCTCAACGAATTTTTCTTCATCCCTCATTGAAAAAATAGTATTTTTTTTTATCAAGAACACCTCCTTCAATAGTAATGGTCACGGTAGGCGAAGAATTTCAGAAAATTTGCTCGATTCGATTCGAGATTCTTCGTAAGATAAGTATTCATCTAAAGGGAGAAAAACATACCTGAAGATGCTTTTTAATGTAGTCCAATCGTCTATGAATGTTTTCCCTTGATTAATAAGTCTCCATTGCATTGCATTGAATTGTTCATATATTCTTTCGGACATATGTTGTTCGATGAGAAAAACCTTATCTTCATCATGGATATCTTGGTTTATGAACCAATCTTCCATATGTTGAATCCAAAAATTTATATGATATTGACCGTCGAATAAAGGAATTTTAGAGAAGGTATTAATTTTTTCTTGATATTTTCGATCAACATAAAATTGTTTTGAATCTCGAAAGGGATCCCAATCTAAACGTGGAAAGATTTTCCAGCACTCAAGGAAAGATGTATCCATGAACAAAATTTCATCTTTTGTTCCCAGATTTTTCAAGCTCTGAATACCAGCTGATGTAGATTGTTGCGGAAGCGTAAAAGTAATGGAATCCACCATTGTTAATAAACTAAACTAACGAAATAAAACTGATAAAATAACGATAAACAATAAACTTGATTAATAACTTGAATAATAATAAACTTGGTTGATAATATTCTCTGATCTGAATAACAAGGACAGACCTGACTTCCTTTTATAGGAACTTAGAAACTTCTAGATAGACTCAAATTAGGATTCCTAAATGTCAAAGATACTCAAATATAGAAATTTCTAAACCTAGACTTAGTAGGAAATACTAAAACATGGAAACTCCTAAACTCTAACCCTAATGGGCTCGGCCATGAGGCCTTCTAA
This sequence comes from Eschscholzia californica subsp. californica, assembly GCA_002897215.1. Lineage (NCBI taxonomy): Eukaryota > Viridiplantae > Streptophyta > Magnoliopsida > Ranunculales > Papaveraceae > Eschscholzia > Eschscholzia californica. The sequence goes on from BEHA01050178.1 coordinate 148,903, forward strand.
CTAGTTCGGCCGTGAGGCCCATATTGATGGTCTCCATCATAGTGTGAAAGAATTGCCCGCTGAATGTTCTTTCTTCACATAGTGTGATCTGAGATGGAGGGACTTGTAAAAAAGACACACCGACCCTTAAGTAAGTTAAGTATCACCGGTTATGAAATAATTTAGTGAGACTGTGAAAGAATTGCCCGCTTTAGAGCAAACCTGATAGGCTTATTTAGGCTTAGAGGGCGGTGACAAAACACTAGCAGAGATAAGGCACCCGCTTGATGAGAGTCACATGTTATAACCATTGAAGATAATATCTGATTGAGCGCGTATCTTCTAACACTAACATATCTTTTGACATAACAATTTGTATGAAAAAGCGGATCTTTGACACTATCTGCATTTTACACAACTGTTGTTTTCTTAAGGAAAAGTATAGCTCAAGGTGTTGAGCTAATTTTACCTCCTTGTTCCGTCTCTTTGATAAGAGTAGGGGTAATAGGGCAAAACTGACTCAGATCCACCTCTCCGCTAGCCTCAAGACAGAGTAAAGCTCGGAGTGTCGACCTGACTTTTGCATACCTACCCACTCTATTTCAAGACTCACGCAACGCTCACGGAAAACTGACTCACAATCTCTCTGGGTAGAGTTGGACATAATTGGTAAAGATATATCCGATCCATCATCCTGGGCTATCGTGGTTTTACTCGTGTGTGCCTAGACACTAGCATATACGACCCAAATCAATTATTGACTTCTTGGATGGTCAAAACTGACCAATATTTGATTCCACACCGACAATTTTATCATTATGGAAATATTAGGAAAGTGAATTTTTGTTACTTTTATAATGATTAAAAGGACTACATATGTTATTTTTATTTAAGCATAACGAAAGTCACAACAGAATACATGATATATATGGAAGGTATAACGTGCCATAAACACCATATTACCATTTCAAAAAAAAATTGACAATTATATAATGAACAAATTTTCTGTAAAAGCTCATCACCATGAACATTTGTATTGAATTAAATTTTTAATTTCATTCTTATGTGAGTTCTCAAATTTGAAAGTTTAAAAAATAAAATTAATATACATTTAAAGCTAATTCTTTGACTAAATTTTCGGTCCAATACCACGAAGGCCTTATTATTTTCATTAAATATCAAATTCAAGTTAAACTTACAAACATACAATAATTATACAATATATTTCGTTGATGTAGTCGCACGATTTGTAGCACATTCAAAACACAATAAATTAAAATAAGGTGGATGAGCTTCGCCAATCGAACAAACCCCAAAAGCTATTAAGTTAACTACATGACATTGATATATTATGAATGTAATATACAGATACATCTCAAATATAACATAAAATAAATCATGAATGGAATAAAACCTATAATTAATTTTTATTGTAAATTTTTAGCCTATTAGCATCATTTCATAAAAGGTAGTTGGGCAGTATAAGTAAAGTAGGGTGGAAACATTCACACCCTTAACAAATAAGACCACTTTTGTACATTTTATTCTGAGTCTTAATAGGTCCACTCTGTATTTTACAGTAAATACAACACATTAATTGACCAGTTAAACTTCAATGTTCTATCACACATCAAAACATCAGTAAACCAGTCACCTAAATCAACGGTTGTTAAAGAAAACTGCACCATTTTCATGACCTAACACAGCTAATATTGAGTCATCATCTACTAATCAACCCAAAAAAACCATCATTTCATCACAGCCGTTGGATACGTAATCTCTCCGGTTAAGAAGAGTTCGTACCTAACGAACGGCTCAGATTTGAAGTTTGTACAGACTTGCAATGAAGTTGACCCTACCAGGGTTTGGTGTATACAGATATTAGAGAGAGAAAGAGTTTTACAAGTAAAGAGTGAGAAAGACAGAGTAGAGAGAGAGAGAGAGAAAACGAGAGGAGAGAGAGAGAGAGAGAAGATGGAAGATGGAGGAAAAGAGAGCAAAGTTGTAGTAGAAGAAGAAATACAGGGGTCAAGCTTGACGATGGAGAAGGTAGCAGCAGCGAAGCAGTTCATCGAGAATCACTATAAAGCTCAGATGAAGAACCTTCAAGAACGAAAAGAAAGGTAAAAAAAACCCGATGAATCAAAAACTACTATATCTCAAGATCTGATTTCATTTCTTATTTCGTTGATTGATTCTGTTTTAGTCTTGTTTTCGTGTTTGATTTCATTAATCATCTAAAACAAGCTTGAATTTTGATAAAAAATACCTAGTCGTGTTTCTTCCTATGTAAAATCAAGAAAAAGTTCAGAAATTTACAATTATTTCGTTTCCGTACATCTTTTTCTTGATTCCGGATTGTATTTTTACTCATTTATTGTTATTAATTGAGATAGTTTTGTTAGTAAGATGAGATTGATGTTCATTATTCATAGTGTTTGCATGTTCATAAGCTTATTATCTAAAAAAAATTGCTTTTTTTTCTTGTGGAAAATGTGGGTATTTGCTCCTAAAACAAAGGGTTTTGCTAGCTTAGCTTAAGTGTGCATCAATTATCGATTGTTGCTCGCATATTCACAAGCTAAATCTAACTATTAAGTCGTCTACTGAGAGGAATTTTGAACATGGTGATCGTGAGGTACTATGATGAATCTCAAAATCCTGTAGATTTTGCCTCTGAGTTACTCAGCTATGACAGCTAGAATGACAAGAGTGACCGTTAAGTTGATTAGTTACCGATTTATGCTCATCCTTGTTTGTTCCCTAAAGAAGCATCTTATAGAATGTGGGTTCCTTTTCTAAAGGCTCAAAACATGCGCATGCGGAGACATCACCATAATTCTTAAATCTAGTACGTGTATGTGTAGCATTGTGAGAAAGATGCTTGATTAGGGCATCGATCTAGCTTAAGAGGGCTATGATTTAGCAATGTCTAGGAGTTATCTAAGGAAACATCTACATGGTTTACATTTGTCTGGGGTCTCTTTTAGTAATGATTAAGGAGTTAACGAACAAATCCAACTCATTAGGACTTGAATGTTTAGCAAGTATGAGTCAATAAAGGAAGTAGTCACGTGGTTTATAGCTTTCTGAGACCTGTCTTAGGATTCTAACGGTGGAGTCTTTTGATTTATAGAACTTCTTTCCCGTAAAAGAATCATTACCATGAATGGCCTACCCCATGATTCCACATGCAATGTTGAATCCTCATTGTTGGTCAAGGTCTTGGTCATTAGATTCAGAAAAGGTATCTCCTTTTGTTCGATGTGTGGTTTCCTAGCCTCATTCCTACTTCAAGTTGAATTGGTGGCGTGGATTTAGTCATCCACTGCTCCTAGGCAGAATTTTTTGGCTTTACCATTTATTTCCTTGTTTTTTTTCTTCATTGGATCGAGAATCATCTTATTAATTGCTCCGTGATTATTTAATACCTTTAATCTTCTTTCTAGATTTATAACTTATTTACATTTAAAAATGCTATTCTTCTTCTAAATGTATGTCATGACCCTGCATTAGAGGGTTAGCTGAAAGAGTTATACATTAAAGAACTCCTCTTTAATGTGAAACTCCTATATTTGCAAATTGCCACTTCATTCACGAGGAAACATGTTTATGGATTGAACCACAATGTTCTACACTACGTTAATATTTGTTTGCAATTTCGATCAATACTAAAACAGACATTTGCAAAATGTAGACTGTATATCCAGTTAAAATTGCCTTGCTTACTTGCTTATGACTTTATTCCGTTAAAGTGTCATTTATTACATTACGAAGTTGTCATGGAGGCTCCACTAAGGTGCTATTTCCACTCCTTCATTTAGGATTGTAGTTATTGGTCAATCTAAATGCGGAGTAAAAAAAATTTAGGTGCTTAAGAAACAACAAAGTTGAAACCCACCACTTTGCATCCAGCTAATTATGAAGGTTGAAACCTTTGTTTGTCGATCATATGGTTTTTGTTTCACCAAGAGGTATCAAATGAAGACAAGAAGTACTTGACTCTTACGTTTCAAAAAAGAAGTACTTGACTCATGGAATTGCTTAAGAAACAACAAAGTAGATTATTGGCTCTGGTGTTATCTAAGAATCGAAAACATATGTTCTCCTACCTATGGTTAATTTGGATCAGAAATGATTTGAAGTTCTCAGGAAATTCACAAGTGTTTACTTGCCAAAAATGGAACAGGGAGCTGTTCAGTTGAGTTAAATTTTAGAACAAATGCAACTTATTTTATGAAGAGGAACAATGCCTATAAAATGATGAATTGGATTGTTCACTAATTTCAAACATATATAGGTATTTTTTGTATCTGAGATCTTGATATATTGTTTTCCCACCGGCAACTCGGCATTATTCCAACATTTTTCTTGCTTTGTACCTTTCATTTAATTTTATTTAGATAACCATTACATGTCTTCTATTTGTTTCTTTGAAGTTTCTTTTGTTGCTATATATTTGTTGGAGAACTTAAGCATAGTGTTATACGTCGGTATATCATTTAATTTATTTAGATAACCATTACATGTCTTCTACCTTGCATTGCAGACGTTGGGTGTTAGAAAGGAAATTGGCTTCCTCACATGTATCTGAGGAGGAACAGATCAATCTAATCAAGGATTTGGAGCGAAAAGAGACGGAGTTTATGCGACTTAAAAGGCATAAGATTTGTGTTGATGACTTTGAGCTTTTAACCATTATCGGGCGAGGTGCTTATGGGGAGGTTAGAAAGTGCTTGGTCAATCATAATTCTTAAGAGTCTGCTTTGTCATTATGTTACCAATGTCTTGTTTTTTCGAACACTTTATTTGGCCTGACATGTCTTTGCTGGTAATTCTGTTATTTTCACATCTTTCCTGTTTTCTTTTGGATTCGTATTTTAAAACAAAGACTTTGTCCTTTAGGTCGTTGACATTCTCTTTGTTGTGGTATTTGAACACGTCTACTTGTGGCTTGCTTGTGTCCTTTTTTCATCATGCCGTCTTTCTTGGGATAGGATTACTATTGTTATAAATCACATGTTCCTGTTTCTTACCGCTTTTTGGGGGAATGACAAGAACTGACCTCGATACAACCAAGGAATGAAATTTCGGTTGACATGGGAATAGAAATATTTCGGTCATTTTGACCGAAATATTTCAAAATTTATTTCATTGACAAGGCATTGTAAGAAGGCTTAGTTAAATTTCTGTTTCAATGGAAATTCAGTAAGCATGGAATGGAAATATTTCAGTCATTTCGACCATAATATTTCGAAATTTAGTTTCTTGGATACAACAAGCCTGAGGTCGCATGTAGTGGAAAGAAAATGTGACTTCGCAACCTAGAAAAGTTCACCTTTGTGTTACAGTTTTGTGATGAGGTTCGGACAGCAGCAGACACCTTGAATTTGCACTTGGATGCTTTGAAATTCATACTGCACTTTTCGCACGTTAATAACTTCAATTTTTGTTTCATTTAGCAGTTTAGAAATGATACTTGGAAATAAGATTGTTGTTTTAGCCGAAGCTTTAAGTTATTAATGTGGTCGGTTCCAGCCTGCTGTTGATTTATATTTACTATAAAATTTAGCTATAAGAATTAAGAAGTTCCTAGCAACATAAAATAATTTAATCTGAGGAGTACGTTCTCATTGTTATTTGAGTTACAGAGAAATATTATAATTAAACTAGAACCTCATGGTTTGCTTAGTTACTAAGTTGCACACCCTCGATACGAAGAATCTTATCTAAATGCTAAGGTCTTATTTCATCTGCAAGCATGATTTCAACACTACTTTGGAGACCTGGAACTTTATCGGTTCCATCCATATTTTGGTTTGGGATTATATTCTTTGCAAAATCACGGTGCTTATAGTTTCTTGTTATACAGGTTAGGCTATGCCGAGAAAAGTCATCTGGTAATATTTATGCCATGAAAAAGTTGAAGAAATCAGAAATGCTTAGTAGGGGTCAGGTAAGATCAAATCCTCTGCTGGAACTTACCAATTTTGGAAAAGCAAATATCTTTTTCGTTCTCATCCTAAGCAGATGAAACATAATTGTCATTTTGTAATCACCTTCGTTGTATAGCATTCTTTTTGTTTTGGAGTCCGGTAACTGGACTGATTTGTGCCTACAAGATATAATAAATATGAAATCGAAGTGTATTCTCATATATATTTTTTTTTTGAATACTTTGAATTAATATTGAAGAAAAAAGGGGGGGATACAGAGGAAAAAGAATAGCCAAAAGAAGGAAAGAAAAAGAGAGGGGGCTCTTGAAAGTTATATCATCTAAGGATATCCCCCCAACTTGAGACAAAATCTAAATAAGAGAATGATGTAGTCCATCCTATGTTTCTACTCCACGAAAAGAGGACGCCTAGCACGTATTCTCATATATATCTCCAAGATATTAATACACTAAAATTGATTATTTCTATGTTTACGTTATTTATATCTTGGGTAGGAATACTTGACTTGAGTACCACTTTTACCCTTATTAGTTGGACTACACCTATCTATACAACACCCGTTTAGGCTTGTGTGGGGTGGGGGTGGTGAGTTGTTGGACTCCTCTTCCTGCATTTCTTAGGGTACTTACCAATACCATGTATCTGACAAGTTAGAGAGTTGGGATGCAATTGTAACTTTCACAAACGACACACTTTTGCATACATTTTTGATTTTCGATCACATTGTGAAGGCTCCACTCCAGATCTCGTTCCACATTGCCTAAGGTCTCATAACATTAAGACATGTTTGCTTTGAGTCTTAAGAGATGCTTGAATTTCAATTAAGTTTCAATATTTTCTTTTTTCAAATGAGTTCTACAATTCGAATGTCCTTGTCAAGTTAACTCACAGATAACTGAGTTCTGTCGATCTGGCTTTTACTAGTTCGGATTCTGAAGATATGAGGACTGTGTATGAGAAGCTGCTAATAGTTTTTTGAGAGAAAGCAGACTCTTATTTATAAGGCCATTGGGCTTAAAGTATGGATATTTACAAAAGTCTAATATGACAGCATAGAGGCCACATCAGTTTCAGCTTGACACGAGTGTCTTCTGTCAGATGTAAGCTTGAGCTAAATGTTATGTTTTACGTAGTAACTAGTAACAATGATAACCTGTAGGTTTTCTAGAATATGGTTTTCTACATGTCTCTCCAAGTACCTCGTCGTTTCGTAAAATACATGTTTATATCCTGATGTTTTTCCTTCTTTAGTTAAAAATTATATGTTCTTGAACATAGGTTGAACACGTTAGAGCTGAAAGAAATCTGCTCGCAGAAGTTGCCAGCCACTGCATTGTGAAACTCTACTATTCATTTCAAGATTGTGAATACTTGTATCTAATCATGGAATATTTACCTGGTGGTGACATGATGACTCTGCTCATAAGAGAAGACACCTTAAGTGAAGATGTGGCTAGATTCTACATAGCTCAAAGTGTTCTTGCCATAGAATCCATTCATGCACATCACTACATTCACAGGTTGGTAACTTGGCATAATAGTGCATGTTTAGCTAACTTGGTGGAGGCTTCCCTTTGGAATAATGTTTAGATACTTTAAGTGCAAGTGAACTTTAGATCGCATCCCTTCTCATCTGTGTATGACCCTTTTTTCAGAGATATTAAACCTGACAACCTTCTATTAGATAAGAATGGTCACATGAAGCTGTCTGATTTTGGTCTCTGCAAACCTCTTGATTGCTCAACCCTATCTGTTCTCAAAGAAGATGAGCCCATGGACAGTGAGAATTTGAGGGAATCAATGGACATCGATGGGCGATTCCCAGATAGAGCTAATGGGAGCAGGTGGAAAAGCCCCCTTGAACAACTCCAGCATTGGCAGATGAACAGGAGAAAGTTGGTAAGCAGCATGTTGGTTTTGTAGTTGTTTAAAGTGTTACTTCCAAACTCCAACTACGTGGTTCTTGGAGCTAATTTATGTTGTGGCGAGCTCTAGTAGTTGTTTTCTTTTATAACATTATTCGTCACAATAATTAGCTAGTGCCTCTGTCATCACAGGCATTTTCCACTGTGGGTACACCTGATTACATTGCTCCGGAAGTACTGCTGAAGAAAGGTTATGGCATGGAGTGTGACTGGTTCGTCTATTTAAAATATTTCGGTCTTATATTGGAGTATTTTCATCTTAGATGTCTCATGATTGCGTGATAATATGTTGACTTGTTTATCTCAATATTTGATTTGTATATCTATCTCTAATTTCATAATATGATAACAATTGAGTACCACTAAAGCTAGAAATGTTAATCATCTAAGGACGATGCTTTTTTTGTAACTCTCCTTTAGAAAGAATTTAACAGCCATATTCATAATTCCATATTTGTATAAGTTCTGGTTGCAAGATGAGGGTTAGGCCACAAATACACATGATCTTCTTGTAGCATTTGGCCCAATGATGGTATTGAATAATGAGTATGTTGCACTATTGGGACCTTTCCTTGTATTCTTATCCAATGGGCTGCTTGCAGGTGGTCATTAGGTGCCATAATGTATGAGATGCTTGTTGGTTATCCGCCATTTTACTCGGATGACCCAATAACCACATGCAGAAAGGTAAGCACTTCGAGTCTGTGCTTGATGAAAACTGCAAATCTTAATGATATCGAGGCATGTTTCTAACTGCATTGAAGGCCTTACAGAAAAACCATTGCCTCAAAACTGGTTGGTGCCTTGGTGGGGTGACGAAAGTGAACCAGGAACCTAAACAAGACCCCGAAGACAGACACCCCAATGAACTTCTGATTTTTTTTGTTTTCTGGTGTGGCCATCTTAAGGGTCTCGACCCGGGCCCACCCTTGGGCCTGAACCAGCCGAATGAATCAAATGAAGTGTCTCCTACATATTATTATTATTATTATTATTATTTTGTTCAACAAGCCCCTGACATTATTACTAGCAAGCAGAAAAGAATGATTATTAGAAATTTAGGATCAATAGAGAATCTGCAGATTTAGTCAAATTAGAAATGACTTAGTAACTATCTAATATTCTAGATATTTCACAACTACTACAATTGTGGCCTCCATAAAGGCAGGTCTTTCCTTATAAAAGTGACTCTCCATGTATTCTTTTCCTCATCAAGTTATAATAAACTCTTTTATTACAATTGCCCTTCTTTATTGGTTTCCTTTTAGTTGTTTTTCTACTATAATTTTGGTTCCAGTTATTTGCAAGCTTCTACATTGTCTACATTATATACTTGGATAAACATGCCTGTAAGAAAATTAAAAAAATATCTTACCCTATAAATGTTGCTTCGCTAGTGTTTTCTCAATGGTGAAAAACCTATAGACCCTTTCACTTTGTTTTCTTTGCCAGATTGTGCACTGGAGGACCCACTTAAAGTTTCCAGAGGAAACAAGGTTGACACTGGAAGCAAAGGATCTTATTTGTAGGTTGCTCTGTGATGTCGACCACAGGCTGGGTATGGGAGGGGCAAATCAAATAAAAGTATGAAGTGGAACCTGTGTTATTTCTAATGCATTGATTAAATTTTTATGTGTTATTCATGTCACAATTGAACTTGGTCAGGCTCATCCTTGGTTCAAAGATGTTGTATGGGACAAACTCTACGAAATCGATGCAGCGTTTAAGCCAGAAGTCAATGGGGAGCTAGATACTCAAAACTTCTTGAAGTTTGATGAAGTACGGTTCTGTATTTATCATCCCTCCCCTCATCTTTTACCCACCAAAACCGACTCTGGACCTTGTTAAATTCTAGTTGACTGCTTATTTTCATTTTCTGTTTGCTTGAAATCAATTACTTAGGATTTAAAAAAAAAAATCAATTACTTAGGGAACCTTCTTTTTTATTTTACGTGGAATCCTAAGTTTCTTTTTAAATGTAATTGCTTGACATGGATATTTTTGTTGCTTTTAGATTAGACAACCCCAAGAGTAATCTTTTGTTTTGTCCTATTCCATTAGGTCATTGTTGTTGAGAACTGAGCCCTTTGCCTTACAACTATGATAGCTGCTGCACTTACACTTTTATTATTCAATTGTTTATGACCTATAGATCTTGTTTAATATGTGTCATCTGAAAATTAGTTTGCTAATGCGATAAATTATTTGTTTTTTTTAATAGGTGAATCCTCCACCAGCAAGGACTGGTTCAGGACACTCAAGGAAGGTAAGTAACTTCAATTCAGAAGATTACGCGTACTTCTAAGCTGTTGCACATTTGCAGCTTTACCTCACGTTTCTTGACAATAAAATGTAACCATTGTAGTATGAACTCCCAAAGAAAACATCAGATAAGTGCATGGAAATGAAATTAAAATCGAGTGTTTCTTCCATTCAACTTTGCTTTCAAGGGAATCAATATCACCTTTAATAAAGGGAGTCACTCTATGTTGATAAAAATTAGGTACATTTTTTAAACAGCTATACTTCCTCTTACACGATTCTCTCCTATTTGAATGGAAGAACAATAAGTGATAATAGAGTCTATAGTCCAAAACCAATTAAATTTAAAATCAATATATTAGTTCCAGTAAGTTCTCAGATAGCTAGAAGGGTTTGTTATTTATTCTGGAATTTTATATAGAGTGCTTGATGTACCTTGGATGTGTTTCTAGCAGTATGTTAGCACAAAATATGTTTTATAACAAACTGTAACGGTAGGTTATGACTGTTGCAATTTCTGGCGACGTAAATTTGTCAGGTTTATCAGTCATTGTCCATCTCATAGCTCTGATTGGAAATATTGATAACCGTCAGTTCATATCTTGAAAACTTTGTTGAACTTTATGCATGTATGTGACTGTAGTAGTGCAAATGTAGATGTAGAGGACGGTTTCTCTCAAGTAGAATCCCTTGGATTTAGGCAATTCCACGTGATGCAAACACAGAGGTGAAAGTTACTGACGAGGTTAACCCTTTGAAATAAAATATTATTTTTTCAAGTAGAACCAGTAGACAATTAAAATTGAATAAAACATAACATAAACTACAATAAACTGGAAATAAGGATATCAAACAACGGAGTGCTACCCAATGCCTAGAGGTTTCGGACAGTTCCTATAATGAACTTAGGAAGGTGTTCCTGCTACTATGTAATTACTCACTCTTAAAGAAGAATAAACCAAAACAAAGGGGAAACTAAATCTCATCTTACATTGTAGATGTGTTTCAATCCATGATATCTGCGTTTTCTCTTGCTTTTGTTTGTGTGACTTGCTAAGACATTGGTTTACTATTCTGACAGATGCTATTAAGTACTCCCAAAGATCTGAATTTTGTCGGTTATACGTACAAAAACTTTGATGCCGTGAAAGGACTAGGTATGCATTTCTCATCATACTCAAGAAGTTCTTTATGAATGAAGAGTGCTTCCTTTATAATAAATGTTACCTCGTTGAGCTATTTTGTTTTATTTATCCGTGTTTCTGGCCAACCTAGGTCCGAGTCCCGTCCAACTGCTTTACATGTGTCGTGAGTAGTCTGTAATTATATATGCCTTTTCTGCTCTTTCCCAGTGAAGCAGACAGGTTTTAACAAACTTCGAGAGTTTGAGGTTTTCTTTTTTCCTTTATCTCTTGTGTGACTATGGGGCACTAAACTGAGCATCTAGTACTGTAGTCGATCTGATACTGTCACCAGTCTTTAGAAAACCAACGGAGTTGTTTGTCTTGAAAAAAATAGAGTGAGACGACTCAGATTGTACCTATTTCTGCACAAATGCTCAAACTGAATACTCTTTACTACTTACTTTGCAGTAGACTTGGAAGAACTAGTCATTCTTTCTCATAGTCAGGGTCTTGCAGCTTACCTATATTTCTTGGACGAATAGGATACTGGTTGTGGACATTGGTACCGTGTCCATCAATGTTTGTGTTATTGGCTGGGTACATTTGAAATGCCTCCCAATGTCTGTATTATTTATTTTGAGACATTCAGATGTCCACCACTGTCGCTGTTTTTCGTTTGAGACATTTCAAATGTCTGCCAGTGTATCATTCTTTTATGACAAATGGCCCCGGTGTCCCTGTTATTTGTTTGGGACATGAGATCACCGACATTTCAAGACATTTTGGTTTCATTGACATTGGTGGACATTCTAACGTAGACGCAGAGAGCTTTTGGAGGGAGAATTCTTCCAAAATATAGAAGACATCGGTACATTTTGATAAGGAAGATAATAAAGTAATTAAGAATGATAATAATAATCATTACAATTAGATTAATAATAATAGTAACAATATTATTATTATTATTATTACTATTATTATATGTTATTTCATATGATAAGATAATAATATTATTTTAATAATAAATGCCCTCCAGTTGTTCTTCAATGCCTATAGATGTCTAGATGTTCATGAAAGTCCAAAAATATATTTCTTAAATATTAGTAAAAACATGTTATTACACATGTTAATATAAAAACAATAATGCTATTATAATAATAAATATCTACCAGTTGTCCATCAATTTCTATAATGTCCACAAAAGTCAATATATTTTTGAAATATCAACGAAAATATGTTATTTCGTCTGATTAGATAATAATAATAAATATTTACCAATTTTTCATCAATGTCTATAGATACCTAGATATACACGAAATTCCTTTTTTTTTTTTTGAAATATCGGATAGAAACATGTTATTTCGTATGATAAGGTAATAACAATAATAATGTTATAAATAAATATCCACCACTTGTCCATTAAACATAAATATCCATATGTTCAGGAAAGTCCACAAGTAGATTTATAAATATAAGTGAAGTATATTATTTCATATTATTATATAACGAAGATATTATAATAAATATCCATCAATAGCTATAGGTATCCGGATGTCCATGGAAGTCCAAAGATGTATATTTAAAACATTAGTAAAATATGTTGTTTCACATTATAAGATAATAATAATGAATAACCTAATCATCAATATCGACATATACTCAAATGTCTGCAAAAGTTAAAAACTATATTGTTGGAATATCAGTAAAAGTATGTTATTATTTCATATGAAAAGGTAATAATCTACCAATGTCTATTGATTAAGAAATATAATAATACTATATATTTTTTAATAATAATAAAACCAATAATAATGGATAATAGTTTTAGTAAAAATATTAATGAAATTATTAATACTAGTAATAATAACAATAAGATTAATAATAATAATTAATAATAAAATGTGTCCTACACAATATCTCGAAATGTCTCGAACGATGTCCACAAGACATTCTGTCTATAGACTTGACATCTTGAAATGTCTACAAGACATATTGTCTATAGGACTAAATGTCTACAAGACATTTTGTCCATGAATGTCCACCAACGTCTCTACCTACTACTGCCTCTCCCTATTGTCTTCTACTAATTTTCCTTTGTCGATAGCAAAGGAAGCCTTTTTTTTATAGCTTTGAATTAATACTTGTTAAAAAAGAATTTACAAGAAACAGACTGACTATTATATTATCATAGCCTCCCAGTTGTCTACGAAATCATTGTAGTATTTTGTTTTAACCCAAAGCATATTTCTACTCTACTGAAATAAAGGGCCTTTTACATCTTCGACTTCTACGGTGCAGTTCGGGTTTGAATCTTTGAAAATCTTCTCATTTCTGTTCCTCCATAGGCCTCAGATTATAGCCATAGCCCATAGGAACCAGGTTCCAAAGGTTTTTATATGTCTTGGTGATTTTTGAAGCCTCCCAATGGTAGATAGGTTTATCTACTAAGTTTCGTGGGCACCGTTGGTTGTTCCTTGTCTTGATGAAAAGTTCCATAGAGTAGTAGCGCTTTGCAATGAAGGAATGTGCCTTGGGCTAAAACAAAATCCTACAATGATTTTGTAGCGAGTTATTATGCATGAAGCGTTTTGTATGTTGTCGTTGGCCATCCTTTTAGAATATTTCCTGTTTCATTTTTAGCAGTAAGAGATTCTCATTGAAGTATTTTATATGTTTGTATTCTGTTAGACGGGTAAATATCTAAACACTAATCTTTTCTACTTTTTTGGATTCTTCCAGATATGAAGAGGAGTAAACCACAACGACTGCCATCAATTGATTCAATCTTCGGTAATACATTCATCTTCATACATACCAAAAGCCTGCCACACTCTGTATATTGATATTCATTCAGTACCTGATCAATGTTTTTCACCTCTTAGGGTTTTCTGCAATGGAGTGTTCAAGAAAAACAAGTGAAGAAACTGATATACAGATGCTAGAATCATCGGGGGAGGCCATGTCTCCTTAGGAAGAAAAGTGATATGTGTAAAGCCTTTGAAATGTTAAGGAATGACTGGGCTCTCATCTTCACGGGCGAAAAAATCACTGCTTATTTTCAGTCAGGATTTTCTCCCGAATAAGCAATTTCAGCAACTTGGTTGCCATGCCTACTGAAAACCCAAGAATGAAGGTGTACAGCAATATTGATAAACTTTTCCAGAAACCCAGTATCGGGTACGTCGTTAATAGTATACTCGATGGTTGTAGTTCTAAGAACGGCTCCTGTTTAAAGTTTAGTAGTTTGTTACAGAGAGGATAGAGAGAGAATGATACTTTTATGTCCTGGATGCCCAGGTTGGCTAAGCTAAAAAAGTGCCTTCTCTAGTGGCAGTTTCTGGGCTTATGGAGGAAAGAACTTGGGGACTACCATATCTCTTAAACTTTGTTGGAGAAACTAAATAACTAATTGTAGCAAGTAAAGGAACATCTGGGGTTTTAGTTTTTACGATTGAGGATTGCATTTTGAGGTTTGAAAACAGATTAGTTTTGGTTTAACTTTTGTTGTTGAATCTTTTTACTTATTTAGAGTGATGTCTGTCATGGGTTGGACACTTAGACTAGACCTAACTTCTCTTGAAAGCCGACTTGCTAAGATATGATTGTCAAATTCTAATGCAAAGATGATGCAAGATTATGTTAATACTTCCCCTGAATGCTAGGGCTAGAATTGTTTGCTAGTCTATCTCTACGCATGGCCAAGCTAGAGAGTCCCAAAAACAACACTACTATTACAACTTTATCTGATATTTACAAAAAAAAAAAAAAAAATATTATATGCATAATCCTTAACATGCTAGTTAGTAATTTACAACAAAAAAAATTATAAGCGTAAGCGACCAAGCCTTAGTAGGTATAGATATTGTTTTTTTGCTTTAGACAGCTTATGCCCGAGCGTCAAGTCCACAGATGTGATATTTTGTTCTTGGGGAAGGTTCTACGTGCCTTGCTAAAAGCCGACGAAGATACACGATGTAAAACAAATAGTCAGTCGATGTAAAACAAAATAACACTTGCAAAGTAACAATTGGTAGGGGTTAGATACTCATCCTCGCCCTCAGCTAATCACTGGTAAGTATTTGCTGGACCACACGTGTGAATAAGTGACTCCTGTACGAAGAAAGAGAAAAGGAGAGAGAAGAGAGAGGAAGAAGGAAGGAGAAGAGAGAGATTTTTTTTTCTAAGTATGAAGGCAGCCAGAGATTTTGGTCGGTTGGCGATCTTATCGGAGCAAATGATGAAGTGGCGAGGGGAATGACGTGGCAGAGAGAGGTGATGAGATGGAGGAGATAGAGTTAACAGACAAAAAGAAGATGTGAGTGTGGCATGTAGAAATGGTTCAATGACGTTTTGCCCCGTCCAACTGAAAAGCCTATCAACCGACCCAGTTCCATTTAGTTTTAGTTTGATTTTTGAAAATCGACCATGTCAAACCGATCCAATTATATTTATTGATTGTAACTAATAGGGTTTGTAAACCGAGATATATAATTTGTAAGAGGTTCAACTTTATAATTGGATAAAGGTTGACTTTGAATTTCAACTTCCCTTATTCTTGATTAATTTCACTTTTCTATTTTCATGTATGATTTGGTTAAATGGATTTGGTCAGACGGACCAATCAAACTTAGTCGAGTCAAACAGAACAAGATTGAATGAAGTCGCTTGATAGTTTGAGCCTCGTCTTCGCCTGATGATTTAACCAAACCACAGGTTTGGCTTCGACCAGGTTCTAAGAGCGAGCTCAACCTGTGCCGGCTGAAGCCGAAAACTCAAATTTTCGGCCTCAGCCGGGGGGTCCAACCCCCAGGCGGTCGGGGCTTAGTCCCAACAGACCTTTTCAGGCGATCAAGGGTTTAGGGTCAGAGTTGGAGATCATCTCTAGCCGTTGGATTTTCTCCAACGGATAGATCTTCTCAATTTTTTTTTTAAAATGCAATTACTTTTATTTATTTTTCTAAAACTTTAATTAGTTTTAATCTTTTTAAACTCTAACAAAAACTTACACATTAATAATTAAAATACATTCTATCAACGTGTCGGTCTCTGAATAATTTCTCAACTTTAGAAAAAATTTATTTTGAAAATAGTTCAAACACGTGTTCCGTACATACACAAGATCACACATGTTTTTCGCACACCTACAAAATGTCTAAACACGTGTTTTCTACATGAAAAAATTTTAGGCCTAAAGGGAAGTTTGGTACTTGGGTTGGAGTTGAATTTTTAGTTTGATTGGCGCTGAAAATTTTGGGTGAAAAATAATTATTAGGCCTAAGATGCTGAGGTTGGAGTTGCTCTAAGGCAGATTTATTTGAACGTCTTTACCCAACGGGTGACCCATACCCATGTTGACCGAATCCCTATTCCGTCTTCCCCGATCAATCGAACTTCGCTAGGGCAAGTTTTCTGGAGGGAATTCAGTTGCACAGAGGAGAGAGAGAGTGGGAGAGGAAGGAGATAGAGATAGATAGAGAATAATCATGACAGACCCTTATCGGAGGTTTGCTGCTTCAGAAAGAGGTATTTTCCTGGTGCCTTAAACCCTATTTTTGATTCCATTATTGTATTCTACCTAATCAGTAATCACAATGATAAAACCTCGAAAATTTAAAGAATGAGTAATCAAGGTACCATTTTTATATTCCAATTCACTGTGATTATTGGCCTTAACGAATATTCAAGCATTATTAGGACAAGAATTAAGCAATGTTCTTTGATTTGTTTAGGTTCCCTCTTGTCTGTGTGGTGTGTGGTGTGTGGTGTGTGTGTGTGAGAGAGAGATATATGCTTATGACCTAACTACTTGGGTTGAACAAGAAGTGTGCCGTAAGGATTAAACATAACAAGAAAAGATGAGAAATGCTTCTTTCGCCTCCGGAGTCTTACTCAGAGTATTACTTAGAAGTTTATGTCACATCTTCCTGTTCACCATTACATGCTTTTTGAAATTATCAATGATTTAGAGGTGCAGATTGTACCATCGACGTATTGAGTAAGAGTCACAGTGATTGTACCAATGCCTAAAGAAGATATTGTTGTAGTACGACTAAAGAGGAGTTTGGTTCTCGTGAACGCTTATGGCAATAAAAGAACATTCTTGTACGGTTATGGCAATAAAAGAACATTCTTGTCCGGAATTTGGATATATGGTACCTTTGCTTTTGGAATGGTTAGTATGAGTTCTAAAGAGGACCAGAAACTCCACCACCCAAGATTTATCGAACAAATTCTACCACCCTAGCAAAGATGACTTCACATATATGTAGTGTTTTCTCAATACCTCTATTTTCTTAGCAGATAAGAGTCTTCTGACTTACCCATGTTTGCAGTTCATGTTATCGAGGTTTCCTAGTATACTATGCTACTCCAATCTGGGAATTCATGATTTTTTGTTACTGTTTTCATTGGTTGATCTGATTGTGACAGATACCGTTCCAAGAACGAGTTTTCCTGGTTATATGTCTTCTGATTCTTCCTTCTTATCATCTCAATCTTTGTTGAGTACTAATGATTTGCGAGGGGCTCCCGATTATCTACAAAAAGATGTAATTTTTCCAACTTGAGAACGCCATCTAAGTTCCTATATCTCGAGTTATGTTAGAATCTTAACAAGTGAGTGTTTTGATGCTATCAGGTATTACCACTTCAACCTGGACCATATAGCTTCAATGATATTTCTGGTGTTGGCAGTCATACTGGATCAGGGCTCATTGGTTTAACGACTGGAATAAGCTTCCAGGGGCTTCCCCCTATCCGGGAAGACCCTGCTTTGGCCAGTCAAAGGCGCGGTATTGCACTAGGGATCAACCCAGACTTGCTTAATGAAAGGCCTAATTCTTTAAGAAACGTTAATGGTGTTTCGACGGAGGAATCAAGTTTTCTCTTTGTCGATGGACTTCCAAAAGACTGTACCAGACGAGAAGCATCTCGTATCCTTTTGAGACTTATCTATTCGGTTTATACCTCTTATGTTATCACAATTTGACTATCTTGTTGTGTCTTTGTTATCCTTGACTATTTTTAAGACCTTTTCCGTCCTTTTATTGGCTTTAAAGATATCAGAGTAGTCCACAAGGGAGTCAGACGGGTATGTTGTCTCCTCCATTGCCGTTATTTTATTTTTTCCGTATTCATGTTGTTATAACTTTATAAAGAAAATCAAGGAAAGCTATGTATTATGTATATATTGTTAAGAAAAGTTTGTACTCATTTTGTTAAGCTCTTGAACTGCAGTCTGGAGATAAGGCTATGGTTCTGTGTTTTGTCGAGTTTAATGACCCAAAGTGTGCTCTGACTGCCATGGATGCTCTCCAAGGTTTGTACTCTGTATTTTATCAATATTTCAGGGATTACGAATCTTTGTTTGTGGTATGTCCTTTATATGTTTCACTCTTCATCTGCTCATTCCGTATAACAAGATCAAAACATGTAACAATATAACAAATTGGTATGTTGGCCTCTGTAGCTGAACTTTCTTATCCTGTATCTTCGTCACTGCTTGATTGTTAGGGAATTCAAAACGAGCAAAAATAATTTTATGAGGAGTCTCAACCAATCACACGATGGGTCTTGTTTGTCCAATGTGTCACTATTCAAAACTAGCATTATATAAAGATCGAATGAAGTCACTCCTTTGTATTCCTTTTCCTGATTGCTTTGCAAATTAAGATAGGTAAAAGTTAGCTATGCCTATATATTTGCAATATTTTTCTTGTTTCGAATTATATCAAATATTATGAACCCGTGCAGGTTACAGGTTTGATGATAAAAAGGCAGATTCTTCTGCTTTGAAGATTCAATTTGCAAAGTTCCCTTTTCACCTACCGTCCACATTAACACGTGATGACCAACGAACTGGCGATAGAAGATAACTGTCACATTGAGGCGCTTATCTAGCAGAATCAAGACGATAACAACACTTGTACTGAAGCACAAGAGAAGCTAACTGCTTAAGGCATAGGTTCTCTTTTGTGTTAATGTTGTTTTTTTAGGTACAATATCGACAAGCACCAAAAAGCTGAATATGTATAAAACCGCAGTATTTAGTTTTCTTAGTGATATTGTATCTATCATCAGTTCGAATACAGACTTTATGAAGGATAAATGATTTGTTAGCATGAAACTCTCTATCAATGCTTTGAAATTATTGTTCGATAACGATAATATTAAGCACGAACTCGATTCCCAAAACTAGGCAGGTTCAAACTCTGCTCCCCCTTGACAGCACTTGACAGGAGTTGTTAAGCTTTGTCGAAACTTGGTTATGGCTTCCTGAGTCAGTCTGGCAGCTGATTGCCGTACTAGTTCAGTAGAAGAAAGATGCAGACTAAGTGGAAGACTCAGGATGTGCAAAAGCAAAAAAGTTGGATTTACATTTCAATTTTTCCTTCATTGATGTTTGAAATTTTGATCATGCGTTATACAACAATTTATCTGTTCATCACTTTTACCCTAAAAAATCAAATACCCATCCTTAATTTTTTGAAGTGGGTAAGTAAATAATCTAAACAACCTAACCAATAATCAATTACAAAACTAATATGGAAAAAGATAGAACTTGTCAACTTTTCAAGTTCCTAAACAAAACTAGTACCTGCAAGCCCTTGATGCAACAAATTATGAGCAATATTATCTCTTTCTCTCATCGAATTCATCGATCTCAAACTATTCTCAGGTACCATTTCGTCATCGTTCAATTCGAATTGTATCTCTGGATCAACTTGATCATTCATAATCTCACAAATATTATGTAAAACACAACAAGCTCCAAGAACAACAGGCAAATCTTGAAGTTTCATCTCAGTTCTTTTCTGTAAACAACCCCATCTTCTTTTCAACCTAGTAAATGAATTTTTAGCAACATTTTGAATATCTTGAATCTTCTCATTAAATGCATGTTGTGTCCAAGTTAGGTTTTTCTGAGTATAAGGAACTAAAACCCAATCCATTAATGGATACCCATTACTTCCAACTATCCAAACTCCATTTAATTCACCACCATTAGCCCTTTTAAACAAAGCTGATTTCTCTAATACTTGATCATCAGGCATTGAACCAGGCCAACCAATACAAACATCTGTAAAAACCCCTTTATCATCAACAACACCTTGAACTGTAACTGAGTATGAACTTTTTTGATTTCTTTCTGTATGTTTCTTATTGAAGTAAGCTTGAACACTAATTTTCGGAGCGATAATCGGAATGTGAGTAGTATACATTGATCCAATAACATTGGGTATTCTTGAAATCGATTCGAATTCGTTCTTGATACTTTTCGATCTATCTTCATCAGGCCATTGTAAAAACTTAGGCATTAAAACAGTTTTAATAGCAGAACAAACCTCAAGAACAAGTTTATGACAAGTTGAAATACCTAATCCGAATAATTTCGAAACAACTCGAAGTGGTTCACCAGTTGCTAATCTGTATATACAAACAGCAACCCTTTGTGGAACTGGAATTGCATCTCTAAGCATTGTATTTTGTTTAGTAACTGATAAATTCAATTCTTGACAAATCAAATCAAAAGTTGATTTACTCATTCGAAATGCTTTTCGAAATTCTGATTCAGGGAAATTAGGACTGTTACATTGATCCCACCAAGCTTTTGATCTATCTTTTACCCAAAGACGTCTTTGATGACCTGAAACTGATTTTGATTCTTTTGATTTAGGGTTAGTTGAGATTTGGGTAGCTACTATTTTATTAGCTGATAAATGAGATTGTTGAATTGTAAACCTATCAGATTCATCAATATCAGAGTAATATTGTTGAAGATGAGAGTAATAATCAAACATAGATTGGGTTTTCTTCTTTTGATTTGATTCTAAAAAAGAGGATTCTTGATTTGATTTATCTTTTTCATCATCATCTAGTAAGAGAAATGATGTGAGTAATTCTTTGACAACTTTTTTCTTCTTTCCATTATTATTACTAGCTAGTTTGAATTCATCTTCAATTTGTTCTTCTTCATCTTCATCATCATTTCTTCTTTTTCTTTTGTTGTTGTTGTTGTTGATTGATGAAGGTTCTTTCATAGTGTAAATGTAAGAGTAGTCTTCTTCTTGGGTTGTAATGGTCATATCAATGAGAGAGAAATTGGAAGTAGTTGATAAAACTTTATGAGTAGTAAGGACAGATTGAGAGAGAGAAGTCCAGTTAGGATTTTAGAGAGAGAGAGAGAGAGAGAGAGAAAATAATGTCAAATCTGTTGAGGGTAGAGAGAGAAAGGGGGGTTTGATGCTGAGATTTAGAGTTGAAGAGAGAGAGAGAGAGAGGGGAGAAGTGTGAATTCAAAATGTGAATTTGAGGGGTTTATATATGGAGGTGGAGGAAGAAAGTAGATAGAGAGAGAAAGTAGAGAGAGAGAGAGAGAGAGAGAGAGAGGTGTGAACGCGGAGGGAGGGTTGAATGGTAAACCGTGTAGGTGAGTTGGATAACGCGGTGTGGGGGCTTGCTTGCTACCAACGGGGCACTTTCTTCTAATAAAAGAGTAAAAGAAAGAGAAGACTCTTTTATGACAACAATTTCAGCATGTGCTCCTTCTCTTTTCTAACATATTCTTTGGTTGACACTTGGTTGGTCTTTTTGCTGCCACATAATCCCACTCATAAATATCTGCACACTGTCTAGACAACTAAGCTTCCCCTTTTCTTGTTTCTTTTTTGTTGAAAATAGTATTCTTGTTTTTCCTTTTTTTTTTTTGTTGAAAATAGTATGTTTCCTCATCGTATGACATTTATATGGAGAGAAAGTGGTAGCTTGGCAAAAAAAAAAAGAATTAAGCTCCTTCAATGCATATTCTGATGACCTCCTTTTTGTATTTTTTGATGCATGGATTAAAAATCTTCTATTTTTTTCTTCGCTTATATCATTTAGTCCCTCGTTCTTTTTTTTCAAACTTTTCATCTTCTCGTTCTCTCGATAGGATGACCTCTAGTATTGAAAGACCTAAAAATTTTATTTTTATCTAAATTGAAATAAATTATGTGTCTCATATCTCTCCTTAATGATACGTGGACAATAATTAGTTTGAAAACTAAGGGCTATAATTAATATCAAAAAATTGTATAAAGGTAAGACGTACATAACTGGATTCTAAATACCCTTATGGATTCACTGCTCTTCAGAAAGCAGAGCAAGTAGGCAAAGTAGTTTCGAACTTGTAGAGGAAATTTAGTTGTGGTTAAAGGCAGTGCATGCAATCAAACCAAGTAGTAGCTGCATATGCACTAATTATGGTAAGTCTAAAATCAACAAACTAGCAACGAAAAGCAATTGCTCTCAAGGAAGTCATATGTCCGAGTTATGTCGAATCCTAAAATTACCTGACATATCCTTATAGGACAAGGGTGAATAAAAGAACTGAAATACTGAAATTGCATTAGCAATGGGAATAGAGCTAAAATGAGTAAAGGCATGGTGCAATCCTACCTCGTTGACTGGAGATCCCACGATCTAAATCCAAAGAGAAATTTAAAATACATTTGATGATGTCTAAAAATGTCTTTTAGTTTATCACTTTGCATATGAAGATTCAACGAATTACTCTTTGTGATTGTGGAACAGAACCTGCAAAAACTCATAAACCTCCCAGACATTCAAGTTAGTAGGCTGTTTTTGCAGTTAAAAAGTTGAACTCAAAGTCTGAGTTAGGGGCTTAAGGCACATAAGAGACACGTGTCGACCTCCAATTTCGGGCTTGGGTGACCGAGCTCCTTCAGATTCACCTCCCTAGTGACTTTGACACGGGTTGATCCATTAGACTATTGGTCTTTCTTTAACTTATTGACTTGATCATCTGATGACCAATAATTGGATTATCAATATCCTGACTCGACAGTAACACTGAAAGATATTTGTATCTCTTACCCATTCCTAAGAGGAAATCATTATTGTCAGCATTTAGAGGTTAAGCGTTAAATTTTTAATGAATCCAAAAAATTAGAACTTGATTCTAACGTGAGTATAGCAGGATACCTTATTACAAATAACTTATATGTGTGTGAATTATTGTCGATTTAATAAAAAGTCGTCTAGGCCGACTTTGAAGGATATATCCTTTCGGTCTAAAGGAGATGTCCTTCCGAAGGAGTGTCCTTCGACCAAGATGACAATGCGATCAATTTGTCAGCTAGGATAACGATGCCCTAATCCTGAAGATCATCTAGTCCGGTCGAATTAGGGATCCTAATGCTTTGTTAGAAGTCGCTTACGATCGTCGGATCACTTCGGTGATTCGCAGCTAATATAGACCGGATCCTACAAAGGGTTATACATAAGAATGGTGACTTGATCAGAGAGATTTGACTAGTGGGAGCTAGGCCAGACGCATCCTAGGATGCGTCTGGATCGCTGGGATGCGTCTAGCTGGGCTGGGACATGTCTGTCCATGGGACATCATACGTTTGAACGTGTTGTCGCTAAGGTTACCCCAAGTCCGGACCATGCTTAGGCATGTCTCGGTTGAGCCAGAGAGCACCCTCAGGGCCTTAACCAAGAGTGTCTCGGACCTAGACCAAGGCATATTCCGGACCATTCCGAGAGCCCGTCTCGGACCATGGACTAAATTTTGGGTCTTTGAGCAAAGTTTGACTTGGGTCTTTGGAGTTTGATTCGGGCCTTAATGAGCCTTGACCCGAGTGGGAGTTTTTTTCGGTCTTTTACGCTTTTTGTTCCGATTCTAACTAATTTTTCCGAAATTGACCCGGGTCATCCGAAGGCCCAAGCGAAGTTTTTTGTAAAAAGATTTTAAAAATCTTTAGGATAAAAACCGAAACGTTCCATTAGTCCGAATGTTATGAAAATAGACTTTAGGCCAGTTTGACATAGAGATGTCGGTGGTTTCTCCCGGATAGCTATTTAGGAAATAGCAAACCTATATTCGACCTTAGAAAACGAATCTCATACATACTTTTGTGTTTTATGAATGTCATATTATTATGTATGTATGAATCTGAATGCGGAGACTGGTATGGCCATAGAAGTGTTATATTCTTGTTTTTAAGCACAACTGTGTGCCCAATGTAATAATTAATTGTCAAGTTTCACGATCTGCGGATCGTTAAGTCTTGTAATTAGAGTTTAAGGGTCTAAGAGTCCATTGAAGAGTCAAAGGATGAGATCAAGGTTCAAGTGAGAGAAATCAATGACAGTTCGAGGATGGAGATCCATGCGAACAAAGGCGAAACAAGCGAAAACCTAAGAAGATTAGATTTTTTAGGTAAGGGGCCATACCGGGATCTAGTCTGCTTGATTTATTTTCTCACGCGCATATACTTATTTATTTACGTTTTACATCGTGGATGATTATGTTAGAGTTCACAGTAATGCATGCATGATAAAAACGTAAAAGTCCCCAAAAAGAATTTTGAGTAAAGCCTACCAGATTAAGACACCTGTTGAGCCCTTGTTCATCGATGGTGGGTCTGCCTCCGCAGGGTGCCATCTTTTACTTCGGGACAATACGGGTACACCTATGAAGAAGTTTACATGTCTAAATGGTTATTCTCAATGAGTCAGCAAAAGAGTTTTGGACTTCGAGGCAAAGGATTAATTTAAACACATAAACGTGTTATTCATCAACCAAGAGTCATAGGAGTATGACGAGTAAAGAGTTACTCACCCAAGACGACGGGGTTAAGGGCAGTGCCCTAATACGCTTAACCTCGAAGAAATGGGGCCTTGGAATCGCATTATTCAAAGGGCCGGTAATTATAAGGCCCAAAATGGAGAAGTTAAAGAGAATCAGGCCCAATACTAAATAATAATGAGGAAAAAACCCAGTAGGTAAAAATACAATTTTACCCTCTAAAATGAAATTTTCCGCCCAAATCAATGTCAAAAAGTTTTTTGAACATTTCTGAACAATTATTGGCTTGCTCTCGACAATTTTGTAAATTTCTGAACAAATCTTAGTTTGTCTCAACAATTTGTAAATTTGTGAACAAATTCGTTTTTGCTTAGACATTGTTTTGCCAAAATATTTCGCATTTTTTTCTTTTGCATTTTACATAGACAAATTAACACAAACATTTTGGCTACAACATTTTTCAATTTGTCTTGTGAAAAAATAAATGGTTACCGCATTTTTTGTTTTGCTTTCGACATAAATATAAAGACTAAAGCATTTTTTTATTTGACTTTTACAAAAATTAAAATGTTATGCATATTATCCTTTGTATTTAACAAATTCGTTAACGAACAAATAATATTTTGACTAATACATTATATATGTTGTTAAGAACATAATTATATATGACGCCAACATTTTATAATAAGTCGGGACATTATTATAGATATTGTCAACATTTTATAACAACACAATGATATATGTTGTCAACATATAAGGGTAAAAATGGAATTATGAAAAAAATATGTTGTATTGTTAACAACATAATTACATATCTTGTGAACATTTTGAAAAATGTTCAAAAAATGGGTTTTTTTGGCATTATTATTTTTTAGTGGGTTTTTTTCTTATTAGGGTCTAGATTTTTGGGTTTTTCACTCATTTAAATGGGGACGATTTTCATTGAATAATGTGGCAAAAACTGTTTTTGCAATGATAATAAGTTTTTAGGATTTTGCCTTTTCTTTTACTGTATAGTATATATGACTGTTAGAAAATAGTTTTCCAACCTTCGTTCATTCCTTGAGAAGGAATTAAATGAAAGTTATTTTCTTAATTGGAAAAGAATCCGAGAAACGTTCTCGAATTCGAAACAAAGAAAATGTCTGAGATTATCCCATTCATAATGTTCACTATTACTTCGAAAGACTGAGGATAAAAGCAAGATGTGATTATCCGAAAAGTCTTTTGTGAACATCCATAAAGTTGTTCTCTTTCATAAGAGATCAATAATATGGATGCATTCGCAACCACTCGACGACTATAGGAAGAGTTCAATAAGATGTCGTGAATGGAGAGGTTGGTACCTCTAAGAAAGTCGTCCTGAAAAGAACATTGAGGAACATTGAATCTAAGAAGAAAGTTCTTGAGATTCAGAAACCAAAGGAATATAAGAAGAGTTCTTATGATTCAAAAGGTGAAAGGGTCGGTGTAAATGTTTCTAAAGCAATGACTAGACCATTAAAAGAAACTACCTTAAGTACCTGGAAGACAAAAGAAACGGAATTGCGAATTTCGGTTCTTGTATCTTTGTTAACATAGTTAATCTAGCAAGTATCGTAGACTCCCTGCATCAGGTGTTTAAAACCGAATGTGCGGCTCTGTGGGAGCTCAAGGAAATTACATACTTGACTAAAAGGAGAAAAGATTTAAGAGGGAGCAGAAGCAAGTGATTGCTAAGGATGCTGAAAGGGATTAAAGTCTTCTTTTAGACACTGATCTAGCTGAACTTAATAAAGAGTTATTATGTTCTTCTAGAAACATCAAGTGTTTTAAATCAGTGCTAATTAAATTAACAAAGCCGGTTCTAGGAGAACTGAAAACGTTAACATTGATACTATAGGATATAATTAAGGATTCAAACCGGTCAACTCTGGTTTTATCATTGCGTCAAAGTGACTGGTGACATAAGACACATGAAGAAGATCCTATTGTATGGACTTCTAAGTCCAATGATTTAGAATAATACGACACATGCGAGTATTGTTCAAAAAGACTATTTGACAAAGTCACCTTTTCGAAAGGAAGATATGACCAGTGAACTGATAGTCTTCGTACATACTGATGTATGTAAAACTATTAATACACTAACTAGAGTTAACCCGAATCCACTTGACGAAAGTATAAGTCATTCGATTGGATCAAGATGGTAAATATTTGAGTCAAGAATTTGATGACCATCAAAGAAGTTTAGAAATAGTTTCCCACCTTGCTCCAACAAACACATCATATGGGTGATGAGTCTATTGGGAGTAACAGAACATGTTAGACATGAGTCGATCAGTGATGGGTATAGGCTAATCTTTCGAACACTTTTTGGGATATATTCTCAAACACGATTTTCTTCCTACCTAATCACATTCGATCTATAGCTGAAAAGACACCATAAGAGTATGGGTTTGGAATGGTTCCAAAGTGGTTTTTTCTCAAGGTCTACAGATATGAAACTGACGTAAATGGTTTCCGAGAACCAAGTTTGCATATCAGACAAAATATTTCTTTATGGGATAAAGAAATATTGGGGATTCTTCCATAATCAGAGAACAAGGTTGTTGTTGCTCCTGATAGTGTCTTCCTTGAAAGAGTTATTTCAAGAAGACAAGTGGGTGGAATATAAGAGATCGAAAAAATTTGATCTGAGCAACAAACTGACAGTGATATACGAATCTCAGAAATTGCGGTTCTTATCTATTAAGAGCCAATAGACATGGAAAGAGAGGTAGAGATGGAAGATCTCAAAGTTCCTTCCGCACAAAGTGAATTAGATTTGCAGGAGAGCCCTCAAGGAGTTGAGAGTGTCTCAAAGTTGTTCAAACCCCTTATAGGCCTTGAAGGCTCATAGATCTGTCTCAGAGGACTGAAATCCTGCTGAAGAAGAAAATGAGCTACCTACACAGAAGTTATGAGGGAATCACTCTAAAACATTGCTTTGAGCCATAAGATCAGAATTGGATCCATGTCTGAAATCAAGTTTGGAACTTGGTCTATTTGCTTGAAGGAATAATTCTTGTTAAGTACATATAGGTTTTTCAAAGTAAAAACCAGACATGGATGGAAACATTGGTGTTTCCAAAGCAAGACTAAGAAAGAAGGTCACAGAATTCGTGGTCTAGACCATGAAAAGACCATCTCTCATGTCACGATGCTTGAGACCATAATGATCAACTATTAGCAAAACAATGTGTACATGACACATTCCGTAGGAAGTTAACTCTTCCAAAGCTGGTGAAAATCGCTAGCTTCAGAAATCCATCTATGGATTGAAGCGGGCAAGTAGGAGTTGGAATCTTCAATTCAACAAAGTAATCAAGATTTGGTTTCTTTGGGAATGAAGAGAAATCTTGAATTTCACGAAGTTCAAGAAGGTTAGTGGGAGTGACCCAGTTTTCTTTGGTCCGGTATGTAGATGACATACTAAAGATTGAGTACAACATTTTGATGTTGAAAACAGTTTAGAACTGACTCAATAAAAGGACCACACACACAAAGGTGAAATGCTTTTGGGCATCAAAGATCTATAGGGATAGATCGAGATGATGACAAGACTCGTTCAAGAAAGGTTCTTGAAAAGTCTAATACAAAAGACTCAAACGAAGTATTTCTACCCAAGTTTCATGGCACAAAACTTAGCAAGATTCAGCTTCTGAAGGATTCTGATGAGAAAGCACGCATGAGAAAAGATGGTTGTGCTAAAGGCATAAGATCAGTCATGTTGGACATGATTAGCATTCGCCTCGACGTCTCAAAATACTTTGAGTATCTATAGTCGTCACCAATCAGACCTAGATAAGCTGATTTGGATCACACAAAGTACTTTAGAAGAATTTGTGATGAATTCTCGGTAGGAAAATAAAACGATTGAAAGTCATATATTGCAAACTTCCAAACATTGAAGAACAGTAAGCTGGAAGGGTTCCAGGCAAAGAATGTTGCGAACTTTACAACTAAAAGAAGGTAGTTAGAGCTTGGAAAGCTTAATTTAGTATTGAAATACTAAAGATTATCATCGGGATGATAACCAACAAAATCCACATAAATTAGATCTACTAACTAAACTGTCACCTTAAACTAAGTACAAGTGGGAGACTGAAGGTTATATCCGTTAGGTCTGAAGGAGATGTCCTTCAACCAAGATGGCAATACGATCAATTTTTCAGCTAGGACAACGATGACCTAATCCTGAAGATCATCCAGTCCGGTCCAATTAGGGATCGTAATGCTTTGCTAGAAGCCGCTTACGATCGTCGGATCACTTCGGTGATTCGCAGCTAACATAGACCGGATCCTACAATGGGTTAGACATAAGAGTGGTGACTTGATCGGAGAGATTTGACTTGTGGGAGCTAGGCTTAAGATGAATTTGATCCAACTAAATAAGCCAAAAGGGTTCGAATGGAGATTCAGAATAAAGATGTAAAGAACCGGGCTCGAAAGGGGTGCCTCGAGCAAGGCTGATTGGGTCTTCCATGTGATGGCCGACCAAGGTGAGTGGGCCGGCCAGGCCAAGGCCATAGTGGGCTACTCTCACACTTAACGGGAAACCCTAATTACCCTAAAAGAGCGTTTGGAGTAATATCTTTTCTGTTGGTCAAAATAAAAATCTAATTTGAGTGGGACTCTTATTTTAGGGTTTCTATATAAGGACCAGTTAGAGAACACAAAAGGTGCAGAATTTTCTCAGAGAGAAAATCATCTCTATCTCTCTCACAGACAGCTAGTGGAGAGAGAGGAAGTAAGAAAAATGCTCCCATTCTATCTATCTGGTCAAGAAGAAAAGTTATTCTCAACCTTCCATTAAGGCCTAGCAGACATTAAGGAAGGAAATCAAGTTAACCTACTCGGTCTCTCAAGTAGAGGAACGACAATTGGAGCTCTTGATCTTCACACGCGATTGGAAGGTTCGAGGGAAAAATTGCGCTTAAGGTAAGTTTTTCCCGATTCTAGTTCATCTCTAGTTCTTTCTATGATCCTAGTTATCTAGTGTTTAAGATTCCACTTACAACACTAGTTAGTAGTCTTAAAGACGTATAAATCCTAAGAGACTTCAGTAGAGCACACACAGGATTGTCAAGGCCGAAATGAACACAACCTAGAACCTAAGTAAATGATTAGTTGTGTGATAGCTATTTTGGCTAACAATTACTAGGACGCAGTTCGAGACTTACAGTTCACTGTAGATCCTTTTAGTTACTTACTAAAATAATTTCAAATTCGAATGACCACTTTCTTTCGATGCAGTGAAGTTCCGCATATAAACTCTATTAGTGTCGGTATGTCAGTCTAGTTTAGGAAAACCTAAATATTCATTCATGTGGGGATTCTTGGAGTCCAAGCCGATTTTGTCTCAGTCAGACCCGTCAAACTCAGAATGAGATATTTTTGGAGTCCAAACCTAAATAATCACTCAAATCCGATTCCGGATGAATGAGATATTCAAGTTTGGACGAGAAACGGGTTAAAATTAATTGACTTTTGTTAAATTAGGGCTAAATAGCAAACTCGAACAATTAGTTTGGGGTGAAAATGGTAATGCCTTGAACGTCCATATCAGACAGATCACATTCATTTAACACACGTGGTAGGACGACTCACGTTCATCTATTGGGCGCGTCAAACAACCTTTTATAAAGTTTTGGAGCACCCAAATCAACGACCACGATGTTTCTTTCTTCGGAAAAATTTCGGTAATGCTCTTAAATATAACGAACGATGTTCATTCCATGTGATCCGTTCTGATCTAATGACTCTAATCACCATAGACACTTATAATACCCCAGACGTCATGTTCGTAATCTCAACAGTCATAAAATGTATCCCAATTGCCCATAGAGATTTTTCTCTTTGCTCTTACCTATTCAAAACATATAAATTAAATCCACATGAACTAAAAAGTCCATTCCGTTTTGCTTTCAACATTAAGAGCTCTATATATTTGTGTATCAAGAGTATCAACTCTTTGTAAAAAGCAGGAACATTCTAGTGTGTCTAGAACCACACCTCAATGGAATATTGCAGGATTCCATGAGTCTCTCTTTTTCTTTTGAAAACGTTTTCCATGTGTAGGTTTTATATAACCCTTAATTAAGAAGATATAATTAAGATCAAGGAATCGAAAGCATTCAAGTATGTCTAGAATCCGGATCAAGAGCATTCCAGTATGTCTAAAATCTAGAATCAAGAGCTTTCTAGTATGTCTAAAATCTAGAATCAAGAGCTTTCTAGTATGTCTAAAATCTTGAATCAATGGTACTCTATTGAACCTAGAATTTTGGAGTCCGGAGTATCTTATTGTGTCTAGAAAACAAAACCTTAAGTTAAAAATTATCCAAGTCAGAAGTAATCTAAAAATCATGTCAGGAGTCAAGAAAGTTAAGTTGGCAAAAGTGAAAGAGTTCATATTGCTTACAAAGGATCGATCACTTTCACACAGGGCTGGCTCTGACTTTTTGGTGGCCCGAAGCGAAGTTTGAAAATGTGGCCCCTTCTATCAAATTATAAAACGTATAAATGTATTTCATGAAAATCGTAAGTATCGCAAAATATTTTCATCATATTTATATAACAAAATAGTTTTTTTGATAATTACAATCACTGAAATTTGTTTTTCTTAAATTTTTCGATGCAAAGTCACTAATAATCGTCGAATAATCAAGACTGTCAGTCATATCCTTCTCAATAGATAATATAGTTAACTTGTTTAACCTTTCTTGCGACATAGTAGATCGAATATAAAACTTAATCAACTTCAACTTAGAAAAACTTCTTTTCGCAGAGGCAACAGTAATTGGTATCATTAACATAATTTTATAAGAAACCCATGTGTTCGGGTAACAACCTTTCATATCTTTCAAAAAATCTAGCACTTCAATTGGTGTTTTGATCTCATTTGGTGAAAGACGCTTCAACACTTTCAGTTCAAAAAATAAGTCTAGTCCGTCTATGTCATATGACTCATTATATTTGAAAAAGGTTTCAAAGCGACCATATGAATCTCTCAAATCACCATCATCTTGGGAGTTTACTTTTTTAACTCAAACAAAAAATAAAATATTTTTTTGTACTTCTGAAATTGAACAACTTACAACAAAAAACAACAGACTTTGTTTTTAGAAATTGAATAAACAGTCCGATTTGGCACTTTGACTTAAAGAAAGGAAAGGATATTGGGATTTCATGATTTGGATATTTAAAAAACATTTTTATTTCATAAGTCAAACAAACTGTTGAACCCACCATTCATTTAAGGATCATTAAATGGGGCCCTTATAATTTTCTTAGAGAGTTGGGCTTCTGTTATATTTCTTAAAGAAATTAATGTTTTGGTGGCCCCTAAAAGTCGGTGGCCTGAAGCGACGCTGTGTTCGCTTTGGCCCAGGGCCACCCCTGCTTTCAGAAATGTGAACTACCATTACAATCCTGAAAGGAAGTCGTTGGATTCTAGAAGACATGCACCCAACTATTTCTACTGTTGCAGGGGTGTAAAATATCTTAAGGAAAGACAATTTATTATAGCGTCGACTTAACCTACTTTAAGTCTGTCTCGGTTCTGTCCGAGTGAATGTTAAATTTTTGTTATGCAACTCGAAATATAACCAGATTGTTCTGATTCGACTAAGTACAGAAGTTCAACTTTAATGAGTAAATCATAGATAATGAAAACTCGAATCGAGTAGGCCAACAACACAAACATTTTCCTTTCTAATTCTACAATCAATAGAATAAAATACTTTTTTTTTGTTGAAACATCATAGCATTAATGGATTAAAGCGTTATTACAATACATATCAACTAAAATACATGGGATATTATTCCACATTTTGCTTTTATTGCGCTTCCTTGCCCATCTAGCTAATTTGTCTGTGTTCGAGTTTGATTCTCTTCTTGTGTATTGAAATTGAACCGCTTCGAAGTCTTTACTGCTTTCTCTGATTTTACTGATGTGAATCAAGGATTGCCAGTGAATAGAATGGTGTTTGTTACGGAGATGTTTGATAAGGTTGATATTGTCGCTTTCTATGATAATTGATTTGTGATTCTTTGCTTTTGCCCATTCCAATCCGAATAGGATCGCGATGGCTTCACACTCTTCGCTGTTTCTGGCTCTAGTAGATTGGACCTTCGCTTCTATGAATTTTGCATCAACATCATGAGCTATCAAACTGATTCCCAGATTGGATATTAAATTTAAAAAGGAAGCATCAACATTTATTTTAATAAATTCATTGGGCGGCAGATGCCATTTATCCAGGGATTTTTGTTTTTTTGTCACTGGTTTTTTGTTTATTTTCGGGAAATTTTCTATCATTTTGATGATTTTCGGAAGATCATTGATTTCATGCTGAAAGCAGTGGTCGCATCGCATTTTCCATAAGATCCACAGGATGGTAGAGAAGTGTATATTTTCTACGGTATAACATAGATCAGATTTTTCTTCCCAAGAGAAGATCCATTCCTCAATGGAATATATATTCTCAGAAATGATATTATAGTGGAACCATATATTTTTCGTTATTGCGCAGTGTAAGAGGGCATGTTCAATAGATTCGTTAGCTGTGTAGTTAGGGCAATTCATATTATTGTCAATATATTTGCCTATTTTTTCTCTGACCTGGAGAGCTTTATTGCAAATCTTCTAGATGAAGATTTTGATACGGGGGACAACAGGGAGAGACTATATGAACTTCCAGTTCCTAGAGTTGAAATTCTGGGTAATATTACTGGTACTAAGGTGCTGGTTGGTCCTTGCCTTCTGTATTCACTGGGATGGCCCTGATGAGGTTTTGGATGTTGGTATCAAAGTTAGCATTGAGAGTATCAATATCCCATTTATTGTTCGTAATGAGTTGAGAAACTTTGGTTAAAGTGGAGTTATTGTTGTTCACCAAAGTTCTGTCCGTCTCAGGGATCCAATTATCTTCCCATATATTTATATCCTTTCCCGATTGTACCTTCCAAACTGAGAGATCTGCAATTAAGTTGTAGTGCTTTCTGATGTTTTTCCAGATCGAAGAGTGATGGGCTTTAGCAGGACCCGGGGAATCTGAGTTGGGAAAGTATTTGTCTTTGATGAGTTTAGCCCATATTGCGTCCGGATTAGTCTTGAGTCCCCATGCCATTTTCGTGAGTAAAGCTGTGTTGTCCAGTTCTGGAAGATGAATACCTAGACCTCCCATGGTCTTCGGTAAGCAAATATAAGACCATGCTTTGGTACATATACCTTTCGACTTACCCCACCGGAAATTCCGCTGAGCGGAGTTGATGCTTTTGCTAATTCCTTTGGGAATTGCAAAGCATTGCATCTAGTATCGGGGTACGACTGCAGCTATGGCCGAGATGACCACCGTGCGACCAGCTTGGGATAAGTAACAATGATTCCATTTATTGAGCTTACTCTTGATTTGATCAAGAATGTCTTTAAACACTTTAGTCTTCTGAGCTCCTATGAATAACTGAAAGCCCAGGTATTTCTCTGATGTGGAAGCATATTTCACTTTAAGTGCTCTCATAATCAGGCGCTTGAACTTCGGGTGCGAGTTCTTGGAGTAAAAAATGTTTGATTTGGCATAGTTAATCATTTGCCCCGAGGATTCGCTGAAGTCCTGGAGAATCTTCTTTAGATTGTGGACGTTATCGATAGTGTTTCTACCAAAAATGATGCAGTCGTCAGCAAAGAGGAGGTGAGAGATCTCAAGGTCTGAGTGATTAGTGGGGAAGCCCAAGAACCTGTCCTGACTAGTATTAGACATCAGCTTACGACTGAGTCCTTCCATCGCTAAAGTGAATAGGAAAGGCGATAGCGGGTCTCCTTGTCTAATCCCTCTGGTCGGGCAAAAGGTGTTGCCAGGTCTACCATTGATAAGCACCGCCATCGAAGAGGTCGCAATACAGGTGTGAATCATCTTAATCCAGTGCTCCGCATAACCTAACTTTCTCATGATATCAATGAGATATTTCCATTCTATTCTATCAAACGCTTTGGACATATCAAACTTTTGGCTAAAGCAACCTGCAACTCCTTTCATTTTCTTGAACGAGTGGATGATTTCCATAATGATGTTGTCCGTAATTTGTCTGCCCGGGACGTAAGCCGCCTGGTAAGGGGAGATGATGGGGTTAAGAGTATTCTTGAATCTCTCGGCCAACAACTTAGTGATGATCTTGTACGTAGTATTTAGCAGGCTGATGGGTCGGAAGTCAGCCGGGATTTGGGGAGTAGTCGTTTTGGGAATAAGGCAAATGTGGGTATGGTTTATTTCGGGTGGGAGTTGAGCAATGGTGAAAAAATTCTTAACTAGACCATATATATCGGCGTTAATGGTTTCCCAGTTCGACTGAAAGAAAAAGGGAGGGTATCCATCTGGATCAGGAGCTGCTT
The DNA here is from genome assembly GCA_002897215.1 of Eschscholzia californica subsp. californica. Classification (NCBI taxonomy): domain Eukaryota; kingdom Viridiplantae; phylum Streptophyta; class Magnoliopsida; order Ranunculales; family Papaveraceae; genus Eschscholzia; species Eschscholzia californica. The sequence goes on from BEHA01050178.1 coordinate 184,158, forward strand.
CTTTTTTAAGACTATTAATGGCCCAGTCTATCTCTTCTTTAGTTGGGATTTTTACTAGGTTGAGATTCTGGTTATGGGTGATGGTAGGGGAGAAAAGACTCAGAGAATCAGGGTCCTCTCTAGGGTTGATAGTGGTGCTAATGTTCAGGAGGTGCTCAGTAAAGATGTCCTGAATCTCCTTAATATCTTCTTTCCATTCTCCATTACTATCTCTGATATCGTTGATCTTGTTAATTCTGTTACGATGAATAGCTTGTGAGTGGAAGTATTTCGTGTTTCTATCTCCCAGAGTGAGGAAGTTGTTGCGTGATTTTTCCTTCCATAGACTTTCTTGTTGAAGGTATAATTCTTCTAGCTCAGTGTTAAGACTATTATAATCTTCTTTGGAACTAGCATTTTGCAAATTCTCAGTGATTTGCTTGATTTTGATCTCAATATTACCAAACACATTTTTATTCCAGCAGGTGAGATTTTTGCTAAGCGTTTTGAGATTCCACTGTATGTTATGCTGAACTTGATTTTGCTTTATAAAATTCCAGTTATTTTCAATAAAAGCAAAACAGTCCGGGTGAGACATCCAGGTTCTGATAAACTTGAACGGTTCAGGTTGGGATTGGATTTGGGCTCTGTTATCAAGGAAAATAGGCAGATGGTCAGAATCTACTGCTTCTAGGTGAGTGACCCCAAAATTTTGAAATTGAAGAAGCCAAGGAAGATTCGCCATTGCCCTGTCAAGCCTCTCTTGAATGAGATTTTCTCCGTATTGTTTATTACTCCATGTGTAGGGATGGGTAGCCCATATCCACGAGGCCCAAGTCACTAAGGATTTCATTTATCCTGCTGGTGTAAGAGTTAGACCCTGTCGATCCCCCACTTTTGCCTGCTCAAGGATGCAGTTTAGATCTCCTATAACGATCCAAGGAAGGTCTCTATTAACTTTGAGGTCCGTGAGGGTTTTCCATTGTTTGAGTTTATTCTTGCTATATGGTGACCCGTAGAAACCCGAAATCATGATACTCTGGGGATGTTGGTTATTGTTCAGCTCCACGTGAATGATGTTGTTGTCCGCGTAGATAATCTTCACGTCAAGATGGTGCTTCCAGTAAAGGGCCAGGCCGCCAGCTTTCTTTATTTCTTATTTGTGATTCCAGAATATTTATTTAAAAAGTACATGTACTAAAAAGAAAAACTTCATAGCAAATCTAAGCTCAGCTCAGCCCCCTTGCATTCACCATCAAAAATCTAAGTGGTGATAACTATAAAATAATACAAAGATTTGTCAAGCATCATTGTTTATTCATTTTATTTTAAGAAAATAATTGCAGAAACCAAGAAATTATACATGTTGAAGTAACATACTTTAGGATTAGTATTTTATAAGTACTTGTAACCGCGTACAATATATACCAGTGGTTAAGACCATGTGATTATCTTTCAACAAAAAAAAAAAAGACCATGTGATTAAAATTTACAAAATAGATAGGAAGGACACATGAAAGTCCTCTAAAGTACCATGTGTTTACATTAGAAAATGGGAAAAAAATGTCAAAAAAGATGTGAATTCAACAATCTTGTACAAATTATAAGAGGACTCTTCGAGGTCATACACCTATACAAATAGATAACAATATTATTTCTACAGATAAGTTGACAGGAAGAATCAGCTCCAACCAAAGTCGCATTATTGGCAATCGGTGGTTCAGAATGTCTTTTACATATTCCTATGTACAACTAGAATTTTTTATCATAAGTATTTTTATTTTACTTTCACACAACTAGTCAAAAGGACACATTTTCGTGCTGCTCAAATCTATAAATTCCCACTATAAATGTTATTACAAATCTCCGTTATTTTACTTCCTTTGATTTACATTGTTTTTTTTATTAAATCTGAAGACGGTATGTTTCATTCTCGCTATTTATGCGAAGGTCTCATCTAGCAAATATTTTTTTTGTTTTCTTTGTAACTTATTAAGTATTGTAATAGTGGTTCATCCTCCGTTGTTATTAGAGCATCTCCAGTTCAAAACTGAAAAGAAACTCAATTTATCGTATGTGTGAAGGCTCAATTGAGTTTCTCTTTCCTAGATGTCAATATTGAGATCCTTAATTCAAAAGACATCTCTTATGCAACACTCTGAAAACTTAAAAATAACTTAGGTGTCATTTCCTAGATGAGTAGATTTACTTAAATGATGCCACATAATTTTGAGATCCAAATTGAATGACGCCACATCATTTTGAGATCCAAATTGAATGATGCCACATGATTTTGAGATCCAAATTGAACGTCGCATTAGAGAGAGTATTTTATAAAAAGATTCAAAAAATCTTAAGTGACACTTTTAGTTTTTCAATTTGAGTGTTGCATTGGAGATGCTCTTAGTTGCAAGATAATTTTCGGCAACATGAAATTTATGTGTGAGGTAGGAAAAATAACGGCCGCGGCTTTGGGGAATAAAGAAAAGTCTCCGGGGAATGAAGACTCAGTCAATCAATATTGACTTAAGGGTCATATTTATTGTTTGGTCCAAAAATTTACTTGATTGAATTTTATCTCCTAATCTTCATATCTTAATTTCTTTTCTTTCTTTCTCCTTCTCTCTTCCATTCTCCTACTGCTGTTCTCTCTCTCCCCCTCTCTGCAATTTAAGAAAAAAAAATTATTTTTAATTGCAGATGGAACCAGGAGATTATAAAACACAATTCTACTTGCTACCCATATTATTACCTATATTATTTCAACTTTTCCAGCAACAACCAAACGCTAACCCTAATAATCTCTAATAAGTTAATAAGGTTGCTGATTTGATGGCGGAAAGGTTGACCTTTTTGGGAAGGATCAGGTGGATCGGCTAAGGGTGTGCGGCACTACCAAGGTTGAGTGGCAGCAAGTGTGAAGAACTTAACCATCTTGATTAAGTTAGAAGGAATTAATCCACATTCGCACTTCCAGCGAGGAATCATCTTCAAAAGTTAGCAGGAAATTAACCATCTTGAGAAGCCCTCCACTGACTATGTCTTCCAGAGAAGAATTTAGATAAAGAGAGAAAAATTACTAGCAGTGAAGAATCTAGAGATAGAGGAAAGAGAAGATGAAAATTAGGAGCCATATCTTAATCAGGTATACATTTGGGCTGAAAAGAAAATATATTTCTTAAGTCAATCTAACTCGAGCTAAAATAACTCATCATTGACTTAGTCGAGCTATTTTCATATTCCTTTCTTCAAATATTTGTTTTTTGAAAAATATCCTTCCTTCAAGTATAGTTTTGTTTTTTTAATGA
>BEHA01050178.1:223540-261381 GCA_002897215.1 Eschscholzia californica subsp. californica
AGTAATGGACAACTTTTTCTTCCTTTTCTTGGATTTTGTGCTCGAAAAGGAGTAAGTAAATTTAAATATAATTGTATAACCTCTATCTTAATTGGATTTTGTCATCTCTAGTTTGATCAATTTGTTTCATGATTCTCAAACAAAAATGAAGTTGGTGGCGAAATTGGGCCACCAACAATGGTTTGATGTCAATAAAATGATATGTTTAGAGATTTTAGGATCCATCTAACATTATGGGCCTTCATGTCTTACGTGACATGCTCTGAGACTATCGATTTCAAAATTCACAACTGAATTTATCGGGATTCTGGCTCACATGATTTCTTATTTTGGGTTTTGAAGTGAACTCCAAATGCATATAAGACACCAAACTCGTAAAATGTTTAAATCCTAATTCATCATTAATATTTTTAATAAATAAATAAATAAATGCGGATTAGTGCCCGAAAATGAAAACATAAATCATGATTTAGTGAATTATTAATTTTACAATTTGATGAAATCAGAAAATACTGATGGGTGGTGAGGATTTCAGGTAAGTGGAAAAGAGGTGGTATTAGATGACACAGATATTCCCAAGGCAATTGCTGAATATGTAGATATAAATTGTATCAACAACATTGTGCTAGGTGCACCACACCGGAACGCACTTACAAGGTCTCTCTCTATCTCTCTTTCTTTACTATTACTAAATGAACTTTTATTTGGAAAACAGAATTTTGTTATTTTTATTACTTCATTTCATTTGATGTTTCAACAACACGAATGAGTCATAAAAGTTTATTCTATATATTATTACAATAATTACGGTAGCCAACAAGTGTTTGGTCAGTTAGTAGTGCATCTTCTCTGAAAATTTAGAGGTCACAAGTTCGATTCACGGTAGAAATAGAACTAATGGTTTATTGACTTATGGCAAGGAGTATAAATAAGAGAAAGGTGAGAGTAAGGTTTGATGCTTTCAACAAAAAAAAAAAAAAAAAAAAGAGTAAAGTTTGATGCCCCTTTCAACAATAAAAAAAAAAAAAAAAAGGTTTTGATGCCCCTATAATAGTGTTAAAGGGTATTTAACTATACGACCCTTGTGGGATAATATGTTTATCATGATGCTAGTTAATTATACGACTTATTCTATTTATGTATTTATTCATGATATATCCATGTCATCTCGAATGTAATGACTTTCAGAATCCCTTTAAAGAAAATAATAACAATTATCGTACAGTTATATTATGGTTTTACAGATTTTAGATATTGATTCAAAACTGACCCACATTCTAACAAGAGGCTAAAAGTATATTTTCGAACTTGAAGATACACTTTTTTGTTTCTATGCCAAAAGACCCAAAAGATAGGACTACTTTCGAAGTAGAATATAAATGTATAGTTTTTTCGTACGATTGTTCACACCCTTGGTGCAGCTATTGAACACCCCACTTAAGCCTATGAGGTCGGATTAAATCTTAATGAATGCAATTAACTCCACTATTTATCTCATGTAGTTCAGACATTGAATAAAGTAAAGATAGATTAGATGGGCTTCAAGGCCCCCTTAAGATAGTCTTTGAAGACTGTTACACGACCTTGAAGGGCACCAAGATGTCGTAAGCGGAGTCCTTGTTCTGATATTCCACGTAAGAACTTGAGAAGTAAGATACCAGCAGTTAGAAAGCAGTGTTCCTTTCTTAGACTTTACTTCATTCCTCTTTGTATTTGAGTATATTTCCTTTTTCGACGGCTTTAGTGAAAAGTTGTTTGTTGGTACACCGATAAAAAAAGTTCAGTAAATTTGTTCTAAGATCCTCTTAAGAACCTAAAAAGTAAGAAACTAGCGGTTAGACCCATGTTCCTCTCTTGAAGTTGAGTTACTCCGCTCCTCTTTGTATTTGAGTTTCTTTCCTCTATTGAGGGCTTTCGTGAAAAGTTGTTTGTTGATTTATTGGATAAAAGATTCAACACCATGAATCTTGATGCATCTCCATATTAGCCCTTCATTTGATTGACATTTTGGTATTCTTATAGGAACTTTATAAGGAGACCGGATGTAGCATCAACTTTCACCAAACTAGCACCAGACTTTTGTACTGTATATGTTGTATCAAAATTAAAAGCCACAACCGTTCGAACTCCATCTAGACCTGCACCAATGACCATGTCATTACCAAGATCATTACCAAGATCTCCAATGGATTCTCCTGCATCTTCTGATCATTCTGATCATGATGATTCCTTCAAGTAAGTTTTCGTGAATAATCAAAATACATCTCATCAACCAACTAAAATCGAACTTTGTTTCTGAAAAAGAATACATAGAACGAACCGAGTTTATAGAAGCAAACGTAGGAGTAGCACATTTGATAGAGAGTTCAATCTCTTCCCTCAAGAGAGAGAGGTGGTTAAATGTCATTCATATATGTTTTATTTTATGAGTGGTCGAAGATTTGATCACTTATACGAGAAATATTTATTTGACAAAATATCACCAAGAATAAATCCAGCAAACCAAATATATAAAAATTTTGATATGACAAACCTCATTTTCTACTCTTGGCTCGCTCCTCTCTTAGCACCATCCGCAGACCTCGAACTGACCTGAGTCTGTGCTGTTTAAACTTAACACAGATTAAACCCATTCCAAAATCTTTCAGACTGCTTAGTCGAGTATCCTCAGACTGGCCAGTCCGTGGGGCACTTTGGAGTAAACTTTTTCCCAAGTGTAGTGCATAAGAAGACATAGGCCCTTGAGTATTTTTGGACCAAGTATTCTAATTATGAGTGGGAGTTTGGATCCTGTACTCCAGGATGTATAACAATGTTACAACCACAATCGTTATATCGCCACGTAAATCACATAAACAGAGTACAGGATCGAAACTCCTAGGTTCGTCACGTTTTCTTGATTGCGGTATTTGCCGAAGCAGAATCAAATTTACTAGGGGCCCCAGCAAGAGAACAGGAAAAGGGCCCCCAACTTCATCTGAAAGAAGGGCACTCCCTTTAGGAAGGAAAAAGGATCAAACCAAAGCACCTAAAAAAGGAGGAGGACGTGAATCTCCCCACAAACATTTTCCATACATGTTGGACAATTTCGACCGTTCGATTCATACTCCGAGAAGTGGACGACTTCAAGATCATCTTCCTCACTCTGATGATCTTAGTAACTATGGTGAATCACCTCGATTGTTTGATGAAACTTCGGAACTTTCAAGCTCACCGGAGGATAATTGTTCATCATTTCAGTCTACGGTAAGTTGATCATCTTCTATAATTTTACATTCATATATACTTTATTTACCCTAATCGGATGCGTGTATAAGATTTTGTATATGTGCCTAGTTCGTATATATTAGATTACGTACATGAAATACTCGCCATAACCGACTAGGCAAACTTCTCACAAGCACGCCAGACTTCTGTACGAGCAATTTTTATACTTTTTTGCCATGACTCAATAGATAGTTGAGAGGTTTGTATGTCCAGACGAGCAGTAAAACTATCTTTTATTGTTTCACTTTAGTGTTCGACACTCTTACAATATCGGATGCCGACAAACCACACTGGTGTCCATGTTAATACACATTTACTAAAAATGATGAGATTAAGACTTCCACTTTTTCACATTTTTTGTCTCACAGAGAGACATGGAAGAAGAAATGATGAGATTAAAGAGGGAGCTACAACATACCATGGATATGTACAGCACTGCATGCAAAGAAGCAATATCAGCTAAAGAACAGGTAAAATTTCTCATGTTCATTATATAACTATACGTTGACTTAAGTCAACAGTCTTTGACTTTACGAAGATGTTGTTTATGGTTTAAGACGGAACGGCTACAACACTGGAAGATGGAAGAAGCGTATAGATTTGAGCAAGCAAGGCTTGGACAAGAAACAGCACTTGCAATTGCCAAGAGAGAACATGAGAAATGCAAGGCGGCCATTGAAGCAGCTGAAATGTCAAAAAAGTTAGCAGAAATGGAAGTTAAGAAAAGGATGGAAGCTGAAATGAAAGCTCAACGTGACGCAGAAGAGAAAACGAATTTTATGACTTCATTGGCGATGAACGATGTTAGATACAGAAAATACACAATAGAAGAGATTGAAACTGCCACTGATAACTTCTGCGATTCATTAAAAATTGGTGAAGGTGGATACGGGCCAGTGTATAGAACAACCATGGATCATACACCAGTTGCTGTTAAGGTTCTGAAATCAGATGCAGAAGAAGGAATGCAACAGTTTCAACAAGAGGTATGTAAATATGGTGGTAGCTCAGATACAAATAAAAAGTAGAAAGATGAAAGTCCATATATATATATATATATATATATATATATATATGGAATTATGGTCTATTCGATCAATCCTAGTATACTGTTACTGGAAACTCTACCGTGTTGAGTACTGTATACTAGATTCTATATCCTGACTTTTGGTACTTACGCGACCCCATAGCTCTATATTTGGCGTACTAAGTCATTCGGCCTTAGGTAGGGTATTTCTTGTTGAATCTGACTCTCTAGAGTCTGACTTACATTAGTCAGGGGTACAATAGTCATTTCAAGTTTTTTCAAACTCTCGTCTTTTCATTCGGACTTATTTCATGTCTGGTTTAAATAGACACAAAATCAGCTCCGGATGAACATTAAAACGAGTTACACACACGAATCAGAAATCTCAAAGCAGAACAACAACAACCAAGCTAAATCTGACTCGAGTCAATTCAGATCTCAAAGTCAGATAACGTATCTGAATTCTGCGACCACGACAGCTAATAGTGATGCACAAATGAATAGAAACGAAAATATAAATGATCAGTATACATTTGTCATTCTATAAATTTTAATAGGAAAAAAATCTGTATCCTGCTAGTTGTCGGGGGGTTTGGATGTCTGGGCAACCTACCACACCCCTCACGAGAGGGCTGTAAGTACAGACAGGATAGCTATCTCTACAATCTACATAAAGCAGTTCTAATCTTAATTTATGTTATGATCAATATCTGTTTTGGTTATCGTTCAGGTTGAAGTGTTGAGCAGCATCAGACACCCAAACATGGTTTTACTGCTAGGAGCCTGTCCAGAATCCGGATGTCTTGTTTACGAGTACATGGATAATGGTAGCTTAGAAGACAGGCTATTTCGACGTGGAGACACACCCACAATTCCTTGGAATATCAGGTTCAAAATAGCCGCAGAAATTGCAACAGCACTTCTATTTCTACATCAAACAAAACCAGAGCCTCTAGTTCATCGAGATCTTAAACCTGGTAATATCCTATTAGACAGGAATTACACAAGCAAGATCAGTGATGTTGGGTTGGCAAGGTTAGTCCCACCATCAATAGCCGATACTGTAACACAATATCGTATGACATCAGCGGCGGGAACGTTTTGTTATATTGATCCAGAGTATCAACAAACAGGAATGTTGGGAATTAAGTCAGACGTTTATTCGTTGGGGATTATGTTACTTCAAATTATCACAGCAAAATCTCCGATGGGTTTAACTCATTATGTTGAAAGGTCGATAGAGAAAGGTACCTTTGAACAAATGTTGGATCCTACAGTCACAGATTGGCCTGTCGAAGAAGCTTTATCATTTGCTAAGCTTGCTCTCAAGTGTGCCGAGTTAAGGAAGAAAGACAGGCCTGACCTTGACACGGTTGTTCTGCCTGAGCTTAATAGGTTACGGGAATTTGGAATGAAAGAACCAAATACAGACAGCTTCTACACCTGCCCACCGTGGTCCTATGTTGCAAGTTCACGTCCAAGATCATCAATCTCAAGTCAGGTTAGTTTACATTCTAATAGAAATAATATTTCTATTTAAACTTATTATCTGAGTATACTAGAATAAGGGGTCAGTTGAAATTTAAAATATTCGGTTTCATGACGTCACCAATAAAGTACTATAACTTCACATATTAGAATTGCGGGGGGAACGGTAAACAAAAGCAGGAACTAGAAAGAACATTGATCAAAAAGAAGTAACTAGGATGCTCACTGCACAAGCACTATATGAGGGAACATTTGACATGTATAATCAATGACTGAACTTGGGAACATGATAAACCAAACTCTGTTTCATTATCAACTACTTTTGGATTCTAGTCTTGCTTAGACCGGCTAGATTCAATTGTAACCTTCTACACATAAAAACAACAACCATATCTCTTCACAAATGATAAAGGGAGTAAAGAGAAACATTAAAAGCTCCTAATTAATAAATAAAATTTATCAAACGGGAAAAGGAAATACATGGAAGACCTAAAACATTATATGGAGACTGTAGATAAAGATGGTACCTGATTAGACTGGTGGCTTATGGATTTACAGCAAAATCATAACATTACTTTCTTCAGCAGACCAAGAAACTTCCTGACTGATATGGCATGACTAGAAGGTTCAATAGTCAAATGTCCAGAATAAAAAAATGAATTGTCTCTGTATGCCTTGCAAGCTGGTAGAATTTACAGTGCCTCGTTCCACGATCATTTGAGCAAGATGCTTTCGAAGGACAGAGCAATAACTGGTGTTTTTATGGTCCTGTATCAGATTACCTCTCAAAAAGGAGGTGCCGAGGGTTATCCTCGTACTATTATATGAACACTATGGAGGACTGGACCAACTAATTTGATTATCATAAGATATAGAGCTTCTTTAGAGGAACTATCTTCTTTTAATGCAGCAGAAAAAAAATTAAATGAAGCATCTTCATTACCAAGATTTTGTTTTTAATTGGTAGGCTGTCTTAATTTCATTGCAATCGTTTAGTTCGAAGAGTAATAAGCTCTCTGTGGTCGGTTATGTTTCCCTTTTCTTTGCAATGAATTGATACATTAACATTAGAAGAAAAAAACAAGCAATAAGTGGTATCTACAGCCTGCTATTATCTGTTAGGACTATTTGAACTTTCGAATTTATAAGTTTCAGAATATATCAGTAACATATAAATCAAACATAGCATATATTCAACTTCAAGTCTTATACATTATTTGAGTGTCAATAATCAGGGAACAACTAAAAGCTTTTGTGGGATGGGAACTATATATCGATCTTCTGTAGAAGAGCGTACAAGATCAGGTCCAAGATCTGTTGCTGAAGCAGACAGGTTTATGAACAGAAGGGCAACCACCGTCAACAAAGCTTGGTAAACGAAAATGTAAATATAAATAGAATATTGTCCTGTCCTATGTTAGTAACTTCTAAAATTCGTGTACCTATATATGAGAGATGAGTTGGTGAATGAATGCCTTTTTTGCGTAAGAACTGAACCTGAGTGTAGTTCAAATTTCTTTTTAAGTCGGTTCAAGCAGATAGAACCAGTACCTACAAATACTTTCCATATGTAAGTAAATAAAATAAATTTATGGATTCATCTCTTGTCGTTTTATATTTTTGCTCCCTTTCTATTATCTTATAACTTAAGTTGATATTCAGATTGTGGTGCATATTGAATATTGAAATCCCATAAATGATCTGAATCAGCTGTAAGTAAACAAATGACATTTTTAGTGCTACTTCAATTTCTTACATATTTGGGGATAAAGTTCACGAATAAAAAACCTAGTAATCTCAAAAAACAAGACAATATTACTCTTGAAGAAATACAAAAAAGTATCACAGGTTAACTGAAGAAGCTACCTTCGCGTGCAGAGAAACCACTTCAGCATAACAATATATAATTATGAGATTATCTACAATGGTACCTTGATTTCCATGTATAAGACTTCTTTCGTTCATACCTCTATGGACATTTTGCAACAAAAACTGACAAGGTTATGATTCCAGCTACTCCATTGAGAACCTAACATAAAATTTGAAACATGTGCAGCTAAACCAATAATTGTACTCTTTTTTCGTTTTTTATCTTCATTTTTCTTCCTTTAAGGAACATAAGGTGTGTTTTGCTTCCACTCTTGTATAGCAGAGCGTAAAGTGTAATTTGGGGTCAGCATTGTATGCGGGACCACGAGCTTTGTCACAGGAGATACTTTTTGTCTCTCGAACCATGCCTTGATTGCAGCATACTCATAAGTAAATCCGTCGGCTGCTATGTATGGATCAGCCATTACTTCCTGCATTACCCAAAACCATGAACAAAATAGAATAAGAGATACATTGGACGGAAACATAATATTTACATGGAAGATCGCCTTTAAATTCATTTAATGCACCTGAAGGATGGGGCAGAAGTAATAGCTCGGTGTACTCATATTGCCGAGTTGTAGATGAACACTGGCAAGACTCGAGAGTTTCTCAAGAACTGGTAAAACTTCAGACTTAAGGTCAGGCCTATCTCTGCACCTTAGTCTGGAACACTCTAGTGCAATCCATGCCAATTCTTCTGCTTCAATAAGTGGCCAATCTGAAACGGACTTGTCCAGAATATCACAAAAGGAACCATTGTTCATAGCATTTTCAACAGTCAGTATCAACCCATTTGGACGGCGCCCCGTCAAAAGCTGGAGGACAATTAATCCAAAAGCATATACATCTGATTTGGGTCTGATCGTACCAGTTCTGTAATATTCAGGATCCATATAGCTGAGTGTACCCGCAAGAGCAGAGTTTCTGTACTCTGTAACATTGTCAGGCACAACAGACGACATAAATTTGGCAAGTCCCACGTCTCCAATCTTGCTCACGAAGTTTCTGTCTAACAATATATTCCCTGGTTTAAGATCTCGATGAATAATTGGTTCTGGTTCCGAGTCATGTAGAAATGTGAGACCACAAGCTACCTCGAAAGCAATTCGAAACCTAATAAACCAAGGAAGAGGTTGTGTTCCTTCATTGCAAAAGAGCCGTTCATCAAGACTTCCGTTTTCCATGTATTCGTAAACCAAGCAACCAATTTCTGGACAGGCTCCAAGTAGTAAAACCAAGTTTGGGTGGCGTAGTTGACTAAGAATTTCGACCTGCCATTAGTTGACGAACATTTAGACAAATAAAACTCAATTTTCGCAAACTTCAACAATATTATCTTTAATAGGTGAAACATCAGTTTATAGTTTCTTTATGAATTCATATACGAGGCTTTTCCATATTGGTCTCCGGAGACTCTTCTCTTTTTGTCCTTCAGGAATATTCTAATATTACAAGTTCTTTTAGAGTATTTTGTTCCTGAATAACATTAAAACATGCGGATCACCTACACCTACTATAACAAAATACTATCAAGTACAAACTCAGGAAATGAAGGATGAAGCGAACTCCAGAACCATCATTCAGATCAATAATCTGATTCATACCTCTCTCAGGAACTCTTCTTTCTTGGTGTTATCAGACTCATCTGGCTGAAGAACCTTAACAGCCACTGGTGTATGATCAATGCTGCACTTGTACACATTCCCATAACCTCCTTCACCAATCTTCTTGGCCTCGGAAAAAAAATCAGTTGCAACACCAATTTCATCCTTTGTATACCTTCTGTATCTTTCATCAGACGAGAAAAAAACATCAATCATTTTTTCTCTCTCTGATGACATTGTTAGAGCACTCAGTTCTGCCTTTTGTCTTTCATGGACCTCATTTGCAAGTAATTGCTTTGCCACTTCAAGTTCCTTCATGGTTTCCCAACGCTTGGATTGCTCATCAGTCGCAGCTTTTCTCCACATTTCTTCTTCTTTCATGGCAGTATGCACTTTTCTTGCCTCTTCAACACATTCAGAAGAAAGTTCCTGCACCTGCAAAAGTTTCACATATAAACCAAATAGATAACTAACCTGGTAGCAATTCGTCCCTTAGATGTATGCTAGTTTAATATAAGTTTTAATTCATAGTAATTGTTGCTTGCCCAGTAGACACATTCCGAAAGCGACTCACTTGGTAGTTCAACAATTACAAGACCAAAGGGGCAAATCCATAGTCCAGATTTCAGATATGAGTAGAATAAGCTTGGGGAATAGTGTACCTCAGAAGTAGCATAAATGTTTCTTCTATTTGTCTTTATAGTATATACGTTTCTTTTGTCAATTAATTAAATTTTCCAGGAAAATGTGTACCATAACTAAATGCTTCAAGAAATCACCTTCTTTTGGATATGTACCAGATCTTCACAAGCTCGATCATACATGTCTATAGTAGATCGTAGTTCTAAATGCAGTTCCTCTAATTCAGCTTGAAGCGAAGACTGCACAAAATATTTTAAATCAGAGATATAAATTGATTAGTTCAGTTTTTAAACATTTCCAGTATAGAGAAATAAAGTTTTTTAAGTTTAAACTTCAAAAGCCAGATGCTTTTCTAAAATCATGAACTTCACTGGAGAGCTCAGGACCTTCATGTTTTCAGAATTTATACTTACTCACCTCCTTAGCGCCACTTAGAGAATCCATGTCATCATGATCATTAACCATTAAGGATCCTTTTTGCGTATTCCGGAAGTTCGGAATCTGGTTATCAGGTTCTTGGTTTTCTTCAACAATAGTACTAGCAAAAGAATCGCCATATCTGTATCCTTGACCAAACACATCTCTGAAAAATTCTGACGATATATCCGAGGTCTGCTCATTTTCTGATGGTGGAAGATTAAGAGAAGAGATGTTTTCACCAATGGTACTAGAAGTTTCTCCACATTCTGTTAGAGTTCGCATACTGTCTCCAACACTGGTCTCTGGGAGGATCAATCCAATAGTGAGACCCAAAACATCACATGATTGACAGCCACAAAGAGAAACTAAAAAAAGAATGGTTCTAGAGCATACCTGCAATGGAGGAGGAATTAGCTAACTTTGTCATGAGTTTATTTCTTGATACAACAAAAACGTTGCACGTTTTTGTGTCAAATGACATCAGAGTTGATGGTACACCCCGAAGCTTTAATTTCCTTGAAGTACAGACAAAAACATAAAAGTCTAAAACAATAATGTCATACAAAACATTACCTAAAATTTATATTAAAAACAGCATTCAAACAAAAATTAACAAGCGTTATGAAGGAGGCCTATTCTTGTTATCTCATTATGTATGTAGACCGATAAGAAGAAACGGAGGTGTATTGAGATGGGACAACATATCAAAGACCAGCATGTCAGTTGTGAGGAGGATCTGCAGATTAAACTCTAGTGTGATGAGAGGAAGAATTCATGATGCTCTCAAAAATGTTACAAAATTAAAGAAGTATTGAACATCATAGTTTTGTTATGTACAAAACTCTAAGTTATATCTGTTTAGACTGCCTCGGGAAATCCTTACAGATTTACAGTCAATTCTTAATCCTAAAGCGCCTTCTTTTTCCCATATTGTGAACTAGAGACACATGCGTTGAAGTTATAAATGAAAACAAGGGACATAGATTGTCTACATCTAAACTGCACCACTTCAAAATTATGATTGCTTTGATAATGCTCTAGGAAGGAATGAGGATATCAAAACTCAAAATTTTCGTTTACATGTTCTGGTCATTGGAATAAGCATGTTGTTACTGATAAGACATATCAAGGATGACAATCTCTTGTCAACTTTAGAAATTCATGACCATTACCTAGTAAAATAGTTTGAAGACGATCCCAACACAAGACTTGTACAACCACTTTCAGATATGTATCGCAAAAGCGCGTATGCAGGATTTTCGTCCTCTAACACCAAAGTCTCCATCTATGCAATCTCCAAACAACCACAAATCAATGCTAATTCGAAGTTCAATCTGCAAAAATGTCAATTCGAAGTGAAAATAACTAACCTTCCTTGTTTTGGACATTGTTTTATACGGCAAAAATATTGAATCACACTTCGATTTTATATCCTTCCTATATGTCTTAACTACATCATTAGACAACTGCCCGATAGGGATATGTTTCCCAGCTGAAGAAAAGTGAACCAGAAAGAGAAAACATCAGAAATAACACTGGTAGCAAATGATAACTTAATTTCACATTAAATAAAAGAAATTTAAAGGAAATTATAAATCTCCCGAACACCCAATGGTAACCTAAGAGAGATAAATTTTTGAAGTTTTTTTTTTTAACAAATTTTTGAAGTTAACTAGCCTAAAAACAACATTTTGATAACGGTCACAACAAGTATCTCCAACCAAAAAAGATTCCCCATGAGTTAGCTTCTAGTAAACCACATAAAGCTGAGTTTGATAGAAGCTTCTGCGGCTATTGCACACGCGCCTCCATCTATGAAGCACTGGGTAGAATTCATCAACTAAATAGCTTAGGTTTATGAAATGTTAAGTTTGCATTTCTTTTGGGGCCATCAGAAGACCATTTAAGATTATGAAAAACTCAATACAGACCCTTCATTATATCAGTGTGGTTGCCATTATTTGATTATAAAAAGACCTACACATAGGCTTATTTCAACATTCTTAGAATTAGAAGATGAGCTTATGGTAATATCCAATAACAATAAAGCGGAATGGTATCGATCCATGGAAGTAACATTTAAAAGCATTTCTTTAATGGCTTTACCTTCAAGACATGCATGTTTCAAAAAACAACCAAATAACACGAAAAAAAAAAGGCTAAATGATCGTAAAGCCTATGCCCGAAAAATCGGAAATATGGACTAGTCGACCAACTAGGACCTAGCTACCAGGCGGGATGTCATCGGGACCAGTCGGATTTCATAATATTATATAATTACAGTTAACACAATATTAAGTTTACTAAGACTCAAATTAGTACACAAACTCATATTTCATCTATGCATAACTCAAATTAGTCCATTCAAGAGCCAAACCAGTTCATTATTGAGCCAAATTTGTCCATTAATGAGCTAAATTAGTCCATAAACTCCAAAATTTGAAGAAAATTCAAGCAATTACAGACATTGCAGTAAAAGCTAAATTGCCAAAAAAAAAAACAAAGTTTTTGGAACAACCCTTTCTTTTCTAATTATTTTTTGTAAATATATTACACAATCATCAGTCTAGACTTGTTTTCTCCATTGATTTTGAAACTGCTTCGGCTCATTCAGGATGACCCCAGTAAGTAAATTACCTTATCAGAAACTAATTTGGATGTATTTAACCTGTTTAACATGATAATTCAGAATGAAACTCTGACCTAAAACTTTCTTTTTCAAACTCCTTAGCATGAAGATCCAAGATAAAACTCAGAATCAAATAACAAAACAAAGCCAGAAAGAGTAAATTCAAAACGATCGAGAAGGAGGGAAAGAGTATATATATATACTTGGAGTTGGAATTGAAGTGATTGGTGGCATGACATGAACTAGAACAAAACGATCGGATAGGAGAAGGAGTTTATCAAGTGCCCAACGAACAGCTCGTCGACTGCTTTTGCTATTTCCTTTAACACCCACAGCTACAATCGTACTCGTTGTCGACATGATCGAACCATAATCATCGCTGCAAATAGTACTAACAGACATTTTCGTAATGGGATTGCCCAATTCTAAACCCTAATAAAAGGAATTGAATTGAATTGATGAAAGTCTTCTTTTCTTTTCGGAGGCTTTTTCTACTCCAAGGAAATGGCGTGGAAATGGAAGACATGGAATTGACGACTAAAGAGCACTTGTACGAGTCCAGTCGGGAAGCTGGCGGGAGAATGGGTCAAATGGCCCTAGCCAATGTTTGCTTCTACTTAAAATAAGCTACATATTAGCTTTTAGCTTATTTTAAGTACTTTTTAAAAGTTGTTGAGATAGGGTCTTCCCGAAAATCGTCCTAAGAGTTGTCCTTCATACTTTGGTTCGATTGCTCTTTATCGTCGATGATCTGATGGAGAAATACCTGCAAAGACACTTCGACGCTTAAGTTAGTTAAATGTTGCAGTTATAAGTTAATGATAATTTTAAGGGTAAAGATTTGATCCATTCTCAGGGCAAATCTTTGTCGTTTATAGGCAAGCCTATGTCGTTTATATAGGCTTGCATGGCGGTGGTTGTCCACTGGCTTGATGGAGGCCACAAGGTCTGTAGCAAGATCTTTCTGATCATAATCAAAATGATCGTACTTCTGAATATGACAAACGAATATTCAACACCCATGACGAGAGTTTTGATTAAAAATCTCGTGAGGGTCCCTTCTGTTCTCTGGTCGTCTCGTTCACTCTACTTTCTGCCAACAAGACTCGGACCCTCATCCATGGTTTTACTCCGACGACAAAGATTTCGACTAAAACCCTCTTTAGGTCTCCTCAGTCTATATTGTAGACGGTAAAATGTCTACGGGTCGGAAAGTCTGACAGTCGACGGGTCAACGGTCAAAGTCTTGTCGGGTCGGGTCGGATGCTTCGGGGACCGGCTACGTGTCGAAAAGAACCTGCACACAAAAAGAGAGAAGAGATCGTGAAGCCTCTGGGACACCGGGATGGTGCCGGTCTAAGGGGGCTCCGACGGTCAAGTCAGATACTCGGTCAAATATAAATAAGAAAGTCAAAGTGGGCAATAGAAGGGTAACCGTCGTCGGAGTGCTTAGGTGTCGCGGCTCGTGAAGTTGTCGAAACAGATCCCCACGGTAGTGATTTACTTACGGTAATTAAGAGGGTGATGGTAATGAAGTATCGTCGTTAACTCGCTGGTCGTAAAGGGATCCGCAATAGAGTGCTGGTCGTAAAGGGATCCGCAATAGAGTGCTGGTCGTAAGTGGATCGGACGGTGAGGATGAATGAAGATGATACGCCTAGCGTCTTATCGCTAGATGAATGATGCGATAAGGAGGTGGTGGTATAAGGATGGTGATACAGCCAGCTAGTTACTGCTGGATGGGTGTTACCGTCAGCTCCTTACCGTTGGGAGGGAGATATTTCAGACCAGAGGGCTCTTATGCAACAAGGTGGTGGTCGTATGGTGTTGATACGGTTAGCTAGTTGTCGTTTGATTTGTGACTATCAGACCCCTATCTCCCAATTTCTAAGACAATGAGTCGGAGACTTTGAGAGGATCAGAAGATCTTTGAAATGCTTATGAGAGAGCAAGTGAATAGAGAGAATGGATTAGGTTACTCGAGTATTGTTGTCGAATATTGGATGCCTTTGTCTGAGTTTTGCTTCTCGTATTTATAGTGGTGGAGAGGGATTGCCTTGATGACAACCAACTAGTAACCGACGTATTTATTCCGCGTCATTACTCCTGAGAGATACGTTAAGGGCTAGAGGATCTGACCGTCAGATGAATATTCGAATTTCTCGAGGGACGGCTAAGATGTTACCGCGTGTGCGGTGAGCTACTGGCTGGTAACACCCGTCTTTAAGTGGCAGATACGGAATATTTACCACTAGTGCGGTTATGGATTGCGCAATAATCCTCTGGTCGTAAGATTGCCTAGTACTGGCAGGTAGCTATCGCGTGACACGTGTCAGATACGCTTAGTGCCCAACGGGTATGGATTTGGTGGCCCGAATAGCGACTCGGGCCACTATCGGGCCTTCTTATTTAGCCTCGCGGATTTTATCCTTACGAAGCGGTTGTTCATAAATTCTGCGGGCACCTCGTGGGGCGGATATTTGCCCATACATATATAAAGTTGAACGTCGACGATATAGAGAACGGAGAGATTCTAGTGGACTAGTGGTCAATGTTGGTGGGTAACAACGAACTCGATTGTGATGGTGAAGGCTCAGGGCCGTGTGGTGGGTGGTGCGGGCAGGGCGCCCGCACTGGGCCCCCCACCACTAAGGGCCTATTATTAATAAAAGTCCCAAGTATTCGAATATATAGAAGCCATGTGTAGTAATTGTTAGACTTTCACTTAGCTCAGCTGGAAAGGTGCTTCAGCTTTTCGAAACCCTGTCCTTCCACTTTTTTTTTGGTTTTTTAGGATACAATTGTTAAACACATCTTTGTTCTTGCTATATTACACTTTTTCTTAACTATTGTGTCCTTTTGAGAACATTATCTTTCATATTTTGAAGTGCTTTAAGAAAAAAAGATCTAAAAATTTAAAAATAATTCTAAGTACGTGTAAAATATATGTGTAAATTGTGATACAAAACATATCAGAAATAGCCTTTACATTCTAAATTATGCATTGTACAAAGAAATATGATATTATATAAAGGTCTACATTACATGGATTCATTATTAGTTATAAACTTATAATTTAAAGATATAATAATTTTTTTGCTCACAAGTGATTGGGAATTCTTCGACTAGATTTTCTATGAAAATGAAATTTTAAATTTGAAAGTTTTTTCCTGTGATCACTACCATCTTCAAAATACATTTGGGGTTCATCTATAGGTTTCAGCAAACTACTGATCAATGATCTTGCATTCTGTTCAATTTTTGTTTTAAATTTTTTATCGTACGAAAGACTCACATTAAAATTTCGCACAGGGCCCTCGTTTTCTCGGGCACGACCCTGTGAAGGCTGAGAAAGAGAAGAAGAAAATAGATAAATTAGTTTCTTTAAGATCCT
The DNA here is from genome assembly GCA_002897215.1 of Eschscholzia californica subsp. californica. Classification (NCBI taxonomy): domain Eukaryota; kingdom Viridiplantae; phylum Streptophyta; class Magnoliopsida; order Ranunculales; family Papaveraceae; genus Eschscholzia; species Eschscholzia californica. The sequence continues at coordinate 239,884 of BEHA01050178.1, forward strand.
TAATATGTAGTTGTGCTAACTAAAGGCTGAGAAAGAGAAGAAGAAAATAGATAAATTAGTTTCTTTAAGATCCTTAATATGTAGTTGTGCTAACTACATTTGATCTAAAAGATTTTTGCCTACTTTAGCAGTTGGATGAGGACAAGAGAGCTACCCTAAAATCTAAAGGTTGATATTGACCTATTTACAAACTAATTGGACGGCTGAGATCATCTATTAGAATTTAGAGTGAAGAAAGTAGCAAAAGAGTTTGGGGAGTAGTCTGTCAGACAACCGCACAACCATCTCAGCTGTCCTATGACAAACTGAGAACGATCCTCTACAGTCAAGATAATCAACCTAGCTGATATCTAACCGTTAATCACGCTCTGATCGTGCGGTCATGATTCATCGACCAGACTTAGGTTCCTGTCTCCTTAGAAATCAAGGATACAGATGTACGATCCTATAGAACAGATCCTGTTCAAGTAAGGTCGTGCTCTATATTCACATCTTAGGGTTTTTCTAGTGACAGAAACCCTTCAAATTAGACAATGTGGGACTAAAAGTCAATTTGCTAACCCTCTGAAGAAAAAGGGAAATCTAGGATTTCAGGTAACAGATCTTGCTACTAATTAGGTTTGGTATTTGAATACATGAACTTCTTCTTGATATATATTTGCTACTAGGGTGTTAATGTTTCTATGATTTGATAGATTGTAACTTATAAGATTGAATTGAATCTCAAAACCCCACAGATTTAAATCAGGACTACTATTCTAATGAGTGTTTGTTTGCTAATTGATGAATAAGTGGAGAAAACCAGTCTACCCATGGATGTGAGCTGATTGTTTCATGAATTTTGAAGCTAACAATGTGTGGTATTCCTGAAAAAGAGAAGAATTCATGACCTTATTTTGTAGATTATGACTTGTTTGGTTCTTGATGACTATCCTAATACCCAAACACTTCACATTTTATAGAATGTCACTACACATTGTTTTCCGGTGGTTTTTGGTTCATAGATTGATGGTTTAATAATTTTCTCTTTCGATAATTGCATAGAATAGATGACAAGGTCTTGAAAGTTGGAGAGGAGCTACTCCATGAGAGCTTACCATTGCAAATGGGTTCTCGCCTTTACCGATAATACATGCTCAAATTATCTATGTGGTATGAAGTGAAGATATCATATCCAGCCAGCTTCTGTATGCACACATGTTTCTTCGTTTTTTTTTTTTATTGATTTTGTGTGTTTCCAAGTTTTCTCCTTTAAATCTCACTAAGTTAATTGACTTGTAGATTCCTGCTAGCTTTACCATTCAATTGGTAAGAGACAAATCAGATGTTGGGTTGAAGTGGAAAACAAGATTATTCAATACGAAGAAACTCATGTTCAAATCTGATAGCAACGACGAGCTTATTAATCAGGTTTGGTTTCGATAATAACTTGTTGGCATCAGCTGATCTACCTGAGTAACTAGGGTATCAGATTGGGATGAGAGGTAGCCCGAGCCGATCATATGTGGAATCACCTAGTTACTTTTCTTGCACCAACATAACACCTCAAACACATGACCTTCAGGTCAGAACTTAGGTTCATAACCACTCCGGCCAATGTTCATGGCATCACCGAGTTACTTGTTAGAGTAGAGTTTGTGGCCCTATATAAAAATCGGTCATATGTATATATACATACATAACTGGGTCATGTCTGATTGTCTGTTGAATTATGCAAAAGAAAGGAAGAAAAGAAATTTGTACACTATTATCTTCCGACTGCTATGGAGAGACGAATATGTCTGGATCCAACTACAATGGCAATTTATAGTAGAATACAAAACATTATCTAATCAAGCCAGAAAATGATTTTAGTCAAGAAAAATAACAATAAACAAGTACGATTCAATTGTGTTTTTTGTCTTTCAAAGTACTCAAATCATCATGATGGATACTGAACAACGCTAACAATTAATAGATGTTTGAGTATCATAGCGTAATGGTTGTACATAGCCTCCTTGTACGAGGGGGTCTTGAGTTCGATTGGTCGAATGACTATCTTTGAAATTATGATAGCTAGACCTAAAACGTAGGCGGTAGGTCGGTTTAAAAAAAAAATCCTTTCAGTTCTCTATCTTAACATGTCATGGCATTAACATGCTAAAAATGCATTCATATTAGATACAAAAAGATAAGAGTGTGACCGCTCTCTAATTCCTCGAGTTTGAAAGATTAAACATAAATCGACTATCTGATATCTAATATAATTTGATCTTCTAACACTTCGCGACCTCCAAAGATTCTGGTATTCCCCTTGCTTCTATAGTTTTCATGATATTTCGAAAAAGTTCTCCCACGTGAAACTATAAGAGAAAGTTGTCTACCATTGAATATATTAACTTCTCTTTGTTTGCTGCTAAGGGGTTGGATTTTGAAGTTTCCACTCTTGTATAGCAGACCTTAAAGTATGATTTGGAGTTAGAACAGTATGTGGTAGCATAAGCTTTGTCACAGGAGATACATTTTGCTTCTCAAAACATGCCTTGATAGCCGCGTACTCGTAAGTAAATCCATCAGATGCTATATGAGGATCACTCATCACCTCCTGCACAAAAACTCGCAACAAAAAAAAACAAAATTTGTAGATTAAGAGATCCATAAATTAGAAAAGTTGATCTTCTAGTATAGGCCTACTACGAAAATCAGCTTGTCCAAGGTTTATCACTTTACAAATTTTATTTTCTAGACAACAATAATGCTAAGGCCCTACACCCTAGTGAATGTCTATACTGGAGTTACTCGATACTCCACTTATACTTGGCTACAGTTATGAAGTCTCAACACCACGGAAACTAGCTCCAATAGCATGTTCCATGCCATTCGGCCTAACTCACCTTGAAAAGCAAGCGAAGTAGGATATTGCTAATATCCTTATCCTCGTGGCACACTAGGTATGAAGTCATAAGTCATTTGACACTATTTCTATCTATGCAGGGAGGAATGAAGTCATAAGTCATTTGACACTATTTCTATCTATGCAGTGAGCTAGGGTTACGACTCCCGACTCTCAAGAACTAGCTCTAAGTACAATGTTAGAGCTTGTTGGTCCTACTCTCTCGTGAACTGATTTGTAAGGAAAATATTTTACAGAGGGTTATCTACTTCACAAGTTTCCGAATTCTAGACTATAAGGGATAATGCTAATAGAGTAAATTATCAATATGCCATGTACCTGAAGAATGGGGCAGAAGTAGTAGCTTGGTGCACAAATCTCGCTATTTTGTTGAATATTTTGAAGATTCAAAAGTCTTTTAAGAACTGGAATTACTTCAGACTTAAGATCAGGTCTATCTTTAACACTCAACTCTGAGCACTTAAATGCAATCCATGCCAACTCTTCTGTTTCAGGAAGTGGCCAATCTGTTATAGACTTATCCAAAATTTCGATGAATGACCCAGTACTTATCGCGTTTTCAACTGTCATTAATAACCCATTTGGATAACGAGCGGTTAAGAGTTGAAGAACGATTATTCCAAATGCGTAAACATCTGATTTCGGTCTAATAATACCGGTTCTATGATATTCAGGATCCATATAACTAAGTGTACCTGCAAGAGTTGAGTTTCTATACTCTATTAAACTATCGGGAACCACAAACGACATAAACTTAGCTAATCCAACATCACTAATCTTGCTCACATAGTTCTTGTCTAACAAGATATTTCCTGGTTTGAGATCTCGATGAATAATTGGTTCCGGTTCTAAATCATGTAAGCATGTTAGACCACAAGCTACTTCATAAGCAATTCGAAATCTAATAAACCATGGAAGTGGTTGTGTTCCTTGGTGACAGAAAAGGCGCTCTTCGAGACTTCCGTTTTCCATGTATTCATAAACTAAACAACCGATCTCTGGACAAGCTCCAAGTAGTAAAACCAAGTGTGGGTGACTTAGTTGGCTAAGAATTTCAACCTGCAAAAGTATCGGTAATGGGTAAAATAAACTCATAGATATACAGAGACAGAGCCACTAGCCGACTAGACCGGACTGGCCTACTAATGGTTCAGGCCTCCTTCATTACAATACCCTAGTGCCAATCTTGGGTCCTTACCTCTCTCAAGAACTCTTCTTTCTTAGTCTTATCAGATTCATCTGGATGAAGAATCTTGACAGCAACTGGCGTATGATCAAGAGTACATTTGTAGACAATCCCGTACCCTCCTTCACCAATCTTCTTGTCCTCAGCGAAAAAATCAGTAGCAACTTCTATTTCTTCCCTTGTGTACCTTCTACATCTTTTTTCATTGGAAAAAACATCGTCGATTATTTTTTGTCTCTCTGATGATTTCGTTACAGCACTTAACTCCGCTTTTTGCCGTTCATGAACTTCTTTAGCGAGCATTAGCTTCGCAGCTTCGAGTTTTTTCATGGCTTCAAGATGTTTTGCTTGCTCCTCTACAATAGATTTTTTCCACATTTCTTCCTTTTCTATGACAATGCGAACTCTTCGTGCCTCTTCGACACATTCTGAAGACAGTTGTTGCACCTACAAAATTGGAACCATGACTAGAATAAGACCTAATTAGTTTCAAACAATCTCAAATCAAATGTATAAGAAACATGTCGAAGAGGTCAAGAAACTAGTTCTTGAGGATTAATCAGTCAAAGTCTTGAATCATATATAATAACCAACTCAGGCGAATCGGCCATTCCCAACTAATTAGATGGGTAGTCCAAGATCACCTTCTTTTTTATGTTTACTAGATCTTCACAAGCTCGGCCATACATATCGAGAGTAGTACGTAGTTGTAACTGAAGTCCTTCTAATTCAGCTTGAAGCTCAAACTGCACATAAGAGAAGTTATTGTATAAGTTCATTGTTTTCGAAGAATCCATGAATCTAAATAGAAACTTAAAACAAGATTGCAGAATACTTGCTTGCTTAGCATCTTTACTAGAATCCGTGAAGTCATGATATTCGTCAAACAACGGCACTTGTTCGTTCTTATTTCCAAACTTTTGATGGCTAATCCTTTGATTATCTTCTAATATAGCTCTAGCAAAAGGATCACCATGAATAAAAACTTCAGATAATGAGTCTACAGTTTCAAACTCAGATGCCAAAGATGGAGGATGAAGAGATGATATTTCTTTATGTTGATCTATTCGGTTGAACCCATTATGTTCAATAGTGGGGTTTCTAGTTTCTGCAAGAATCAAATTCAGAACCACAGTTATAGAAAAAGTTGGAAAACATGAAACAGATTTGATAAATGGAGAACAAAGTTGTGGGTTTAGTATATTTACCAGTATTAGAGGAGAGATCTATCAACTTTGTTATAACTCTGCTTCTTGATACCACGTAAATATTGCAAGTGTCGGGTACGAAATTCAGAACAGTTGTTGGTACATCATGTTCCTTTAACTTCCTACAAAGTTGCGAATAAAACGAGTGAAGTGTGTTGGAGATATACTAGTAATGTGAATCATGAACAAGAAAGCTGTCAAAGTTGCTTAACTCTCCTTAAAATAACCGACTTACAAGGGAAGGGTCGCTCAAACGATAGTAAACTACTTGTATGCGCACCATTGGAATTGGTAGTCTACTAGTTTATCTACTAGTTTAATGTCTACTAGACGAGTCAAGTGATATCTTGATTGGCCTTCAAAATGTTGGTGCCTGTGGAACTTTCCGAAGCCACAAAAATTTCAATATACACGAGTAATGTGGGATTATTTTTTACAAGAAAAGTCCACCCAACCACACACATGTACCCTTAAAGCTTCAAGGCTGAACACGTGTCACACTGGTCGGACTATCGGTTAAGGATCTTAGAATGGACACTCGAGAACACAATGCATTCCAATACCATGGGAAAGTACATTGAGCCAATTTCTCCTCGAAAATTTACTAGCGAAGGAAAATCTACCAAGCTTTGTTTTATATGCCAAGACGATGTAAGATATTACATCAAAAACCACAATGAACGACAAATGCACAGAGAGTTTTATACGACAAATATTCGTAAAGAGTAACTAGCATAGTTATTTATACCTTGAAGATGAAGAACCCAAAACTAGACTTGTGCAACCAGATTCAGATATATATCTCAAGAGTGCAATAGCAGGATTTTCATCCTCCAACACCAAAGTCTCCATCTACACACAATAAATTAAGATTAAAACTAAAAAAAAATGAAGTAGTAAATATGGATGAAACGTTATCCATAAAAGAGAAGACAGAATAAACAACTTTTGTTTTGCAGAGTGTCATGAATGGGAGAAATATTTCTTCACACTTCAATTTCATGTCTTGCCTATACATGTCAAGTACATCATCTTCCATTTCCTCAATAGGAATTCGATTCCCTGCATTTGAAGTAAACAAATGTTAAAACGAAGACGACGTAAATCCTGTAGGCATCACTAGAAATTATCATTAAGACCTAATTCAGTTCATGGGAAATATGATAAGATGTAGATAAAGAAGTCAAGTTCCACAAGCTTAGATGAAATTGTTGAAAGAGATTCAGAGAGTACATGGGTTTGAGATAGAAGTAATGGGTGGCATGACATGAATGAGAAGGAAACGATCGGCAATAACCATGAGATTATCAACTGCCCAACGAACAGCTTGTCGACTTCCCATATTGCTTCTTCTAATTGCCACAGCAACAACATTACTTGTAGACGATGTCGTGGATCTACCATTGCTGCTTCCACTGCTAGTAGCCATTAATGGAGGTTTCTTGATATTTTTTTCCAATTGGAGTTAGAAATAGTGATAACAGATATATATATATATATATATTATTGTTTCTAGCTACTTACTCTTCTTAACAATGGAAAATGAGACTAATGAACTTAGAAAATTAAAGGAGTAGTTGACCTTGCTAAATAAAGATATCTTGGCCTAGTTGATAATTTGTAAGTACTCTTTTAGTCAGATCAGCTTGTTAAGCTAGTTTGATATCTGATATTGACACATATAGGTTGACATTTGATGTACCATTACCCAACAAGGTAAAAGCATATCATAAACAAGCGAAAAACGATGTCCATGGGTTACAAACATAATCCAATCCGACTCATAGGTTCATCGGTTGAGCTCGTTCCACAGACCTACCTAAAATGTCTTACACTTTTGCAAATCAAAAACTCAATGTGAGTATAGTCAAGTTTTATTTTAAACCAGGGTTATTCTATGGCCGCGGCTTTGGAGAATAAAGAAAATTCTCGGGGGAATAAAGACATATTCATTTTCAGTCCAAAAAAGAGTTCTTTTGATTTCTGCCCCTAAATCTTCATCTCCTTCTCTCATCCTCTCTCTCTAACTCGTCCTCTCTATCTCTCTCATTTTAAACCCCTTAACATAATCGACTATTGGGCTACATATATGTTTTGTAATTCTCGTATTAACTCCTTTGCACGATCCTCCACAGATCCAAGAACCAAATTCATATCATTGAAAGTAACTTTCATTAGTTTAAGTGTTGTAACTATGGTGGTTTCGATTAAATCTTAACGCCTATAGTCTTGTTTGATTTTGAGTGTGGTGATTCTGTTGTTATAGCTTATGGATCCGACTAAATTTTATCATTAACAATTCAAAGATTTAGGTTATTGGTTCGAAAGGAAGATTCAATTGAATAAAATTAGGTTTTCTGGGAGATCTAGGTTTTACTTACCAGATCCAGTTTTGTTTTGTCTATGTATGTATATATTAACTACTTCTAAATTCTAGTTGAGATTTGTTAAGAAATCCTTATGGATTTTTTGCTTCTTCTTGTTTAGTTTTTGCAAAATTTCACCATTTCTTTCCTTAATTTCTAGTAGTTCATATTTAGATAACATGATCTAATATATGTATTTTGATGTTATCTTATGAATTGCAGTAGAGGGTTGTTTGAGCTTCTTAGGTCTGGGATTATTTTGACTTCTTCAATTAAAACTAGTTCTAGATCTTTTATTTGGTTCCGCCGTTATTTTCAACTAGTATTTATAAGTTGAAGGAGAGGACGAGCAAGAGAGAGAGGATGAGAGAAGGAGATGAAGATTTAGGGGCATAAATCAAAAGAACTCTTTTTTGGACTGAAAATGAACTGTCTTTATTCCCCATAGAGTTTTCTTTATTCCCAAAGCCGCGGCCTATTCTATTCATAAATTATGTATAGTTTGAGGGTGGGTTTATAGGCGCTCCGCCAAATTGCTCTTAGCCCCGCCCTCACTCTTAGCACCCCCACGGATTAGGCAGTCCGAGGGTACTTGGACTGGGCCTAATCCGTGCTGGACTTGAACAACACAAACATATGCCAAATCGAGGTCTATCGGGAGTCCCAAGAGATTGGCGGACCAAGGGTATTTGGACTGGGCCTAATCCGTGCCGTCTATAGAATAGTTTGATTAATACCTTATTCAACAACTAGAATAGAATATATGTCTTTTCAACTGGTACATAATCTTCAAGTGTTATTTTAGAGATGTCTATGATCAATAAAAGTCTAAAGAATTAGACAAAAAAGTAGAGATAGAGAAAGTCAAACACAAATTAGCAAAAATACTAAACAATTTTGTAAAGAAGTATGTCGGTTGAAGTCAACATTTGAGGGGGAAGAGATTTCACTTGGATCTGCTTAGTGTAGATGGTAGAAAGTGGTAGGTTTAAATGTCATCACTAAACTTACTTCTCCCCACGTAGAGAAAGAGAAATAAGATACCAAAACCAAGAAGAATAAAAATTAGACGTGCAGATCATATTCATTAGAAAAGTATTAAGAAAAGATAAATCTCTTTATTGAATAAGGAAAACTACAACAAGAAACATGTATATCCTATTTATCTTATAATTTTGGAGCATAACTAATGTGAAGGAACTATCCACTTTGATACAGAGGCTTTGAGTGGGAAATTTGTGGAAGAAATTGAATAATCGATGTACGTAGCAAGTGAGGAGCAAATATTTGGTTAGCTTTGCCCAAGTCAAGATGTAAAGAATGAGCCCTTGATAGAGCTGGCAAAGAGGTGGACACGAACGAGCTGTACCCTGAACCATACTCTAATTACAGAGGTCGTACAGAGATCGGCATTGTAAATGAGATTAATATCTACTATTGGATCATAAAGACATCAACCACATGTACCGTTAGATGATGAAGACTTTACATCATATTATTTACATAACTTTCGAATATATTATTCTCTATTGTATCTGTGAAAGACATATTGCAATATTGAGAAGATATTTTAGTTAGTCTTCTTACCTAATAGGATGACTGTGAAACTTTATATATATTTTGGTTGTAATCTCCAATGATTATGAAATAAGAATTATTTCTTCTCTATAATTCTATCATGGTATCAGAGCCTCGACACTCCACAAGTATTGAATTAGATCTTAGTGAGCTTCCGCGAAACCGCTGACAATAGCCAATAAATATCAATGACTACCGTGCGGCAGAATATTGTCTATCATTTTTTTTATTACTTCTAAATTTTTGTTTTCTTTTAGCAATCGTTTAGTTATTACAAATAAACTTCCTGACCAGAAAGCATTCCTACTTTTCAATAGTAAAATAATGTTGAAGATCTAAAAGGAGCCAAAGAGAAAACGGATATAGATGTCCTTCACGACAAAGTTACTCATTTGTTTCAAGTTTCAACAAGATAATCCCATGCCTCAACCAAGTCTTTTCACATTTCAGTTTTTTTTTCTCATAGACCTTTATCAACATCAAAACCTTGATTACTCCTTAGTACCTTATCTTTTCCTTTCTTAAATCTCCCAACTTTACCTTCGTGCTCTTTAGAAGATGTTTAAATTAAATTTTTTAAAGACCGTTTTTAATCAAGGTAAATTGACTCAAATTCTTTCAAATTTTGCCTTTTCTTCTATCTCACTATAGTATTTGGCTTCTTTCTACAGTTACTACTTTCTTGAATTTTTTATTCTCTCTTTTACTAATTCATATAACTCTATCTCTGTCGTAGTGTTTTGAACGACCTCACTGCTATCTCTCTGAACTTTCTTTCATTCTTATTTTCTTAAGCAAAATAAAGAACGACTTTGGCTTAAATTTTCTGATCTCTAGGTCTACATCTGATTTTCCACTTCTCTTCTTCTATTCTCTATATAACAATTAAGGCAATATTGTGTTTAAAAAACAATTGATCTAGCTCTCATTTTCCACTTCTTTTGTTGGAATATATAAAAATCCGCATCTATTATATGAAAAAAAAAAACTGAAAAAGCTTTAAAAGGCAAGAGGCATATTTTGAAGAAGACTTAACAAATTGCATGAAGTATAATCTATATGGCAAGCTAAACAAGTCTAATGACCATCTTAGCTTGAGGGGGGATGTAAATGAGATTAATATCTACCATTGGATCATGAAGACATCAAGCACATGTACCGTTAGATGATGAATATTATCTATATTGTATCTATGAAAGATCTATAGCAATATTGAGAAGATATCTGTAACACCCCTATTTTCTATATATATCAAATTAGGTGGAAATAACAAAACTCTAGGTCAATTTGAAGTTGGGCCTAGTATGAAGAGTAAGTTAGTGTGGGCTTGAGCATCATAAAATAGAAGTGGGTTAGAAGGAAAACTAGGGCTGCTTGAGTTAATTATACAAAAGGGGTCTAGAGCTCTTTTTGTAGATCTAGAACAAAACTCAGAGAGAGAAAGAGAAATGGTATTCTTTGGAGAAGATTTTTGATGAATAAGTTGAAGAAATCTATGTGTTGTTTATGTTATGGTTAGTATATCTTCTTAATCTTCAACAAGCCACTCTTAGTGAATGAAGAATGGATAAAGAAGAAAAGAGGTAGAGATGGAGTTCTCTAGAGAGAGAAAGAGGCATGATTGTGTTCTTCATGTCATCTAAGGCAAAAGAGGTAGATTTCTTATCTCCTAATTCTTTTGTAGGCTTTTTCAATTTATTCCATGATAGGTTTAGTATTGTTAATCACATAAGTTCTATAAAGAATGATTGAATGATTTAGATATTAGTTCTATCTTGAATTCCAAAAAATATCTATATAGGACAATGTTTTGATCTAACTTCAAAATTAGATCTGGATTGACTGGTAACGAATCTAGGTGTCTATCTTATATGGTTGGAAAGGTCTGTTTGTTTACTTTCTAGTGGTTCAAACGGTGAGTTAATTGGAGTTCCAAGCAAGGAGTTACAATAGTTTTCGTACGAGGTGTCAGAGCAGTCCCTGCTATATTTCTGTCTAGATTAAAAGTAAATCTGGTATTTATTGATAATGAATATTGGTGTGTATCTTATATGGTTGGAAAGGTCTATTTGTCTACTTTCTAGTGGTTCAAACGGTTAGTTAATTGGAGTTCCGAGCGAGGAGTTATAATAGTTTTCGTACGAGGTGTCACAGCAGTCCCTACTGTATTTCGGTCTAGATTAAAATTAGATCTGGTATTGATTGGTAATGAATCTCGGTGTATATCTTATATGGTTGGAAAGGTATGTTTGTCTACTTTCTAGTGATTCAAACGTTGAGTTAATTGAAGTTCTGAGTGAGGAGTTATAATAGTTTTTGTACTAGGTGTCGATACAATCACCAATGAGCGAATTGATTGAGATAATTCACATGGTTTCTATTCTGTAAGCAATGTATTTCCTAGGTATATGATACCTTATATTTATGAGACTATATTTGTTAACTATTATTGTTATTTGTTTGTTTGAGGTTGTGATCCACGTGGGGATCTATTATGAGTATCATCCATTATGACTTGCCATGTGTTGTTGGCTTGAATGGTTTGGTGAACTTGTTTGTAATTCTTTATTAAAGCCAATGTTTGTGGTGTGATGCTATTATGATTGTATGATGTTATTATGTGTGTGATGCGATGGAGGTGATGGAAGGTTGAATGAGTTTATGTGGTTGGTTCGACCCTCTCTACCGAAGGTGATGTAGGTATGGAGCGTATGGGGTCGGCGCTAACACAATGAATGACCTTGTGGACCACACTCTCATTCGACTTATGTTTGTTGTATGATGCTATTATGTGTGTGATGTGATGGAGGGTTGTATGAGTTTATGTGGTTGGTTCGACCCTCTCTACCGAAGGTGATGTAGGTATGGAGCGTATGGGGTCGGCGCTAACACGATGGATGACCTTGTGGACCACACTCTCATTCGACTTATGTTTGTTGTATGATGCTATTATGTGTGTGATGTGATGGAGGGTTGTATGAGTTTATGTGGTTGGTTCGACCCTCTCTACCGGAAGTGATGTAGGTATGGAGCGTATGGGGCCGGCGCTAACACAATGGATGACCTTGTGGACCACACTCTCATTCAACTTATGTATGTTGTATGATGCTATTATTTGTGTGATGATGGAGTTGATGGAGGGTTGTATGAGATTATGTGGTTGGTTCGGCCCTCTCTACTGGATGTGATCGAGGTATGGAGCGTATGGGGTCGGCGCTAACACAATGGATGACCTTATGGACCACACTCTCATACAACGTGGACACCAACTTGTCATATCATTCGACGAGAGTTGGATGATTGTGTCTTTTGGCATAATGTTTTGTCGACTTAATTGTCAAGTTAGGGGTCTATAAAGGTCTATCTTGGTGAATAGTGTGATCTTTTTATACCTATTGAAAAAGATAAAGATTACTATCACGAGAGTTATTATTGGATTAGAATACGAGGACGTTGAAAGCCTAATAATCAAGAACATAAATTACTAATTTCTACATGCGTGTGGTAAATCTCGTTGTATTATGTTAGTTGTCACGTTAAATTTCAGATAACGCCAACAATGAATATGAATGAAATACTTCCTTGATTGGGGATTGAGCTTGCCTACCCGAGACTTAGGTTTGAGGAAATCTACTGCAGTTGGGTTTTAACCCAGCTATTTCGTTTTTCAGGTATTGATTGTGCACTCATGGTAGGTGTCGCTCGTGGATCCAGTTTGAAGGTCTCAAATCTTCGATTTCAAGGTGGTTTGAGATTTGGAATTTGGGGCGCTACAATATCTTTATTAGTCTTCTTACCGAATATGATGACTGTGAGAGTTTATATATTTTAGTTGTAATATTCACTGATTATGAAATAAGAATTATCTATTCTCTCTGGGTCTATCAGAGTCCAGTCGGCACCTGAAACTCTGTTATAGTATAAAGGCAAGTAGAGAGGTGAGTCTGAACAAGCTCTGCTCTGCCCAAAGAGATAGAGCAGGGAGGTATAAAAGTGATATCGACACCTTAAGCTATGATTTGCTCGAGAGAATGACGGTTTGACGGAAAACCAAATAACGCCAAAAATCTGCTCTGTTACTGACAAAAGATATCGTATGTGATTCTTTCCTTATATGGTCATTCCACGTGGATACAAGGGACGTTGGTCGAATGCCGCCTCACAAACTGCAACTATATATCACACAAGTTTGCTTGAAAGCAGATCCAATCTGAATTCAATCTTTACAATTCAACTAATTTCTCATACTTGTGCACATAACTAACTTAAGCGTCAGAGTTTCTTCACAGACCCCCCACCCCTGCCTCTTTTCAAGTGTCCATTACAACAACAAAAGAAAGAATGAATGAAGAGTTACGATTGTATTTTCTTGTTGATCTCGGGATGCCACTTTCGAACATCATCAGTTTGGCGCTAGAAGGAGGGAGCAAGAAAGGAATCCCTTGTGAGAAATTTTTTCCTCTACACCCTTTATCACTTAGGATGGCGAGTTATAATCTATGGAGTAACTCAGCCAGAAGGAAGAATAAGCTACCAAAAAGATGAGGCAAGATGAAACACAAAGATAATTAGAGATACTCTTGAAAGAGCATGAGGAACATGTGTAACCGTAGAAAGAGACGGTCGACGAGCACCACCACCTCCTGTCTTGGAGGTGAAGCCTGAAAAGAAGACGATCCAACTTTTAACTCTCTGATAGTCAGCAGTTGGCTGAGATGAAGAAAAAGATAGCAGAGAAGGAGACTCCAAACCTAGGTCGATTAGTACCACCACCATTTAGTCTAGCTATTCTGAATGCAGAGAGGCCTCGAGATTTATGTTGACCCATAAACGTTTGTGAATGATTATGTCACAAGAATGAGCTTGACAACCACTAATGAGCTCAAAACATGTCGAGTTTTCCACACCACTCTAAAGCGAGCAACAAAATCCTAATATAACTCTATGGATCCAGCTTTTACATATCGAGCCAAATATTGGTCAGTTTTGACCAGTCACGAAGTCAATAGATTGACAAAGGTGCCACGTGCCCAAGCCTGCATACAGAGAAAGTTAACCCTTAATAGGGCTACCAAGGGGTTGGATCCGAATAGATCTACTTCTTGAGCCCAACTCTAACCAAATAGATTGTTGGGAAGGATCACCGAAACTCTAACCAAATGAAGACTCTAGCTAAAAAATGTGAGGAGGATAGGGTTATCGTAATTTATCATTCAATCTATGTAATATGGTGTCTTCATGATTTTCATGTCTTAGAGAAAACCAATGATCATAGACAGATTTCTACAAAAGAAAGAGAAACTGTGTATGAGAAGGAGAGAGGATGGGGGCGGTCGGTTTTCACACCTTTGTCTACCACAAGGACACTTATATACCAGCTAATCCGATGTCCACCCCACCTCATATTGTGCCGGAATGGTATTTCCTACCAAACCATGCCATTCTTCGTAGTATACCTGACAAATGGGGAGGTGTAGTTGCAATAGCACCAGTTTCTATATGTCTGTTGGCTTCAATTTGTCTACCTCGAACAGTAACTCTGGAATTTCATTTGGGAACTCCCGGTCCTCCCTCGAATTCAGCTATTTTTATGGAAAATTTGTCACAACGCTTTACCGGTCAAAGACCGAATAGGTAAATATATAGGAAACAATTTGAACTGCCACTTATGCCCCTGCACTGAAACCTTAGAGCATGCACTTCTATACTGCCCTATAGCAAAAAAATATTTGGTTTCACTTTAATATCATAGTTGAAAACGTTAAATCTATCAAGGAATGGATTTTCACGTGGAATAACGATCATCATAGATGTCATAATAAAAACAAAACTCAATTCGCTACTGTTCTGTGGATCATTTGGAAAGCTAGATGTGACAGCTGCTTCAAGAATGTCAAGGCCGACACTAAAGATATCATTAATACTATTATTAGTTACCCGGAAAAACAGCTAGAGATCTCCACTACAAATAAGATTAATGTTGAAAAATGGATGCCCCCAAATGAATCGTATCTGAAGATTAATGTAGATGCCTCTTACACTTCTATCAGCACCTCTATCGGAACGGGACTAGTAGTTCATGACTCAGAAGTTAAATTCATTGAAGCGGCAGCATATGTTTCCAGGGCCAGAAATAGTGAAGAAAGTGAAGCAATCGCCATCCTCAAAGGTATCAATTGGGCGATAGATCGAGAATATCAAAATGTCATCATTGAAAGCGACAACCATAGCATAGTAAAGCATATCCAAGATCATCGTCAAGCTATAAAATGGAAATCCAGGATCCATATCCATAAAATTTGGAAGATGATTACAAAGCTCGACAACATTATATTCCATCATACGAAGAGAACTCAAAACTCCCAGGCTGACCTTCTCGCCAAGTGGGCTAGGCGGAAGAATCGAGAGATGAAGTGGAAGCTTGTTCCTTACTTTTTATCTAAGTATTATTGTAATGGAATATAAATTTAATCTAATGTATCGTTTTCAACCAAAAAAATAAAAATAAAAAATTGGAATGTCAAACTTTCCACCCTATTTCCAGGAAAGATGGCCTAAAATTTCGCTGCTTTGTTGGGGTGTGTGTAGGAATTGTTCTCACAACATGAACAATGAGATGAAATTTATTAATTCCTCCTCTCCAGTCTCCACTCTAAATTTCCTTAAAGAAGTGATGGATGGTTCATAATTTCATATAGTTCATTAACAAGGTGATAAATGAAGAGCTGACACGCATAACAATTTCGGAAAAAGAGAGTTCTCATAGTGAAAGAAAGTAGATTGGGTTTGGAGAAAGGCATCAAAAAAGCCAGAAGAGAAAAAAAATAGAATTGATTGGGATTACCAAACACGCGTGACCTTGGATTCCCTACACGAGAAAGAAAAAATATATACACGAAGGTATATCTCGTGTCCGATGGACACAAACAGTTCTATAATCTCAATCATTGGAAATAAATTTGAGAGATGCAATCTTTAGCCATAAAAGATGGATTTGGCAGATATAATCTCAACCTTTGGAGATAAGTTTGGGAGGTGTAATATCATTATTTGGCGATAAGCTTGGGACGTGTAATATTAGCCATTCAAAAGATGGGTATGTTTCAAAAAAGATACGCTCCTCCCTCATTACATGGATGAAATAATTATGTATTCTTCCCAAGTGGTTCCAAGGTGTTGACATAAACTCCAGAAATCCCTGGAGGTCTCAGGTTCGAATCTCAGAGAAGGTGGAATCTTTGGTTATTTGAATTGAGATTATGTAGGTACTAGGGTATAGCCCGTGCCCGTAGGGCACGAAAATTTCTATATTTATGTTATACAAAATTACCAAATATTTTGGTTTTATACAAATATTGAAGTAATAAAAATATATTTAAAATAATAACCGAGATTATATTGAGTTGTTTTTTTGTTAAGATTATATTGAGTTGTTTGAAGGGAGAAAAGTGGAAAGAGAGAAAAAGAGTTAGAGAGTTTTTAGGGAGTGGGTAGTTATCTTGACTGTTAAATATGGGCGCCTCTATAGGCGCCTCCGAAAACTGCTATAGGAGCCTCCCCGAGGAGTTTGACTACATGAGTCAATACCCGACAGCTGTAGGCGCCCCCCATTCGGCCAAACCAGTCCGAGGCCCAGTGCATTTCTTCGGGAATGGGCAAGCCCGAGAAGGGTCGGACTATCCAGTCCGAGACCTTGTTTTAGGTATCAGATTGATACAATCGGAGCCCTCTTATCATTCTAAGCCTTTCATGGATTCTCCCTTGTGTTTTCATGGTTGGGGTTCTTCATTCATGGTCAGGATTTTTTATTTCATGGATTCTAAGATGAAAATGCAAAAATACCATTTGATAATAGTTAGGGTTCTTCCTTCAATGAGGGTTCTTCTTTTCATGGTTAGGGTTTTTTGTTACGTTGATTCAAAAGATTGAAAACTCAAAAATACCATTTGATAATCGTTAGGGTTCTTCATTTCATGGATCAAGAAATTTCAGAAAGATGAAGCTTTATTGGTTGAGAAACTAATAGCTTCATCAGTTTTAGTCGAGAATGCAGATAATATTAGATTGGATGAAGGAATTGAATTCAAGATTTGGGGAAGAAGAAATTAAAGTTATACCTGCAGCGGAGATTAAGGTGATTCATGGCTTAGGAAAACACAATATTATAGTTGGGAAACACCATTGAATTTTGGATTTTAAAAAAAGTAGAGAGGGCACGATGAAGAGAAGAAGAAGAGGGGTGCTCGGGAGGCGCCTCCTGAGTTGTACGGGGTGCGCCTACAGACGGGAGGCTCCTATAGCAGTTTGGGGAGGCGCCTATAGACGCACCCGTTAAATATTTATCTTTTCAAAGACTCTTTAAAATAAAGGGCCATGATTTACAAAAGAAATTGGACGACCGAGATTTATAAACTAAAGTTATGACATGACACCAAAACTTATGTCATTTGTTATATAGATTAATAAAGTTATTGGGCTTCATGCCATTGTCTTTGTTGGGCTATAGGTCCGGTGTCGTTAATGTTTTGAGTGGGCAACTATCGAACTTATCACATCTATGATGTATCAAATGCCAAATATCACGACATACGTAGATCGTAGTCGTCTTCCAAAAAATACTAGAAAACCCTAAACTACTTTATATATACGAGTTTACTTCTAGAATTTAATTCATTTAGTTATTCTTCAATGCCACGAATCACCCCATATTCCCATAACTCATAGTTGTGGAGATTAGTATACAAATTCCTTAGTGGTTTCTTCATAGATGTAGGTTGAGATTATGCTACCACTTTCGATAGAACCGCATTAAATATTGGGGTTCATTACTTTACGTTTATCTTCTCAATTATCACATAATCCTCATAAACTATTTGAGACATACTATTTTGTTTTGGCATCCCACTTGGTTGAGTTGTAACAACATCAGGGACGGCCCCACAACCCCGAGTTAAAAACAATAACACCAAATTTTCTAGGCTTTTAATCATCAAAATATAAATAATTACAGTAGCTTTTCATGGAACAATAATTGTCCCAATGGCTAGGTGATTGGTTGTGCAAACATTTGGTCGCGAGTAGGGGCACCCTCTCAAAGTGTCATTGACGCCACTCTGAAGGAAAATTTTATATAGAAAATAACTATTTGGGTAGAAAAACATTTGAAAATAACTAAATTTAGTATTAGTTATGTTCTACCAAAATATTAAGATTACTTAGAGGTTAAGAGTAAAATAATATCAATAATTGTTATTCAGGTCATTTTATAATATTTTGATTACTAAAATACCCTTCCTTCAAAACTCACATTCTCTATTTCTCTCTCAACAAACTAACAAATTTTGGGGTTTTTCCTTTTCTCCGAATCTTTTTCTTTTCCTTCTTCTTCTTCCTCAATTTCCTGTGCAAATTCATCAGCTTCACGAACCATTCAATCCATTTCTTCTTAGCTTAATCTACCTTTTTCGTTTGTGGTCATATTGTTTTTCACTTGCTTTGTCTTTGGCTTTAACTGTTCAAAATACCATTGACATCTAATTCGAAAATCTGAGTTCCTCTTGGAGTTGGAGGAATCCCAGTTATCAAACTTTCCTATCTCTCATTCGTCTTCTGTGGGACTTATTTCACCATCAAAAAACTGATTAGAAATGGTTGTTTGTTGATCCTGGTAAGTGGTGAAAACTTGAGATTTCTTAGTGGGTGTTTGATTTTTGCACTTATTAAGTGATTTTCACTTATTAAGTGCGGGCCGACAATTTTAGGTCGTTTGTTTTTTCACTTAATAAGTGAAAATCACTTCTAAGTTGTGGCAAAGTAAGTGCAAAATAGTAAGCTCCAAGTTGGAGCTTATTATTCTGCACTTACTTTGTAAGTGCTAAAAAGGACATTTCTATCCTTCTCCTAATATTGTAATTACCAATATAATTTTGACTAAGAAGAAAATCTGAAACAATTGATAAATACAAAATCTTTTTATGGCTTTCGCTATGACTCTTCTCTATCTTCACTCATCATTCACCTAAGTTTTCCTCTTAAATTTTTTTTAACATCTCTTCCTTCACTAATCATGGAACACCCAAACTCCATGATACAACTAAGTTCTTTCACCTTCATAATTTTTAATTATTTACGATTATTATTTTTGACATAACATTCGTAAACCGTAATTTTCTTTTACCTAAACTAACGAACTTATTAAGAATTAGTATAAAATGCTTATTAAGAATTAATATAAAAATTAAAATCAAACACTTAGAACAGATGAAAAACAAACGCCATGACACTTACATTTGATATCACTTAGTAAGTGATTATCACTTAGTAAGTGATTATCACTTAGTAAGTGGTAGCACTTGTAAGTGCTAAAAAATCAAACACCCTCTTAGTTGGGATAAATTTTTGAAGAATCAAGTTCAGATTTTGGCTTAGCCAATATGTTTTTAGTGATGGTTAGGGTTGAAGAGTTGTAAAGAGTTGAGATTTTGTTAGTTTTCTTTAAAGAGATACTACCAGAACTATTTTTGATGAATCTGGGATTTACTTTACCCATTCATTGTTTTGGTTGATTATTATCTGCTAATCTCATCAAATACCTCAGTGTTTTACTCATTTATTGTGTGCTAATAAGAAAACTTCATTATGTAGGGAGATTAATCACAAACAAGATCTTTAGTTGGTCTGTATGCAAAATGCAATCAATTTGATTCGGCAACCAAACTGTTCGATGAAATGACTGAAAGAGATGTAGCTTCTTGGAACAATGTTATATCTTGTTATTATCAAAGTGGGAAGTCTAAGAAAGTATTGAAATTGTTTGACGAGCTGAAGGTGGGTTCGAGCCTAATTCAGTAACATTTTTACGACTATTTTCTCTGCGTGTGCCGGACTTTCGAATTTGGAAAGAGGAAAAGAAATCCATGAGAATTTCATTCAGAAAAGATTCGAGTTGGATGGGTTTATTAGCTATGCTCTTGTCGATATGTATGGAAAACGTGGGTGTTTGGAATGGCTAGAAAGGTTTTCGAGCAGGTTCCTAAAAAGGGTATTGTCTCTTGGAATTCGATGATCACGGGGTACGCTTTGAGAAAGTGACATTGATTCATGTTTGGACCTTCTTCGGAGAATGAACAACGAAAAAGTTATACCCACTTCAACAACAATAAGTAGTTTCCTAATAGCTTGTTCTCGATCAGCTAGACTTAAAATAGGAAAATTCTTACATGGATACATTATAAGAAGCGGAATTGATCTCGACACCTTCTTTGGTAGTTAAATTATCAATCTTTACTTCAAATGTTATAAGAAGCTTGTTACAGCAATGATGATCAATGTTATATAAAGTGATTTCTACCTCAAGTTAGTTTTTAGTATTTCATAAAAACCGACGCATTTAGTTCGCTATATATATTATCGATAATTATTGACTAAGACATACACTATGCAAACACATGTTTGCAACACAGATTGTTGCAAACAGTTTGCAGTTTACATTATGCAAACACATGTTTGCAGAATAGTTTGTCGCAAACCATGTTTGCAGTTTACACTATGCAAACACACGTTTGCATAACAGATTTTTGCAAACACGTTTGCATAACAGATTTTTGCAAACACGTTTGCATAATAGATTTTTGCAAGCACATTTGCGTAACAGATTTTTGCAAACACGTTTGCATAAAAACGTAGAGGAAAAAAACGCCGTTTTTTCTGGGTTTTTTTTGAAAGAAAGTATTGAAAGTGGATCTTGTTAGAAAGCTAATGAAAAATCATTTCTAAATATATATATTTTATAGAAATCCGACATGTCAAACAAAAGTTATATCGATTTAAAGTTTAAAGAAAAATAAAAGAATTTAGTTACACAAAGTGACAAAAAAGGATATTATAGTATTTGCACACTTTTTGACCTGAATAATAATTTTCAAATGTTTTGTGCTTTTCTACTCATTTTCAATATTATTTTGACCTTTCTAGTAATTACCTCAATTTTATAAGGGGCGCCAACTAGTTTGTAGTTATAGTTTGGTACTTCAAATTTTCTTTCGAACTCAATTTTCTGATTAGATTTTCCTTTGCTCCTATTTCTTTGTAAATTCAAGTTTGACATCTCATTCTGCTGGAATACACCCAACTTCCAGTAGAGTTATTGTATCGCATTTTATCCTTACGCCTTTTTCATCCTTCATTTTTTTGATATTTTCTTACAACATTCTTTTTAAAATTACATTTATCTCGCCTTTTATCCTCCCTTAACTTCTTTACAGAATA
>BEHA01050178.1:284429-300982 GCA_002897215.1 Eschscholzia californica subsp. californica
AGACAAAAAAAAATTGAGGATCTCTATTAACGCCATGTAGGAGTGAGAATCTCAATTGGAACTTGACACATATGATGAATAGAGATTTTTTTGAGTTTTGCATTGGAGATGCTCTTAGTCTATTAGATTAATTTAGATTTGGAAATCATTAAGTTTAAGTTTGGAATTTTCTATTTAATGAAGAAACAAAAAAAATGATTTCAATTTTGAAAAAGAGGTAAAATCTATTTTTTTTTTTTCTTTTATCTAGGAGAAGCTTCATTTCTTTGCCACTTTCCTATTAAGTAATTAAGTTTAGACTAACATATGTTCTAAACCTGGCGTGGCATAGATGGAATTTTTCCAAAATGTGTAGATAATTGAATGGTTAGTGAGAAAGGGGTTACCTTCAGAGTAAAGAAGAATGTGTCTCAACTAGGGGTGGGAAAAAGATCTGGAAGACCGTTGTCCGACCCGTTCGATCGAGATAAAAAGTGTCCATGGACACCCGGTGGTCATAACGGTCAGCGTCCGACCGGCCCGCAAGAATTGGCGGACTTTCACGGTCAAAATTCTATGTCGAAGGACCGACCACTAACCGACCGACCAATATAGACCGTCCAAATAACCGACCGGTACGAGTGACCGAATAGGTTGACCGACTAAACTGTCCTCATTTTTAGAAGTTGACCGTTGAATTTTATAGACATATGAATATATGATGGTCGTTGGCTATAGTCATATAGTCCTCTAGAAGACCAAACATTAGTACATGGCTTAATTATATCTTGTAAAATGATGATCAACTGTGTTTTTTCTTTTTTTATATTTACTTTTGATTTCTTGGTTAAGCATCTTCATTTGTAAGTAATTTTGTTTGTGGTAATAAAAATAAAGTTCTGAATTTAAGTAAATTTTATTGGAAAGTCCGGACCGAACCGTCCGGTGCCCGACTAACCCGGTAAAATAAACGGTCTTGGACGATCAATGGACAAAGAATTCTTGAAAGTGATCGTCCGAATCCGCCCGAGTATGGTCACCAACAGTTTATGTCCGAGTCGACCGGTTCGATGAAGTTAGAGTTCGGTACCGACCGGTCCGGACCGATTCCCACCCCTAGTCTCAACCAAAAAAATAAAAGAAAGAAAGAAGAATGGATTTTCAACATAAAAATGAAAATAAAGAAAGAATGGAACATTCTCACTTTTATATATTAAATGAATAAAACTCAAATGGTCAAAGCCTTATTAAAAGTCTTTTAGATATTACTGAAATCGTACATATTATTGTTCTTTTGAATTATTTCTTTTTTGGCTCTGTAATTTGCGAGCAGCTTCTTTTTTGACTCGGTGTTTTTCGTAAATTCAAAAATGACTTCCTTTCTTTAAACCGTTAGTTAACTCTAACAGGCGGTTCTTTTATTTCCTCAATTACCCTTCCCATAAAAATTTAGTTGCTTCTTTTTATTTATTCTTTCTTGTTCTCTCTTCCTATGCTTCTTCTCTCTAAAATTTTTCTTCTAACTTCCTTATTTATTTTTCTTCTTCTTTTCTTATAGATTTTTGTTCTTATTCTTCTTTCTTAAGGCCAGCGCTTTGGGGAAAGCTAAATAGTTTTCGGGGTGTGAAATTTTAAAGGGAATATGCAAAATTTTGAAAAGTTTCAGGGGAAACATATTTTATGGGGAATATGGTTCAAAATAAAAAAAACCTCCACCTCACCTCCCTCCACCTCACCTCACCTCTCTCCACCTCACCTCACCTCTCTCTCTTCTCCGACTAGGTCGCCGGCCGGAAAATTTCCCGGCTGGCGACCATGAAAAAAAAAAATTTTCACTCTCTCTAGAAACTCCGACGAAGGGAAACCCCTTTCGCCGGAGTTTCTAGAGAGAGAGTGAGTGAATTTTTTTTGTTTTTTTTTTTAATGGTTGCCGGCCGGAAATTTTTCCGCTCGGCGACCTAATCGGAGAAGAGAGAGAGAGAATGGTAGGGAGAGAGAGAAGATGAGGTGGAGAGAGAGAGAGAGAGAGGTGAGGTGGGGGGTTTTTTATTTTTCCCTCTAACAACTTACAAAATAATATTGTCAAACAAAATTGACCAATTTTTGACCAAGTCTTCACACCCCGGAAACTATTTTGCTTTCCCCAAAGCGCTGGCCTTTCTTAATCATATGCAAATTACAATGAAAAATTATTAGATACAGAGACCTGGCCTAATTACGAGGTAAAGGGATCTAGCCTAATTACAAATGCCACAAATCTTCAATTGAACTTGTGGATTTCTCAAATCTACAATTAAACTTTCTCTTTTGGCATTGAAAAATTCAAGCCCTAATTCCAAGTGCCCCAGATCTTCAGTTAAACTTGACTCCCTGGTCCTTTTGCCTACTTCTTTTCCACCCCATCCACCCATCATTGGATTATTCCACATCCCTTGGTGTTGTCCCTCCATTCATTGCCACCTCCTCAACCCATATAAGTTCGATCGAACCACACACGCATCATATTTTGAGAATCCGTCGATCCACCAGTTGGTCCTCCCAATGCAGGAACTCCAATGCATTATCTGAATGGGTTTTCCCCGATTGCAGTACCACTCCCGATTCCAGTGGTATTTCCCATGATGTTGTTTGCTCCAACTTTAGTTGCCATCTCTCTCCTTAGAAAGGTTGAAATCCCTCTCACTTTTTCTCTCTACAAATCACTCAGACTAATCTCTCTAGAAATCACTCTCACTAATCTCTCTAAAATTCATTCTCACTTTCTCTCTCTAGAATAAGAATACGGAAGAAAGAAGAAATAAGACAAAGAAGCAATTAATTTTTATGGGAAGGGTAATGGGTAATTGAGGAAATAAAACAACCAATTGTTAGAGTTAACTGACGGTGTAAAAAGAAGGGTTAATTCCATTTTGGCTCCCTAAAGATGACCAACCGACCAAAATAGCCCCCCAAAAAATGACCAGCTTCCATTTTGCCCCCCTTTTCATTTTTTTTTTGTCAGTCAACTTTAACTGTTGACTTCTCTTTTCCTTTTACACCCATCTCTTGAAATTTTTTTCCTCCCTATCCTTTGTCACTTTTTTCTTGCAGTGGTCGGCCAATTTCCGACCGGCGACATCATTAAAAAAAACTTTTTGTCCTTCTTGTTCTTACTCTCTCTTAACACTCTTAACACAGGTAAAGAAGTGAAGAAATTCCCAATCGAGGGTAAAACTCTCATAGCTCATCTCTCCCTTTCTCTCTCTCTCTCTACACTTTCATCTCTCTTAAAGTTTCGTTCTTTCTAGCTTCGCGGATCTAACAGAAGATCCATCACTTGCATACGTCTTTTCTTACTACCTACAGTCTTCTTAAGATGCTTCCATGGCGACACTTCGCTTGCTCAAGTTAAATCCAAATCTAAACTAATCGATTATATATTTCCTGTTTTCATTGATGATTTTTTTTCTCTTTTCGATTCTCAATAATTTTAGATTATGAATTTGAGAAAGTGATTTGTTTTTGTCTTGTAGTCCCAAAAGGGAGGACGGGTCCTAGGGAGTCCCCAAAAAACGGGCTCCCTAGACTTATTGGAATCATTATCAGTGGTTGTTCTTTGAAGTTTCCAGGATTAATTGGGTATTTTTCTTGTTGATTTATCACTCACTTTTTCATCATCTTAGGATGAAGAACCTCCTCCAAAGAAATCGGAAACAGTTGGAGTTTGATTTCGCCTTTAGTAGAGAGAGGGATAGTAATATTACCACACAGATGAATATTAATATTCAACCCTAATTCCATAAGTAACCGATAGACAAATCAAAACAACATTAAATTTGTTCGTGATGTTATTGGCCTCTACCCACATATCTCTACCAATTTGATACTTTTTCAAAATTCTTTTGATTTTCAGGGTATGACCCATTCTCTACTAATATCATGGATCTGAAATTTAGAAGAAAAGAAATTGATCTTTTGGAAACTGAATCATACCCATGTTTTGATTTCAAAATTTAATGATGCTTCTGGTTTTTCCATTTTGAAATTAATAAGAAACTATTTCCTTCCCACAAAACGTTCTTTTTGAGTCGTTACATTACCGATTTTTTCTTGCTCAGAACCGATATATTA
Organism: Eschscholzia californica subsp. californica; assembly: GCA_002897215.1. Classification (NCBI taxonomy): domain Eukaryota; kingdom Viridiplantae; phylum Streptophyta; class Magnoliopsida; order Ranunculales; family Papaveraceae; genus Eschscholzia; species Eschscholzia californica. The sequence goes on from BEHA01050178.1 coordinate 288,519, forward strand.
CATCACGTCCTCCAAGATCAGATCTTACTAACATGGATATAGACTTAACACTGTTTTAACTCCTCGTTTCTCTCTCTAACTGAAGATGAAAAATATTACTCTCACTTCTGAGCTCTGATTGACATTCCATCCCACTTTCTCTCTCTAAAATGAAGACGAAGGCATTATTCTCCAGGTAATCTCAACCACATATTTTAGTTTCAGGAGATTTCGTTTTGTTTCAAGATTTCTGTAGTTATTAGGATGGAAGAAGAGAAGGGGGCAATAGTTTAGAATCTGATTGATATAGTAAAGGAGATTTCTAAGATTTCAAACTACATATGTGTTATTAAGAAACAAAATTCAAGTTTAGCCGATGGTGGTGGAGGTGTGGTGGCCGGCGGGAGAAAGTGGTAGTGGTAGAAGGAGCAGAATTTTTTTTTCCTAACGATGGTCGTCGACCTGAAATTGGCTGACCACCGGCGACCGACAAGAAGAAAGCGACAAAGGATAGGGAGGAAAAAAATTTCAAGAGATGAGTAGAAAAGGAAAAGAGAAGTCAATAGTTAAAGTTGATTGACGGAAAAAATAAAAAGGGGGCAAAGTGGAAGCTGGTCATCTTGAAGGAGTCATTTTGGTGAGTTGGTCATCTTCGGAGGGGCCAAAACAGAATTAGCCCTAAAAAGATGGTCGTTTTTTTTTTTATTTATAGAAAACAGGAAGCCACAAAATGAGGTCACAATTTAGAGGGCAGAAAGGAAACAACTTTTTTTTCTTTTTATTTGGAGACCCAAGTTGGAGTGCTTTATTTGGCTTGCATCATGCAGGAGAAGAAAAATAATGAAGGAATCTGGTTCCACTGCCTTTGAACTCTCTTTTGAAGATTTTAAATAATAAGTTAGGGTTTATTATTTATGACTTTCTTCACCCCTTATTAGGTTTAAATCTTGTGTGGCCACATTTTCCCTACACTTGTCATCTCAGGGTTCATCCACAGTGTCTTCAAGAATTTGATGTCCTAATATTCAAATTTGGTCTCAAAGACATACCTCAAGTTATTTGCAACAAAGATAGTTATTCTTTCTTTTGCACACAAATTGGCATTATGCCCTCCTCTCAAAACACGTTAATAAAATTTATATGCATAAATGTATATTATAAACAAAAGTACCCTATCCGAATATGATCACATCCATTTGTAGAATCTTAATTTATCTACAAAATTTGTGATGTACTGGGAAGAGATAAGATCCCTTTATCCTATCAATATTTGATTTTCTACTTGACAGTGTTGAAAAGTCTCATCTTTTATGATCAACATTTCATAGAATAGTATACAAATATTGAGATAAACAATAAGATATCCATAGGCAGTGAAAGAGCAAGTCAAACTGAGATATGATATAAACTTTATTAAACCTACTTATAGAGAGATGCTTTATTTTTCAACAAAAAAAAAGAGAGAGAGACGCTTTAATCATTCTTACAACAGCTGCTTGAATTAACCTAATTTTAGTCTTCTATGTCAATCTAGATTCTAGCCACTTCTTCTTTTACTTCATTTTAACTTTTAAGCATTATGGCTTCATTTCTAACTCGTTGAACCCAAGGTCCGATCTGTTTTTCTTTCTTTGTTTTTATATAGATTCGAAATTGAAATATGAAATGATTATATATGTAATGTTATTTAAGTTCTTGAGACAAGTCTTTATATGTGATATCTCACATCGTTCGTGAAAGTGTCCGAAGACCGGACCCTCTGCTGTTTAGCTCGAATACATACCCATGCACTTGGACCTGGGGAGGGTGGCCAAAGCGTGGACAGTGTCGATACTAAGGCTTTGGTGTTACTTATAGAAAGTCTTGATTTCTAACTAATGAACTATTTCCTCGGACTAATCAGATAGTCGTAGCGACTCATCTATAAATCAGAATCAGGGTAGCTCTCTGAACAGATATGCAGAGGAGTCAAACAAGATTAAGCAGAATTAGATTCTGAGCGACTTGTTCCTGAGTCAGAATCAAGTTAGCTTGGCACCAAGGATGGAGAAAGAAATAAACAGACAAAATCAAATAAATAAAAAAACTTGCCCAAATCTTACTAAATATTTGATTCTTTCAGCTAATCAAACAAAAAACTCAGTATGACTTCACTGACATTAAAAAAACACTTATTCCACCATTAGGTTAAGGAGAGAATGTTTTTACACTCTATATACCCAAAAAAATTCAGGTCCTAAGGTTTAATATAAGCAAGATTGCCTCGATACTCCCAATCTTTTTCGCCGTACCCATTATTCAAATTTAAAAGGATTTTCTTGTCAGAAGAGGATATTTATCAATTTAGAGCAACATCGACTCTGGGTTCTCGATGTATCCCTTGAAAGCTTTTAGCCACTCTGCACCAATTGCACCTAAAACACAAGAAAAAGTTGGAGAATTAAGTTTTAAGTTGTGTATCGCAATTCATAACAATCAGAGATATATATGTGGATGTATTTATGTCATTACTAAACCCTTTTCAGCATCCTACCATCAATTACGCGATGATCACAGCTTAGTGTGACGGCCATGAAGGAAGCGAACTTGTATTGGTCTGGAGTGGCACCAGGTACAACCCTCTTCTCAGCTGCTCCAAACAAAAGTATAACCAGTTAAGAGTTTTAGACAATAATAATGGAAAATGGCACTAACAGTTAAGAGTGTTAGACAATAATAATGGAAAATGACACTAATGATTAGGAATGGCCCAATATCGAACTACCGTAGTCCATAAAATAAAGTTAATTCTGACACCTCCTGGTTATGGTACTCAGAGAGAAAGGATTAAGATATAAATAATCAATTTCGGTTCAGTGTGTTACTGGTTCAGATTCTGCACCACTTCTCATACAGACGATGTAAGAGAAAATCAGAGGAGAAACAATAACACTAGGCTGTTAGCCAGTTACTGTGTCTAAGAATACCAAAATATCCAAGTAGTGATTATCACATTAAGGTTCCAGTTCCTAGAGGCTTCACTTATCGTATTGAAAATGGTGAAGTCGAAACTAGAAAGACAGTTTGGACTAGTTAAACAGGTACTCCTTGACACACTGACCAACACTCTTAAAATAGATATTTACCTGATCCAACAGCGAGAATTCCAGATTGAGGAGGATTGATAATGGCACAAAACTGTTTAACTCCAAATGGTCCACCCAAATTTGAAACAGTAAATGTGCCTCCCTGCAGATGAACAATTTTTTTATGGATCACAAAAATTCAAAGTCGCAAAAAGAACTCGTAGAAGCAATCAATTACCTCATAATCTGCTGGTTTCAGTGTATTTTCTTTAGCTTTTTGTGCCAAAGTTTTCACCTCTTCGGAAATTTTAGATAAACCCTTTTTGTCCGCATCCTGCAAAAAGTGCAACACGAGTTTCCATAGTACCATATAATTTTTTTCTTAGAAGAAGCATGAAACTCTCTGGAAAGAAGATAAACTGATTGGATCACCGACCCTTATAACAGGAACAAATAGTCCATTATCTGTCTGCACAGCGACATTAATATTGACGTTGTGGTATCTGGAGGAGAAACAACAATAAGTAATTATAGCAGATGCCTGATACACTACAATATACATATACATATGTGTGTAAGTGTGTGTTAGTGTTCGTGTTCGTGTTCATGTTCGTGTTCGTGTGCGTGTTTATGTGTGTGACTCAGTTACTCACTGTCGGATGTACTCGTTCGTCCATGAACTGTTACACTGAGGAACTTTACGAAGAGCTAAAGCACAAGCCTGTGATAGTGGTAAAACCAATGTTAGTAACTGAGTTCTTACATAGTGAGCTCAAAGGAGAAAAACTTAAAGCAATAAATAATGATAACGCGATAGTATTCACTCACATACAGCCAATAAAAACTAATAACTTGACACATATATATATATATATATATATATATATATTCACATAAACACATACATGCATAGAGAAAGAGAGACTCATCTAAACCAAAGTTGAAATTTTTAAGCTCTCGTAGAACAAATAAAAGATTTGCAAGGAGGCCAATACGTGGACAACCGTTTTTCTTATATGGACAACTATCTTATGTGGACAACCAAAATAATTAAATTTTTTTATATGGACACCAGTTTCTAAGGGGACAACTTTCTATTATTTTCACTCAAGCCTTCTTAGAATTAGATGTATTTATTTTAACACCTCCTTCTTTTCTCATAAACTCTAAGTAAGTTTGGTCTTCTTCTACTACTTCATCTTTATCATCAACCCAAAATTCTAGAGAGATAATTTTTTTGGAGAAGATTATGACATCAAACAAAGGGAAGGGAATTGTTGAAGGACATTCCTAACCAGAAAGATCAGATCTAAAAACCCTAAAACCCGTTAACCTTTTAAAACCTAGAAATCAAAAATTTCAAAACCCTAGATTCTTTTACAAACAAGTAGAGTTGCTCGTGCTTCGTGGAAAATCGGCAAAACACGAGAGATCTTAATTTCAGAGTTTTTGTAAAAAAAAAAAAAAACTGACTTGCCAATTTCGTAGATTTCCTACGAAAATTTGGCAAGACAGAAGGAAACTTGCCACGAAAATCTACCATATTTTCGTAGATTTTCCACGAAATTCCCAGAATTTCTTCTTCACTTCGATTTTTTGCCTTGAAATCGTTTTGTATTTCAAATTACCCAAACGAAAATAATTTTTTTTTTTTTTTAAGTTAGAGTTTTACCTCATCAATGTAGGGTTTGATTAAAACCCATATAGGGTTTGATAAAAAACAAAGGGAAGTAGTAAAAACTATAGTTCACTAAAAAACAAAGAGAAGTGGTAGAAACTATAGTTTACTAAAAAATAAGGGAAGAGGAGATTGATGAGTTTTATCTTCTTCATTCATCTAGGGTTTGATAAAAAACAAAAGGAAGTGGTAGAAACTATAGTTTACTTTTAGTAGCAGTACAAGAATAAGACTAAGACTAAGACTAAGAAGAAGGGAGAAGAAGAAGATGATGAAGAAGAAGACAACTTAGGTTTTCAATTTTGAACTATTATTTTGTTATTGGTCCACAAGTTAGTAACTGTTAGTATTTAAGACTTTATGGAGTTGTCCCCTTATTAAATCAAAGTCAACTAAGTCAGACATAATTGACTCGCACCGGGTCCCACCAGAAGATGCTTACCTTTATTACAAGATCATTTATAGATATTCGCTTCCCACCAGAAGATTCTTGGATGGAATTTAATTGGCCCCTCAGCCTGTAATGAATAAAATGGAATTAACACTAAAAGATGTCAACAATAAGTGTGCACGGTACTGTAGTAGAGAGTCAACAAATGGAAAGAACAGAATCTCACTCCATAAGTTTGTCAACACAGGTGTCCACTGTTAGATAATAATGAGGAATTGTTTGTTTTGAGAGCAGCAAACGTGACGCTGTGATCTGTCAAGCATGGGCCACAGTAAACGAACCATTAGCATGATAGAGCATGATCCGCTTTGTAAATAGAGAAGTCTCTAATGAAATTACTTTTCTTATCTGAGAAACTGGGAGGTCTGTGTAATCTAAGGACTTCATTGCTGCTGCCTCTTGAGGCTTGGAAACTGATGCAGAGACACCCTTTTTACCAGATGCTGCAAAAACACAAAAACAAAATGAGACCATTAGTCTAATTCAAGATTTGAAATATAAAAGAAAAAGTAGAATTCTAGCTGTTTATCGATAAACCTTGTTGCAGACACAAACACCAAAGCTCACTATTGCCATTTGAAAATAGCCTCTGACTATGGGATTAATAGTAGCTTAGTAGCTCAACCCTTTATATTAAAAACTAAGTAGATTAGAAAAATACAGTTTACAACATATCAAGTGCAGCAACGAAGATCACCTTTACCAGAAAACATCAAAACTCCTAAACCAAATGTCTAAACGAGATACTAAACAAATAGACAGGGGAAATATACCTAAGTAATCATCAATATCAGCCTTTACAATGCTTCCATCAGGACCAGTTCCTTTAATGCTTGAAAGAGGTACCTGTATTCAAAAGGATATATTGAAAGTGTGTTGTTAACAAATACAGGTTCAATAATGGTCAAACTTCATAGTTCATACACATAGTGGACATAGGCGAAAAAAATAGGTTGTTACTATATTCAACATGTTGAAACAACCCTGACTTAGCAAAGTAAGTGACTAACATTTTGATCTTCTGCCAACTTTCTTGCAAGAGGACTAGCGAAAATGCGATCTCCAGACTGAGGAGGAGCTACATCAACTTTTGTCGCCTTTGGCTCTGGTGAACTGACAGGCTCCACTTTCTCTTTCTTGGGTGGGGCAGGCTCAGAACTTGTAACTGCAGTGGTAGAACCAGCAGAACCCGATGACGAAGGTTTGTAATCTTTGAAACTCGCAATATCAGCCTCGTCTTCTACCGTTATAGCAATCGGCTAATAAAAGAAAATTTACAAATAACCCAAGGTTAGAATGTAAGATAAGAATCAAAAGAAAACTTTCGCCACACACAAGAAGTCACTTGGGTTGGGTATAACAGTCAAGTTGACAAAAATAGGGTATCAAAAAGAAATATCAGTACTGAGGGGGGCACTTATTTGCTGACTCAAATAAAGTCCCTAAACATAAGAAGCAAAAATGTAATCAAGAAATTTAGTGCTAAACATGAAACAGGGTAACAAGAAGCAGTTCAGCTTCATATATAAGTACAAAAAACTAAAACATTAAGGAAAGGAGAAAAGTGAACGAATCCTTCTAATATATTTAGGTGCGTGATTGCAGAAAACGGGAATCTAAGCAGTGCCGGAACGAGTAAGAAAGGAAACAACATTTAAGCATAAAGTGAATACCTCGCCAACTTGTATTTCTTTTGCCCCATCACCATGGATTATCTTAGCAATGTAACCCTCCTCCATACATTCCATCTCAACTGTTGCTTTATCCTTCGGAAGGACAGAGAATGAGTGTAAGTTATGAGTAATTAACAAAATGCATGAAGCGGATCAGTTGCCAAAAGAACGAGCTAGAAGTAGCAGAACATACAGTTTCAACTTCACATAGCACTTCTCCTGGGGCAACTTTATCGCCCTCTTTCTTCAACCATCGTGCAATGTTACCCTGTATAATTATTAAATATTGACTAAAATCAGATGGATAAAACAGATTTGACGCATTTTACTCCTCTGCAGCAACAGGGGAATACCTCTGTCATTGTAGGAGAAAGAGACGGCATTCCAATTTCTTGGTGCGACGGAAGTCCTGAAGCAGAAATCATATAGCACACATCTTAACAAATTTGGTAGCCGTCATGGATTAGACAGAATATATGCATAGTTAAAGACATCCCGAGCTAAAATCAAATAGATGAATTCATAAACATAATAATTGGTATAGTAACATTTCGAGCTAAATGTAATTGGTAGTGCTGCAAGAAGAATAAATATAGCTTCAATCAGAAAAAGGAAGTGTAGAATTTAAACTTATGGTCCTTGTAAAGGATAAAACAAAACCATGAATGAGAAAGATAACTACCGGCATTGTTAGACAGGAAAAAGAAGGTATTAGGGCCGATATTGGCCAAAATTATAGTAAAGAAATCTCTTACGTTTCAAGCAGGAACTCAAGAACTAATTGGGTTCAGTGTGTACGGAAAGTATCTTTTTTCTTTACAGAATTGTAGGTATTGTTGACAGAGTTCAGAACAATCAGGCATTTCAAATTTCCGATATGAAGATATGAACCATTGAACCTAATGAAACCTGAGCAAGGTTTCAACACCCACAAATCATGTAAGTGCATGTATTTGTTGTGTAAAATAATCCACAGGTGGAAGAGGAAATTTAAGTGAAGATCTTATTTAGAAAATAGAAAACAGCAAGGAATGTAATTTCGGTTTCAGTCAATAGTTCTGTAGGCATGGTCATGGATATGTAAATATTTCAGTCATCCGGCCAAAATATTTTGGAATTTAACTCCTTGATCAGACATTGTTAAGAGAAAGTAATTAAATTTCGATTTAGGTCAATAATTCATTCCTTGGAAAATAGTTAGGTAGGTATGTATGTGTCTGCTTGAGAGAAATTGGCATAAGCTGGATAATGTGAAGAAGTTGCGGTTTTCCAGCAAAGTAGGAACCAAACTAACTTGCCTTCACTGCTGGAGTGAGAATGGAGACGAACTGTACAAGAGTGCAAAGGAGTAGCTTAAATGCTACTGATATATTACTCTGACCAAATTGCTCAATCTTGCCCACGAGCCGTGTGAGAGAGATGATAGACATATTCACAGTAATAACTACTAACTGAAGTTGACAAGCAATACCATAAGAATTAATGCTTTTGAAAAGAACAAACATGGGTTACCAACAAAACAATGCAACTTTGCAAGTATAAAAACCCACACACAAAACCCAGACTAACCTGAATCAGTAGAAAAACCTCGTCTCAGGTACACCTTTGAACTGATAAACAACAAAAAGGAAAAGCATAAGGTTCACATAAATTATCAGGATGCAGCTTTAATTAAAAGATGAGACTGGACCAAACCTTGAAAAGGCATTGCTACTGAATGAGCTAGACACTGCATTAGTCTGTCTTGTTCTTGACACCTAAGGACCAAATAGAAATGTTTAGTATATAACAGAGGTATAAAAACATCACTATGCCGTTTCAAATAAGAAATATTAAGCCAGCAAATGCTGATACTTCTGCTCCTAGTTTACGTTAATAACATATTCCTTCAAACTCTTACTGTAGATAACGAAAAATGATTGAATGAATAGCGAAGTAAAAGCAAAGGTAATGTGTACTGTATAGACATAAATAACAAACGGAAGCAAAAAAATGCTAGAGGGTAAAATCACCATGAAGAAATCAAGATCCTTTTTACGCAGATTGTCTCCAGCAGAAACGCCACTTCTGTTTCCAGTTACATTACCATGTTGACGAATCCTTAGGAGACCTAATTCAAAGAAGGATCAGAGTTTCTAAAAATCGTGAATTTGCATATTGACAACAACAAGACAGTGTAACAGTTAGACTGAGTTTTCTTACTCTGGAACACCTAATTCTTAACTACTACTAATTTAAATATTATAACTTTCGGTAACATTACAGCAAGGTACAACAAGATGAACTACTCACCATCTCCGTTATTAGTGGAGGGGAATGTCTCTTTGGAGAAACAACGGGCCAGTATAGCAGGCTCATTTCTTAGAATGTTCTGAGCATTTCGTAACTGTAAATAAATTCATTAGTTAATTATTTTTATACGAAAAACAATGTATTAGCATAAAACACGATCGTAACATGGAAAAATGAAGTTAATCATTCACAAACAATCCCAAGATGCTCCTCAAATTGTACAAATAGACTCTTCTACTCTACATGTCTTTCAGGCAACCTGAATTTATATCCTAGGCCCTAAAATCTGCACCACTAGTTTTAATACTCAATCACCGAAAAAGCTTCATGTAACCTATGAATATTACCCACAGGATCAAATCAAATTCTGGATCAAACAGCTTACATCATGATAACAATATCCAAAACCTAACATCAAAATTAATTAATAACCTTTAAAAATGTATCTTAAATGTTCATGGATTTCAGGTTTTTCCTCTTTGTTAGTATATTCCATTACTTATTTCATATAGAATAATTGAGACAACTGATTCAAAGAAGATACCCCTATCATCTTCATTTTTCAATTTTACTTAAACAATTTAAGATCAAATTCTTATAGATTACAACATAAAACCCCATAACAAAGAAATCTATCACACGGAAACACAAAGAAAAAGATAGAAAAATAAAATAGCAGATTCAAAAGATTAATAATACCTTTCTAGAATGACGAATGATATAAGCTGCGTTCGTCATGATTTTGATACCTAAAAGACGAAACCCAGAAGAAGGTTACGTTGTTCCTGGAAAACTTTTTGGTCGGAATGTTGGAATCGAGATCGGAGAAGTAATATTTCTAGAGAGAGAGAGAGAAAGTGAAAGAGAGGGGAATCCAACTCTCTCCAAAGTCCAAACTAGAGAATTGAACAAGAGTTGCCCTGCCCTTTGTGTGTTTTTTTTTTTTTTTGAGTTTATTGACCCGTCCCGTTTTGCTCTCCACAATCTCCAAACATCAACCCTACATTTTCTTTTTTATTCCATTTTCAGACTTTTGCCTTTGTGACTCGTACGAGTTGACTCAGACACTCAAGAGATGGGTCCTAATTTACCCTTTAGAATTAGGAAAGGGTACAGAATTGAAAATTCTTCTATTATTTTTTATAAGATGGTGCTAGTGATTATGGGCTGCTAGTGATACTGTCTGGTACACCTGGACCTCATAGTTTTAAAATGTCTCACTAAGGAAGGGTGTTTAACCTCTTAAGAGAAGCACCACACTCCGTTTCATCATCGATGTGGAATTGTTGCCATAAAACACCCTTCCAAGACCACATCGCAGTAGAGTAAATCGTGCTTGTAACGTGTTATAGGATGGTGTGGACCAGCCTTCTTGGCTGCTTACGTGTTGTGGCAACAATCCCGCACCGATGGTGAGACGGAGTGTGGTGCTCCTCTTAAGAGGTTAATCACCCTTCCCTAGTGAGGTCTTTTAAAACCGTGAGGCTACAATACAAATAAAAGATCTTTAATTATTTATATTTTTCTTCATCTTCATCTACTAAATTACGATATGTTATGAGCACAATTCGCTCAACTACGACGTGATCTTGGGAGGGTGTGTTGTGGCAACAATCCCACATCGGTGGTGAGACGGAGTGTGGTGCTCCTCTTAAGAGATTAAGCACTCTTCCCTAGTGAGGCCTTTTAAAACCGTGAGACAATTGTGCCAAAGCGGACAATATCACTAGCAGCCCAGAAGGCTGATCCTCATCATCCTATAACAAAAGAGAAATTTTTTGGATGCTACCATATAAAATATTACTTTTGAATAAAACTATCACACAAAAAAAATTAATTAAAAGATGTCTTAAATTGCGAAATAACATTATAGAGAAACAAAAAACGTAAAAAAAAAACCCACAACTAATTGGCAAGTTAGTTGTGCATTTACCCGAAACTCGAAATCACGTCATTTATTGACTTGTGTTAAAGGGTATATATAAGTCAAAGGTAGTGTTGGGTCAAATATTGGTCAGTTTTGACCAAGTCACGAAGTCGAAAGATTGACCAACACTGCACGAAAGTAGACCCTCGTTGAAGCCATCAAGGAAGTAGATCCAACAAAAGACGCAAAACATGACTTATGGCCTGTTATTCGTTAAGGCCTTTTTACTAGATTTTTTTTGTTTCGGACCCCTAGATATCTCAAAACTTTTAAGAGTTGTGAACCTTAAATGTTTAAAACTTTAAAGGTTTAGAAACTTTTAAGTTTTGAAACTTTTAAAAACCTGGGACATTAAAGTCTTAGATCATTAAAGTTTCATAATCTTTTTATTAAAACTTTGAAGATCTAGATCTTTTTGTTAGATCTTTAAAGAGTTCGTTTTAAATCTGATTCGCCCAGACTAATGGTTGAGATAAGAACGAATGTATATTATTTTAAGAACTAAACTTTAAATTTTAATTGTTGTTTACTCTTATGTAAATACGAGAAGATAGAAAGAGCGGAAGTAGAGTTTTTCTTTTTTCTCTATCTCTCTCCATATATATATATATATACATCCTATGTAAAAATGAGACATAGAAAAAAGCGATAGAAAAATAAAATCAAATATTCTGCGTTTATAGTCCGTAAAATACGGTAATAACTACTAAAATTTGACATATATATATATATATACATCCTATGTAAAAATGAGACATAGAAAAAAATATCAGATCTACTTGTATATATCACATTATTCTAAAGTAAACACGAGATGCGATAGAAAAATAAAATCAAATATTTTGTGTTTATAGTCAGTAAATTACGATAATGACTACTAAAATTCGACAAAACAAGTAAAATAGTCATATATTCGACATAATTATACGACTTTGTCGTTCCACATTCTTTCAGCAATACTATCTCTCCAATCACCAGCTTGTTGTCTTTGTTGTTCTTGAGTTTGTAATTCTTCATCATAATCTTCATCCACAGCACACTCATGGTTTCTTCTTCATCTGGAGCAAATTCGTCTGAACTACATTCTCTTTGAATAAAATTGTGCAATTCTGCACATGCAAAAACTAACTGTGCTTGTGATTTAAATGGAAATGGCGGAACAATTTTGAAAATTTTGAATCTTGCTTTAAAATACACTGAATATTCTTTCCACCGCCAATTCTCAACGAATAATGACGATTGATTAAATAATTCTTCTTTAGTTTCTGGACGTTGAATACTCCCAAACTCTCTTAAATGGTATCTAACACCTCCATATGGTGTTAAAAATTGAGGACGATTAGGATATCCAACATTTGCCAAGTAAAATTTACCTACAACATAAATTATTGAGATGCAA
>BEHA01050178.1:301925-323250 GCA_002897215.1 Eschscholzia californica subsp. californica
TGATTAATGTTGTTGAATACAAATAAAATATAAAATTAAGTTGAATTTAGTCATAAATAAAAGATTTCTATTACCAGAAAGTTACGATTGAAGCGGTCATCTGTTAGGATCTTCAATGAGGTGGTTGTTGGAGTTGTCACCATTAACTCCGGAGCTAATAAAATCAATGCTTTCAACACTTTATTGAAGTTCATGCTTGTACAAAATTTAGATCTATCGAATCTTTCCTAATTACAGAGTAACATACCAAGCATCTCTTTCACATTAACTATTATTCTGGCCAACCGTTAAGAGAAACACATCAAGCATCTCTTCCACATTGACATAGCGTGTGTCATCTAATAACGACTTTTCCCTTAAAATACGATATAACTTGATAAATGTATCTGGATACATCCCTATAAATCTCACGAAATTCATCAGGCGAATCATCCAATTTGCTTTACATGTAAATGAATCTTTTACCAGTGACTGACAATCTTGGAGCATTAAGTTTACGTACATGGATATTGTAACAAGTTATTGCAATAACACGAATAATAATTTCATTTTTACTACTAATTATTGGTGCGTGTTCATCATTTTGGAAACCATATTCATTATCCATCTGAAAAATCCTAATAAATTAGCATAAACTTGAAATACGTAAGAAAAAAAGTTATACTATAACATTTAATATTAAGCTTTAATAAGATCAATATAAAAAGTATAACATATGAAGTTTCAATAAAAAGTATCAAACTAAAATAAACAAGCCAAACTAAAACTTAAGTCTTGAATTCTAAGCTCTCATTTATCAAGCTCAGATAGTATCCAAATTTTTCGTTCATTTATATTCATCATGGCAAACATCATTTTCTGCTCTTCTGTTTTTAAAAGTTTTGCTCCTTTCATTGTCATTGAGTAGTCCAGATCAGGAATATCATATGGTGTTTTACACCAATCATTTGCGCTTTTTGTAGCCTGAACTAGTTCTTCAAGACTTAAAGTCATTCGTTCACTAACATCATGATGTGTCGTCCTTGCTCATTTTCGTTGGACAAGTAGTTTGCTTCTATTAGGTTATTGGGATCTACAAGCATTATCGCTCGCGGTTAGAGGGTCGTTAGGTTCGTCATAGTTACTCTCACTTGGAAAAGGGTCCAAGTCGACATAAAAAATGTATACATTAATTCCTTGTAAACCTTCAATTGATGCTTCACATGCATTATCCTCAACAGCATAAGACCCATAAAAAATTGTGCACCAACCGTTGTATTCTGGAAATTTTCCATTCTGGTAATCTTTAGCATCAGGGTGTTTCTGCAATAAACTACTTAAATCAATATTTAAATTAGGAAATATTTTTTCTATTTATGAAGTAAATTTGTTGTTTACCTTAAAATAATCATCCCAAACTTCTTTTGAAGCGGTGATCTTACCGATACTTGCATCCCAACCAAACCCGGAGCAGGAAGCCATTAAGTTTCTAATTTGTTTATACTTACTTTTTATTTCTTAATTTTACTACTTACATGTTCCGATGTTTTATTCCCGTTGCATTTTTTATTTAGAAATGGAATAACAACCTGTTCATAGTAGTTCTGTGAAAGCAAACCATCTTTACCGCATTTACCACTATTAACAAATTGATGTAGAAACTCATTCTCAGTTGAATTCTATTTCATATTTTTTTTCTCTGACTTCATCTAATCAAAACAAATTGAAAGTGTACAATATTTATATGATTACATAATATAACCTCTCCGTTTTGCAATAGTAAGTAGCAATTAAATACCTACCTAATCTACTGTTCTTGTCAACAAAAACAGTAGAAAAAAACCTAACCTACTGTTTTTCATAGACTTTGTTCTTCCCTTACTATTAAACACCTCTAGTAATCCACGTACACCTAACCTAACCTAACTGCGCTTTTCCACAAAGAAAGGGGGGGGGGGTTAACGGGTGTGAGGTACATCATTATCTCTGTACACTCACTTTTTCTCTCTAGACTCACTTTATCTCTCTAGACTCACTTCAAAATCGAATCAAAATAGACTCACTTTATCTCTCTAGACTCACTCACTATATCTCTGTTATCTATGACTTATTAAAGATTAATATCTCATCATTTTTAGAGAGTATACACAGAGAAAGATGTGTTTTTTTGTTTTCTATCTCTAGTCTAGTCTAGGATGATGAACCTAATAATAAAATAAACCTAACCTATTAAACATAAAAAAGTATGGCAATAGAATACTTGTTCTTTGTAGCTTGAAGTGAGGGAGAAAGAGATGTGAGGAGAGAAGTGTGAGATGTATGTGAATTTTTGAGAAGATATAGTTTTGTTTTTATAATATGGAGAAATAGGGTTTTGGTTGTGGGTTTTGGTTGTTTCAACCCTATAATTGCTACGCACACCCAAATTAATTAGCACTTCAAAGTTTCACCTAAATAGGTGGATCTTTTAATTAGGCAAAAATACAAGTAAAAGCGTCTCAATAAGATCCGAGGCAGATTTCCGGCTAAAAGATCTGAGTGACCCGTAAAAAACGAATAACACGTCCCATAAAAGTTCTTAAAAAAGGTTATAAACTAATAATGCTGACTTTTAAAGATCTTAAAAAAGGTTCTGAACCAATAACGCTAACTTTTAAAGTTTTTAAAAAAATGTTCTAAATCAATAACGTCATTTAGATGAATCAAACGCAATACATCAATCTGGTGCAAGCGTAGGTAAATCAAGAAAATAAGAAAAACAAACACAGATTCATTTCATTTACATAAGTTTTTCAATATCCGAGAACAGATGGTTTTTTTCTCCTCGTAACACTCATACACTTGATCTCCATGAGACCTCATTTGCATTTTCCGTAGAAGCAACGAACAATAGTTCAACCACCATCAAACAAATATAGGTATAAGAGAAATGTAGAAATCATTGTACCAAAATGAAGAACTTCTCCTTTTTCTTAATCTCTTCCAAACTTTACCAACATTGAAGAATCAAAACAATAGCTTATTCTTCTTGTATGTCCCCTTGGGTGAATGACCAACAAAATATAAGATATCAAAAATATAAGTTATACAAAAATGAGATCTAGTTATATTTTTGTTGGAAATAAATGTAATTTGGTGAAGGAAAGAAAAATTGCATACATAAAAAAACTAACACAAAAGTTGGTGTAGTCTAAATCTCCCCGCTACTAATGAAATTATGAAAATAGATTATGGAACTAAACATACGTGACAAACAAAAAACTCGTGTCAAAATCAAATATGAGTTTACAAAGATAATAAAATTAATGGTTGGTTAACTATACCTCTTGTTTGATGATATTAAGTTCACCGATTGTGCACCCAACTATTTATTCTGCTTGCTAATTGAAAGTATAAACCGAAGCTTCACTCTGTAGATCGGAACCTTCGTAACATATATACCTGTGAAAAGATTAGAATCATTTTTTTACCGAAACAAAACACACCATGAAAGCCACTTAGCCTTTCTAAATTTACTAACTTATAATTGTTACATCGAACTAAAACAAATGTTGCAATAGGCTTATTCGTCAATATGAGATAATGTGGGCAAGTATCTCCACCATAATACCTAAGTTTGAACAGAAATTACGATACCAATTGGTCAGAATTTTCGTTATCATATCTTTACCAAACAATTTAAAGGGGAAACAATAATTATGATAGTAACAAAATTGAAATGGCAAAGAAACATGGTTTATGTAAAACAATTAAAAAAAAAACAAAGTTTCAAGATAACTCATTCATCTTAATCAATTATGCTAATCCGTCCTCTATTATAATTTACAGATATCAATCATTTCACCCATCATATTGTTGAACAACCTCATAAAATATTTATTTAAAGAGATACCCATTTTTCTCTACAACATTTACGAGCAACATCTAGTGATGTTATAAAGGTCGGGCCGGCCTGGATTGGGTCCAGGACCGGACCGGCCCAGTCTGGCCCGTACGAAAAACGGGCCAAACCCACTCGGGTTCTATTCCGAGATCGGGCTGGGTCTATGGTTTGGGCCAGGCCCGACCCGTCAAAAGCCTATCAAAGCTCGTTTTTTTTTCTTGTTTTTTAATAGATAAGTTGAAAAAAATTCTTTTCCTAAAAGATCTGTCTAACAAAAACATTCCTAAAAGATTAATTTCCATAAAATCTTTTAAAAAATCTTTCCTCACTTGTTAACTTACTTGTGTAAATCATCCTCTATTAATTATTTCCAAAATGTAATTTCTAAAATCACTTTGACAAAATCATTTCAAAAATCTTTCTTAAACTTATTAACCTATTTATGTTAATCATCATTCCCAAAATATTTTCAAAAATTCTTTCCTAAACTTATTAATTTATTTATGTAAATCAGGATCAGCCACTATTTATTATTATTCCACAAAGTAATTTCTAAAATCAATTCAAAATCCCGATTCTTTCCCTTTCTTC
The DNA here is from genome assembly GCA_002897215.1 of Eschscholzia californica subsp. californica. Taxonomy (NCBI): domain Eukaryota; kingdom Viridiplantae; phylum Streptophyta; class Magnoliopsida; order Ranunculales; family Papaveraceae; genus Eschscholzia; species Eschscholzia californica. The sequence continues at coordinate 306,379 of BEHA01050178.1, forward strand.
TTTCTTTTCCTAAAAAAGGTTAGAGCTTCTTCTCCAATATCAAAATCCAATATCATATTTTCAAATTTGAGAAGTTCATCATGGGGCATTAGGGTAAGTTTGAGATTTTAAGGATTGACAAATCTATTGAAGAGAGGCGGAAGGAAGAGAGAGAGAGAAGAAGATTAGAGAGAGAAAGGAGGTTGGGGAAGAAGATCAAACAAAAAGTTAAAAAAAAAAACAATTATAGGTCGTCGAAAAAAGTCGTCGGCCGGTGACCTTCTCCTGCGACATTTGCCGGCGAACTATGATGTGGAAGAAGGTGACGTGGAAATTTGAGGTGAGGTGGACAAAGAGAAAAACAAATGAATTAAATTACAGAATTGCCATGAGGGTAGAATTGGGAGGTTTAAAAAAATGCTTGGGGGCCAAACAGGAAATTGGGGCCAAAACGTAATTAACCCTTATTTTAAAGCCACTTGCTTTACATACTTTTTTTTTTGGAAGTCGACTACGATCTACGTTAGTCGTTACATTTGGCATTGATACATCATAGATGTGATAAGCTCAATAACCGGCCACTCAAAATCAAACAAGGTCGGGCCTATAGTCCAACTAGATAATGGCCTAAAGCCCAACTACATTATTTATACCCTGTCCCAATTCAAATAACCAAAGATTCCACCTTCTCTGGAATTCGAACCTAGGACCTTCAGGACTTTCTGGGGTTTATGTCAACACCTTAGACCACTTGGGCTACCAATTATGGACTGCTTTACATACTTCTGCCCCTTCACAATTATCTTTAAAAAATTTCTCTCTTATCCCAATCATCTCCAGCCATTGAACTCATCCATCCTCTTTCTCTATCTAAAACTTTTCTTTCTCATATTTGTGAAACCTTCAAAATGAGTTTCTGTCTCATACCCAGATTTCATCTCATCTTGCAAACTTCTCTTGCAACAACCATGAAAGATGAGTAAAGCAACTTCAAATGAATCCAATCAAGCTTCAATATATAAAGCCAACTCAAACCCACATGAAAAATCAAAAGAACCAAAGAAATCCAAGCCATCACTTCACTTTGTACTTGTAAAAAATTTTGAATTGGAAAATTTATTGCAAAAGCATATAATTTAGGAATCATCCAAATTGAAAATTTAACTTCCATTTCTGCAATTTCTGGTTTTGCCAAGTAATTTATGAACTAGGTTGGGAAACATATTCTAAATTATCAATAGTAAAGCTGCTACTAGAAAAATCACCCATGATCTTTGCATATAAATTCCTAACATTTGTTGACCAATAGCAAGGACAACTTAAAGAAATCTAAGAACTTCAGAAGCCATGACAACATGCCTCAAAATCTCCATATTTCTTTCCTCTCTAATTTTCTGTTGACGCCTAATTATCAATCCAATTATTAGATCAATTAAGAAGAAGAAGATTTTTAGATTAAACTAAAATCCCAGGAGAAAAAATTATTGTGCGGAGAGATCGTCAAAGAGTGTGTTGAGTTTAGAGAGAAAAAGAACAAAAATCAGAACTCCGAGACCGATACTTAGGTTATGATCCTCGCCTTAGTACTCTACGATTTCACTCATTCACTTATTTCATCTATATTGATTCCATCAGGTGTGATGGATCATTTATCAAGACATAGAGACTACTCAAAATGTTCAGAAAATCACAATCACAAGAATTTTCTCTCCCTAACTATGTTGATCGTTTCATTTTCGGACGGGTTTCCAATTTTCAGAAAATTAAGATCATGCAACTTTCTCTCTCTAACTTTGATGATCTCCTAGATCAACAAAAAAAATTTAGAGATAAAGATGTTAGAGAGAGAAAAGAAGACAACCTCGAAAAGGAGCAATGCATGCTCACAAACGCATGGGTAGTTTTAGAAGAAAAATAAAGACTCTAGCAGTTTGTAGACGGTGTTAGAGAAAAGGAGGATAAATTTGAATTTACGAAAAATAGGGGACCAAAACATATCCTTTTATGACATTGACCCGGGCCATCCGAGAGCCCAAAACGAAGTTTTTCCAAGTTTGATTTTGGAAATCATTAAGGAAGAACCCAAGTGGGCCATTAGTCTGAATTTTACAAAAATAGACTTAGAAAGCCCATTACACATAGGTATGTCACAATATCCCAGAATCAGCTATACGGAACATAGCAAAACCTGGAAACAAATCTAGGATACATACTTCATTTTATGAAAGTCATATATTTGTATGTATATACATGTGAATGTGTAGTGTAGTATTGCCTTTAGTTAAGTTAACGATTCTTGTTTATAAGCACAAACTTGTATGTGCCCGAATAATACTTAGAGTATAGGGTCTATAGAAGCCATAAATGAATCGAATAATGAGATCATGATTCGAGTGGGAGTAATCAATGGTGGTTCAAGGACGAAAATTCAAACGAACTATTAGGCGAATAAGAATTAAAGTAAAAGGTAAGATCTTTTAGGAGGCTATATTAGGGTTTTAAGATAAAACCTTACGAAAATTCACATAAAACTTACGTATACGTCACTAATGGTTACGATAGAGTTCACACTAACGTAAACTTGATAAAATACGTAATGATTCCTTAAAAAAAATCTGAGTATAAGCCTACCCAGAAATAAGACACTTGTTGAGCCCTTGTTCATCGATGGTGGGTCTGCCTCCGCAGGGTGTCATCTTTTACCTCGGGATAATACGAGTAGATCTATGAAGAGGTCTACGCGTCTAAACTGGTTTTACTCAACGAGTCAGCAAAAGGGTTTTGAATTTCGAGGCAAAGGATTAGTTTGACACTCAAGTGTGAAACTAATTAACCAAGAGTCATAAGAGTATGATCAATAAAGATGTTACTCACCCAGGACGACGGAGTTAAGGGCAGGGCCCTAGTACGCTTAACTTCGAAGAAATGGGATTTTGGAATCGTATTATTCAAACAAGGGAAAAGATTCTTGAATAATATGGCAAAATTAAGATTTTGATAGGATAACAAGTTTAAATCACTTTGCATTCTTTACATGTACTTTAAATATGACAAGTGATAACATCTTCAACCTTTACACCGTAACTGGAAAGATTAATGGTTCAAATTCGTTCAATGAGAAAGAAATCTGAGAAAGCTTCTCGAAAAAAGAACAGACATATTAGACACACCAATCCTAGTACTTACAGAAACCTCTTCTGAAGAGGAACGTAAGCAGACAGACTTAATCCAAAGAAAGTCGAGACCAATAATAGGGTTAGTGATAATGTCCATAGAAAGTAAACTCAGATATGGATTTGTTGACATGGGCGCATGCACTATCTTCAACTCACAATGTCAAATGGAAAGATACAAGATCTTTTCTCAACGCTGGATAAACGTCAAAAGGAAGTGGAACCAGTTCGGCTTCATATTTTATAAATGATGGATCATTTAAATGACTTGAAGTGGTTGGGAACCCTTATGGATGATTATATGGCTGTTGACATGATCTGCTATCCCTTCATGAAAGCTTTGAGGAAGTAAGAAACACTTTTGAACAGAAATTTGGATTAGTGTCACTAGAAGGCTTGCTTGCAATTCTGGAAGTTACTGAAAGTAAATTCAGTGTACCTGAAACTACAGAAGAAATTCTTAGTGTTCAAGAAGGTACAATTCCGGGAACGGAAGGCGTTAGGAGGAGAAGGCGCTCTAGGACAAGAAGGGGTGGACGAGTCCCAAGATCAAGAACCATCCTTCCTAACGACAGCTGCATATTCTGTAGTAGCAAATCTCATATATGGTTAAGAGATTGCCCGCGCTACCAGGAAGAGCTAGTCAACGAAGCTGGAAGCTCCGACTTAGGTAAAAATGTTAAAAGTTGATTCAATTAAATACAATTTCGTTAAGGGTTATTTCCCAAATGGCCCCCAACTTGGTGACCAGCTTCCTGCCTAGCCCCCTACTTTAGCAAATATTCCCATATGGCCCCCTTTTTCGTTATCTTTAACCGTCCGTTACTCTCACTCCTACACCTCATTTCCTCTCTCTGCCAAGTCACCTAAAACGCCACATCATCATCTTCTCCGGCAGAGGTCGCCGGCCGGTCAAATTTTCGGTCAGTGACCTTTGAACCTAATTTTTTTTTCTCTTCTTCTTCCCCTCTCTCTTGTTTTCTCTTTCTTCTTCTTCCTCTTTCTCTTCTTCTTCCTCTCTTTCTTCTTCTTCTTCTTCTTCTTCCTCTTCCTCTCTCTCTCTCTTCCCCTCTCTTCTCACTATCTCTCTCTCTAAAATGGTCGGCGAAGGGGGGACCCTTCGCCGACCACTTTAGAGAGAGTGAGAAGAGAGGGGAAGAGAGAGAGAGAGAGAGAAAGAAGAAGAGAGAGAAAAGAAGAAGAGAAAGAAAATAAGAGAGAGAGAGAGATGAAGAAGAGAATTCTTTTTTTTAGGTTAAAGGTCGCCGGCCGACGTCCCCTGTCGGAGAAGATGATGATACGGCGTTTTAGATGACTTGCCAGAGAGGAAATGAGGTGGAGGAGTGAGAGTAACAGACAGTTAAAGATAACGGAAAAAGGGAACCATATGGGAATATTTGCTAAAGTAGGGGGCTAGGCAGGAAGCTGGTCACAAAGTTGGGGGTCATTTGGGAAATAACCCTTTCCTTAAAGGTATTGGATACCTAATGCTCATTTCATTATGAATGACAGGAGCAAGTGGGAGCTGAGTATTTAACTGATAGGAGACGAACTTGTCAAAGAGCAAAAGAAGCAATGGTTGCTGAACAAACTCAAGAAGGATTTTTAGTCTCCTATAGGCATTGCTTTTATTAGATTTTAGTATTTTTCTTTAAACATCTTCTCTAGAATTGGATTTCTGAGAAATAAAGTATTTAGTTTTAATATTTTATGATGTTATCAGAAAGGTGCCTATTTCAACTTACAAACATTAACACCTATCGGTTCAATTAGTTATTTTAATATAGTCAAACAACTAGGATGAACATGAAATTCGAAAGAATTAACATGGTTCAAACTATCTGGTCTGACAAGATCTCTTAAAACAAAACAGAGGTCAATTAATTACTAATACTTATGTCAGACATAAGATTATGGTTAATGTGACTAGAATCAACTAAGTACTCGAATTTAGAAGAAGTTTTAGAAACTTGAACTAAATCAAGTAGTGAATCAAAATGACTGAAGATCTTGATAGGATCAATAGTCTTAGTCATAACAAGTTTTCCGAAACAAATAGTGTCTAATACAAGTTGCATACCCACTAAACCTTAAACTTCTATAGAAAATAAAAGAATTCCATACGTGTATGGATTTTAGAAGAAGTTCTAAAAGTCTTTTATTTAGGTCTGAAAACTTCAGAAGCAGTTTCTTCTCCAAGAAAAGAAATATGGGGATTTTCCACAAACAACAAAACAAAATTAGATTGTTGATCTCGATAGTGTCTTCCTTGAAGGGAGTCATTCAAGAAGACAAGTGGGAGAAATATTCGAATCAGATTCGAATCGAGCAACAAAAGAACACTAAATGTGAGTAAGAGAAACTCACCAAGTAACTTCTTAAAAGAGTTCAGAAGGTTCTACGATATTTTCCAAAACCCAGTGAGCCTTCAGAAGATCCACAAAAGCTGTAGCAGAACCGGACTCTAAAAATTGGGTAAAAGCCAAAAAGGAACAAAAGTAAGAGTTGGTATCTAAACATTCGTAAAGAAATTCAAGGGTTGATTTTTTGATAAGATAGTTAGACTCTTGTTAAGACAAGAGGGTAAGTGGGAGTAAAACAAGACAATTTTACGTCCTGTATGTGAGACATACTAGTATTGAGAAAAGTTAAGGAACTAGCTCAATAGAACACCAGACGAGGGTAAATAAAATTAAATGGGCATTTGAAATCTATACAGTTATAGATTAACAGATGATAAAACTCTTTCAAAATAGTTTTGAAAAGGTATAACTAAAAATACTCTTAGAAAGAGATTCTACCCATCTCTCATGGAACACTACTTAGCAAGAAATCGGAATTCGGAAGTTCTGATGAGCAAAGGCACACATGAGGGAAACACTTATGTCATGAGACATGAGATCGATTATGAAGATGATCGATGTTTACCCGCACATCTAGAAATACAGAAGTATTTAAAGTCGTCACCTGTAAATAACAAAAGAGATTCCTAAGATACTTGGAACATCTAGGAAAGAATCTCTAAAAGTGGAAGTTAAAGAAAGTCATAAAAGAAATCTTCTGAATATAAAGATAAGAATCTCTTAGGAAGAACAACCAAGTGGAAAAGGGTTTTTCACAGTGGGAGTCGTTGCAAACTCTACTAGTATAGAAATTTATAATTAATATTTAGGAAGTTTTAGTCTCAGTTTAAGAACTGATATTATCGTAAAAACTGAAGAAGACATTTTTCAGCAAGATAATAATAAAGCAAAGTGAAACAAAACGTGGACTGAACCACAACTTAACTTTCACCCTAGATCGAACATGAAAGATGTATGAATCTAAGGAATTAGGGTCATGAAAGACTGCCCCTAAAGACTTGTAAAACTGGGCACGTAAAGGAGTTTACGTAGGGAACTCACTTTTACAAACTCTTGTTGCCCGAAATAAATTAGTTTATTTCGTCATCTAAATTGTGGTTTAGAATTTAAACGACAATCCAAAATAGTGGGAAGTTCCATGCAGGTTTATTAGATATGTGATCTAATGAAAGAAACCATGCAAAGTGAACATAGAATCGTTCCATTATATTATATCCCTAGTCCAGGTCATTGGTTGGACAACAATGACTTAAGAAGACTAGCATAAGTGATTGACAAGATAGCGTTGTTTCTTAGGCTATAGGAGTAAAGGTATTCAAGTCAACTTCATGGGTGTATAAAGGTACACTGGAAACCCATCAAGTGAGAGTGCTGTAAGAGTTGAAGATATGAACGTCATGACTCTCATTTAGCAAATTGGAGAGATTCCCCAAAACATGAGTACTCGCTCATCTTATGTAAGGAATGTCGAGCTTTGATCCTGTCAAACGTCGCGCCGTAAAAGGAGGTTATAAAGACGCAGGCCAGGAAAGAGAGGATAGACATTAAGCTGAGTGGGAGTACAAGAATGGAATATGTCTTCCTAACGAGAGTTAGGATAAAGTATCTCTAGGCCACTTGAGGAATGACAACTAAAAATGCATGGTCGTGCTCAAATGGATTAAATAGTTAATCATTTGATTTGACAGTCTGTCCTCCCGATCAAGAATGTCTGATAAAGTGTGACGTGTCAGATGAGGTATGACCTTCCTGATAGAAATATATCCTAACGGTCTGAAGGTATAACCTTCTGAAGGAGTGTCTTTCGATCAAGATGGCAATGCGTACAATTTGGCTTATAGGATAATGATGACCTTATTTGGAAGATCAATCAATCCGGTTCAATTAGGAGTCGTAATGCTTAGCTAGAAGCCGCTTACGATTGTCGGATCACTTAGGTTATCCGCGGCTAACATAGATCGGATCCTACAACGGGTTACACATAAGAGTGGTAACTTGAACAGTGAGAATAGACTTATGAGAACTAGTATATAGATGGATATGACCCAGCCTGATAATGCTTAAAAGATAGAATAGAATCGGGCTCGAAAGGGAAGCCCGAAAAAGGCAAAAATCCACTTTTTGGGCCTACAAGGGACTCCCTTAAAGGGATAGCCCTAGCCGGCCATATGTGGGATGTGGGCCGGCCAAGACAATCCCATAAGGGGCTGTTATGGTCGGCCACACTAAAGGGAAACCGTAATTAGGGTTTAGTCTTAATTAGTGAACCCTAGTTAGATTAAACTCTAACTTATGCTTATCTTTTCCTAAGGGACTTTTAGGATTCCTTATTTGAGTAGAACTCTACTAAGGTAATGCCTATATAAGGACCAGTTCTAAGTTCAGAAAAGGTGTGGAAATTTCTCAGAAAGAAATCCCCCTCTTCACACAACTATTGGAGAGAGGAGATTTTAGAGAAAAGTTCCCAATCTATCTATCAAAGTCTAGAAGAAGGAGTTCTTCATCTCTACCTTCAAGAAGGTCCTAGTTGACTGAAAAAAGAGAGTTCAAGTTATACATTCGGTGTCTCAAGTAGAGGAGCTACACTTGAAGCTCTATATCTTCCGAATAATGGTCGGAATTTAGTTCGTGGGAAAGCGAATAAAGGTATTCTTCTTCCTTCTAGTTCATAGATTAGTTCATGTATAGATCCTGGACAACTTAGTGTGAATCATATGATGATTGAGACTCCACTTACAACACTAGTAACATGATTAGGATATGTATTAGATACATGTAATTCCCAACAAGAAGGAGAGGAAGGAAACGACTTAGAGAGGTCTATAGACAAAGACTAGGGGTGGATCCTTCACTTTTTTTGCCTTCTTCATATCACGGTTTATGGTTGATTTGCAACTCAATTTTATCCATCTATACCTCTCCTTAAAATTATTTGAAAAGATAACATTTTAGGGTTATTAATCAGTTCACGATTCACACCATCAATAACAGTAATGGCGTCTATCTTCTTAAGGAATCGACAGTACATCTGTTGCATTCGATGATTATGAGGATGGTGATTATGAATCTGTAACTTTTCTCTCATACATCAAACAATGACGATGATGATGATAACCTTAAATCCATAACCTTTATGCACTTTTACTGGATTTATATTTAAATTTGTACAAAAATTTCTCCATATATGATGGTGATCATTTTTATCGAGCCAAATATTGGTCAACTTTGACCTGTCAAAAAGTCAACAGATTAACCTGACCTGTATGTGCCAATGCATATGTTCAACGAACGAACCCTCAATAGAGCCATCGCCGAGGGGTAGATCTGAATGAGCTCTACCACGTGAGCCCCACGCTAACCAGAGAGGTTGTTGGGAGGTCGACATGAGTCTCCCAGACATCTTGAACCTTACATCGACCCAGAGGGAAACAAAGAAGTGGACCCGAGTCAACTTTGCCCATGAGCCCTGCTTGAGTATTTAACTAGAGTAAAGAGGTTTGCAGAAGCCAGCTCGACACCTTGAGCTCTGCTCCCCTTGAGACACGTTGAGAGGTATATCCGAGTCAACTCTGCACCTAAGCCCTGCTCTGACCAGGGAGACAAAGCATGGAGGTCTGCAGCAGTCAACTTGACACCTCGAGCTCTACTCTGTCCGAAAAGAAGGATAGTTGCGTAGAAGGAAAGACAACACCAAAGATTCGCTTTTCATACATGAACAATTATAATCAAATGATTGTCAGTGTTAGAAGATAGACATTCAATTTGATATTATCCACTAAAGGCCACAACACATGTCTCTCATCAAGTCGATGTCCTCGCACCAGAACATCTCGACCAGTGCTTTGCCACTATCCTCAAAACCTATATAAGCATATCAGGTTTGTCCTGAAGGGAGACGATTCTTACACAGTGTCACTAAATTAATCCATCAAGGTTGTAACACTCAACTAACTTGAGCGTTAAACTGTGTTTTTAACGGGTCCCCATATCCCAAATCATCAAAACATTGGGAAGAACATACCAGAGAGTTTGCAAGATTGATTTTCTTGGAGATATCCAGAAAACCACTTTTCGACATCATCACTTTTAGATCCATAACTTTGTATGTCTCATTTATGCTATGATGATGATTATCATAGAACTTTAACTTTGTATCTCTATATTTTGATTGTTTTATTTTTCATTTTTTTGACTAATGACCCGAAACTCATCTTGTTTGAAGCCAATTATGTCTGCTGCGAGCTAGTACCCATGACGAGTTCCATACAATTTTTGTTTAGTTTTGTTTGGTCTGAGCTGCCCTGCTAGTCTTTGACATAGGCTACCCAAAACGCCAGAGACCGGTTTTAAGGTTCCCATGGGCGACCGAGCCTCACCCGATTCTGACCAGATTTCACCCCTACTCTAATATCTAAAGGATTTTACTTATAGTAACAAACTTAAATCTATTCCAACCAGCTAGTTCAGACAATGACAATCAAGCTCTGTTAGCTATTCCTTCTAAGGAGGAGATTTACTTAACTGTTAGAAATCTGCGAGCCGAATCAGCCCCAGGTCCGGACAACTACCCTCATTTCTTCTACCTATCGAACTGGAATACAATCCGACCTGATATTGTAAACATGGCTCGTGCTTTCTTCGAAATGGCAACTCTGCCGCCTCATACCAACCACACTCACATTTTCTTGTTAGCCAAAACTAATACTCCCCAATCTCCGACAAATTACCACCCTATTAGTCTGCTCAATACCTATATAAAATTATTGCTCGTATCTTAGCCGATAGACTGAAACCGTTGTTTCCTCTTATTATCTCCCCTTTTCAAGCTGCTTATGTCCATGGTCGACAAATTTCAGACAACATAATTATTGGTCAGGAGCTTATTCACTCTTATAAGAAAATTAAGGGGTCCAAAAGTTACTTTGGCTTCAAGCTAGATATGTCTAAAGTCTTTGATCGAATTGAGTGGTCTTTTCTCATCAATATCATGAGAAAACTTGGTTTCTCCCACCACTGGATCCCAATGATCTTGTCCTGCATATCTATAACTACTATGACGGTGCTCGTTAATGGTCGACCAGGTCCTACCTTTACCCATGGCAAAGGTATTCAACAAGGAGACCACCTATCTCCTTTTCTTTTCACTTTGGCCATGGAGGGTCTTAGTGGGATGCTTATTGACAATACTAAAGATAGTCGACTCCTTTGTTGGTTTCTCCACTAAAAACCTCAAGCTTATTATTAAACATCTTCCTTTTACTGATGATTGCATCATCTTTGGTAACAACTCCCCTGAGAATATTCATAATCTGAAGCATATTCTACACACTTTCTACCACTCGTCAGGTCAGATGATAAATTATTCTAAGTTTAACATCTTCTATTCTAGTAACTCTCACACCAAATTCAAGCGTATGATTATCAGAGAGCCTCATGGTCTGCCATACCTCTCTTTCTGATAATACCTTGGGGCTCAACTTTTCATTAGGGCCAATAAAACAAAAAATTTTAATTCTCTACTCGAGCAAATTCAATCCAAGTTATCCAAATGGCAGAATAAATTTCTGTCTCAAGTTGGTCGTACTGTTCTTGTCTCGACAATCGCGGCGGTCGTTCCCCGATACCAAATGCATTGCTTCACCATCCCAAAAGGCGTATGCAACAACATAAAGACATCCCAAAGGTCTTTCTGGTAGGGAAAATCCAAAGATTTATGCACGGTGGCTTGGTCCTCCATTTGTCGACCTAAGACACTCGGGGGATTAAGACTCAGGGATCCATATATGGATAATCAAGCTCTTGTAGGTAACCTCGCTAGATCCACAGCGTGATTAGGAGCTTTCATGTAAACGACAGAAAATGGAGTTCTTCCAGTAGCACTATGCACTGTGTTGTTGTAGGCGAATTCTGCTTGAGGTAATGCATGATCCCATTGCTTGGGTTTATCTCCACAGATACATCGAATCATGTTACCTAAAGTTCGATTTGTCACCTCCGTCTGTCCATCTGTTTGGGGATGAGCTGTAGTACTTCTATTTAAAGAAGTGCCAAACATCTTCCATAAAGTGACCCAAAAATGGCTAAGAAACTTTGAATCCCGATCAGAAGTAATCGATTTAGGTACTCCATGTAGCTTGACTACTTCACGAAAAAATAATTTTGCTATATGGGTAGCATCCGAAGTCTTCCTACACGGAATAAAGTGAACCATCTTCGAAAACCTGTCAACAACCACAAAAACCGAGTCTACTCCCCTTTGTGTTCGAGGAAGTCCTAACATAAAGTCCATGGATAAATCCTCCCAAATAGTTGCTGGAATGGGGAGGGCATGTAAAGACCCGTATTTTGCGCCTGTCCCTTTGAAACTTGACAGACATAGCACTTTTGAACGTAATTCCCCACATATCTCTTCAACTTTGGCCAAAAATATCGACTGGATAAACTAAGAACGGTTTTATCTCTTCCGAGATGTGCGTTTAATCCACTAGCGTGTAACTCGCGGATCAAACTTTCCCTTAAGGATGTTTTGGGAATACATAAGCTGCTGCCCTTAAATAGATAGCCCTCCGAAATAAGGTAATCTGACACTGGTTGACCCTCCTTACACTTTGCCCAAATTTCTTTGAAGTCGTCATCGTCTTCGTACAATTCCTTTAGTACTTCAAAACCCACAACTTCTTGTGTTAACGTTACCAACAGTGTGGCACGCCTACTAAGGGCGTCAGCGACTCTATTTGTTGCTCCAGATTTGTGCCTAATAACAAAGTTGAATTTTTGAATAAAAGTGGCCCACCTGATGTGCATCTTGTCTACTTGCTTCTAACTGTTGATGAACTTTAGGGCCTGGTGGTCTGAGTACAAGACAAACTCGTTTTGGTACAGATATACCTCCCAACGTTGTAATGCTCGAACTACTGCATAAAACTCTTGATCATAAGTACTCCACTTTTGTCGGGCTTCATTCAATTTCTCACTAAAGAAGGCTACAGGTCGCTTTTCTTGTGATAAGACTGCTCCAATTCCCACCCCACTAGCATCACACTCAACTTCGAATGGTTTATCAAAGTTGGGTAAAGCTAAGACCGGTGCATTGCATAATTTTTGCTTAATAATAGAAAAGGCTTTGTCAGCTTCAATCCCCCATTCAAACTTTCCTTTCTTTATGCACTCAGTGATGGGTGCCATGATAGTGCTGAAATCCCGAATAAATCGTCGATAAAAAGTGGCTAAGCCATGAAAACTGCGAACTTCAGTGACTGTCCTAGGAGTCGGCCACTCCTGGATAGCTTGTACCTTCTCGTTGTCTACATGAATTCCTTCTGAACTTATTACAAAGCCCAGAAATATGAGACTAGGTGTGAGGAAGGTACACTTCTTCAGATTCAGGTGTAATTCATTCTCCTGCAGAACTATTAATACCTTTTGGAGGTGGACTAGGTGTTCCTCCTCAGTTTTACTGAAAATAAGGATATCATCGAAATAAACAACAACGAATTTTCCAGTAATACAAGGTTCTAGTACCTGGTTCATTACACGCATAAAGGTGCTGGGAGCATTGCTAAGGCCGAAGGGCATGACCAACCATTCATATAGCCCATCTTTACTTTTGAACGCCGTCTTCCATTCATCTCCTGGTCGGATTCTGATTTGATGATATCCACTCCTCAAATCAATTTTAGAAAAGATTTGGGATCCTTCTAATTTATCCAACATATCATCTAGTCGCGGGATTGGAAAACGGTACTTGACAGTTATTTTGTTGATAGCTCGACTGTCCACACACATTCTCCAACTTCCATCTTTTTTTGGAATCAACAAAGCGGGGACAGCACAAGGACTCATGCTTGGACGGATGAACCCTTTGCTGAGTAACTCTTCAATCTTCTCTTTTAAAATCTCATCTTCCTTCGGACTCATACGGTAATGGCGCATGTTAGGTAAGCTTGCTCCCGGGATGAAATCGATATGATGTTGAAAGTTTCTAAGAGGTGGTAACTTTTCAGGTAAATCTTCAGCAATGATTTCCTGAAACTCTCCTAATATTTTCTTTGTCGGTTCTGGAATTTGGACTGGCGGTTTAGGGGCTCCTTCTTCTACTGCTGCTTTAACGACTATGGCATAAACTCCTTGCGCCTCCTTTACATCAGCAAAGACTTCGTCCTCTGACCTGCTCAAAGTAAGAAAAGTTTCTTTAGGTGGGGGGGTAGGTGAAATACTTTTAACCTTACTTCCGTGGGGCACCATGAGAATTTTGTGTCTCTGCTAGTCGAATGTATAAGTGTTGGCTCGCCCTCTGAATGTACAATCGGTATCCCATTGCCATGGTCGTCCGAGGAGGATATGACTAGCATCCATATCTGTTACATCACATACGACTTCTTGTTTGTAGTACTTTCCGATATAGATAGGAACTCGACACGATTTGACTATTTTCTTAACATGTCCGGGCTCTATCCAACCAATGTTATATGGTGAGGGGTTGTCCTCTACGGGTAACTGTAGATACTCAACAAGTTTTCTCGAAATAAAATTCTCGAAACTTGCGGAGTCAATAATTAACGAACACACCTTCCCTTTGATGGTACATTCAGATCGGAAGATCTTTCTCCGTTGACTACGATCTTCTTTCATTGGCTTGAGTAAAACAGGATGAATCATGCAAGCTACTCGTTCACCTTCTTCTTCGGCATACTCATAACCATCGTATTCTTCACCATTCTCTCCGTCTTCTTCAGGTACCTTTTCTTCCCCATTCTCGTCTATGACATTCACTGTCCTCCTATTCCGTCCTTGAGGGCAATTGCTGGATGTGTGACCAATTTCTTGACAAGAGTAACACTTAGTACCACGGAATTTTGCATACGGATTTGGGTTGGTTCCTGTGTTCGTCGGGGGTCTCTGATTAGTATTACTGGGATTGGCCTTTGGTGCACTTCTTTGGATTTCAGTGTTTTCCCCGAGAGTTCCTTTGCCTCGTTCAGTATTTAGTCGGGGTTGTTCTTCTCTACGAAAACCAGAGTTCCGACGATCTTTCTCCCAAGCTTCAGCCTTCAGTGCTAGGCTGTATGCATCCTGAATAGTCCAAATAGTAACTATTCCAATCTTTTCTCTCAGACTAAATTTTAGTCCGTTCAGAAAACGATCCACTAGAACATTATCTGATTTTGTCACGTTTTCCATGCTATTTCTCTGGGCCAATCTAGAAAATTCTTCGAAGTACTCACCCACCGAACGCAACCCTTGTCTACAATTCTGGTAGGTCCTAAACAAGTGTTGTTGATAATCAGGGGGTAAGAATCTCTCTCTCAGGATTTTTTTCATGGACGGCCAGTTATGGACGGGAGCCATTCCTTGTCCCACTCTTTGACGTTGCAACTGATCCCACCAAACAGCAGCACTACCCTTGAGTCTACATGCAATAATCTTCACCATCTGCTCGCTAGGAACAGTAAAAGAAATATCGACTTGTCGTTCAACCTCATGTATCCAATCAAGGAACTCTTCGATCGGTAAATAGCCATTAAAGATTGGTATTTCTGCCTTGATTTTATATTCATCATAGTCTCTACGTGGGTATATGTGGTTTTGATAATTGTTGCCTTCGTCTCCTTGGTTATTAGCATATTGATGGATTGGTGCTGCTCTTCCTTCGTGTCTATTAACAGCATGGTTGTGGGCGAATCCCTCAACACGTTCCCTGTTAATAGGTTGCCTAGGGTGTGCATTGACATTAAGGTTGTTAATCATCTCCACCAATCGGTCTAGTTGATGATTCAAACCGTCAATGGCTACCCAAACAGCATTAATACCTCGTTCTTCGTCGAGGTTGGTGTTTCTTGCATCGTCTTCTGCCATTAAGCCAGGAGAAACCTCGCTCTTGATGCCAACTAACGCAGCGGAAAACTAATAAAAGAGTCTTAGATCTTCGTCTAAAGACTATAGAACTGAAATTGATAACAAGAATACTAAAATACTGAATTTTATTGATTGAATGAATGATTGAAACAACTTCTAAGCCCTCTTTATATGGACCTAGGGTTTCCTAATCTTGGTCAAACTCCAATAACAACTCCTAATAAAATAAAATACTAGAATAGTAGTAATCCTAAACTGATAACAATTCCAAAAATAGAAAAAAACTAGTAAAAGTTTGTTTTGAGGCCCTAAACGATGGAATTTGCCCCTCAAAGTGGGTCCGTTGTGGCGAAGCGACAACGAATGACCGGAACGCTATTTCGCACCATCCCTCAAAATTTCGTCCAATTCCGACACCCGTAGCTTCGGTTTTGGCCGTTTTAGTCTGTCACCTTTGAATTTAGCCGCTTCTATTTCATCCATGTATTTCTCGGCCAATTCCTCTACATCAGGTAACATATTATCTTTACAAGAATGGATAACCTCTTGGAACAATTCGTTTTGCTACGACAATAATCTAGACACGCTTTATGCTACTATTCCTTGGAACTTATGGAAATCTAGATGTAAACGATGTTTTCAGCACAATGATTGTACTCCATGCAGGTTATTAATCGGATTCTAACTACCTCCGTGTGAAGGCCAATAAAATTTCTTCATCTACCCCACATAAAGTGATTAAATGGCCCCCCATTCATCCTTATGTAAAAGTGAATACAGATGCTTCCTTTATGAAACCTCATGAGGTCGCGCGAATTAGTTGTATTATTCACAACCACAAAGCTAAATTCATCAATGCTAAGGCCGAAGTCATCCGATCAAGAAATGAGGAAGAATGTGAAATTCAGATTATTCTTATGTGAATCAAATGGGCTACAATGAGTAAAATTAAATTTTTACACGTGCAAAGTGATAATTTAGCACTCATCAATCATCTACAAAACTCAAGGAACGAGATTCATTGGCTACCGAAGGTTCACGTCAAGGTAATATACTTCTACCGCAGTTCCATGGTGTAAAATTCTCTCATATCCCTCGCAAAAAGAAATGCTCCAGCTGATAGTTTAGCTAAATGAGCTCATTCAAATAATTGTAATGTTACATGGACTACATTCTCATCTTCCTTCTGTACAAGTATTGTAATAACACTCTAATTTATTAATGTAGTTTCTGTTCTAACAAAAGAAAAACTTTTAACATATTTATAAACCGTGTCTAAAAATGAAAAATCTCGTTGTACCATTGCTGTAATTTTGTTGTACCAACAGGTTTTGTTAAGGTAAATATTCTCACCCGAAAGGGGTATTTTGGTAAGTGAAATTTAGACAGTCCATAAGCACTAGTTATGTCGGGACCATCCTTTTTTCTTTCTCTATCTTGCGTTTCTTTTAGGAACGCAATTGTTTTCCAAACCCTAACCCTAAAGGAGCTAAAAAAGCTAG
>BEHA01050178.1:363207-374946 GCA_002897215.1 Eschscholzia californica subsp. californica
TTCACTAACCAAGCTGCGGTAATGGATTTACATATGGAAAATTTTCATTCCAATGTTTGTAGAGAGAGGAGTACCGACCCCTATATATTTTGGTTTCTGTAGAATATGAGAAGCTACAAGACGTCACTTTAGAATTTTCATCCCCATAACAGTTTCCTCCGTCTCCAAAGCTTCGGTCTTTTATTATCGACTTATATCGGCCCTAAGGTGTGGTTACATAAACATCAAATAAGTTATAAAGTTTTCATCATAGAAACCTAAAATATTGGGTTCTACTAAATCACTGACTGCCTCTACTTCTACAATCAGAAAAACTTAAAACAGGTTTTAAGTTTTCATCATAGAAACCTAAATAAGAGAATGTGATCTACTTGTTATTGTATTTTTAAATGTTATAGAAATCCAAAGTAGGTTCTAAAATTCTATTTGAAGTCTGAAGATTTGTAGCTAGTTTTCATCACCTAAAATAGGTTTTACCTGTGACTTGAACTTCTATGTCCGGTACCCATGACAACAGGTGTTGGTTTAGCTCTTTCATCTTAATTTCTAAAAAATCGTCAACCTTAATTAAAATCTACCACCTTCAAATATTTAAGATCAAATCTTAAAAAGACCTTACTTGACAACCTCTGTTGTTTCTAAATCCAAGTTTTTTCAAGGAGTTCTTGCAAAACTAAAATGATATATAGTAAAGCTTAGATGAAAACCGTCGGTTAACAAGATAAGTAAGTCCTCATAACTGACTATTATTGTTTGCCAATTTCTAGGTAAAAAGCTATAACCATCTTAGAAATTTTTCACCCAACCAAATACATCTAAAGTCCAATAATAACTTTCAAATAAAACATGAAAGTAACAAGGAGTGAATAAAAATAAAGATTAGTTTGCAAAATCAAGTTAGGAGATGCTAATACCAGAAACTTTGATGATTGCTAAATGACACACCATCAGATGCCGAGATGCCAATGACTCCAAATTTATTTTTCTGCTCAATAAATGAAGACTTGGTGAAATGGGTAATGAAAACCAGAGACTAACTAAATGAAAAAGGTTCTTCGATCTTCTTCTTCTACAACCTACGAAAAACCATAGTTTTTAGCAATTCTTCAGAGAATAGTCTAATTGGAGTATTTAATTCACTATAAGTATCATTTATTGTGTGTATGGAGGGACGTTCTTGAAGAAGACAAAAATTTTAATAGTCGGAAATTGCTTGGGGGGTTGTCTAGAAAGTGAGGCCTCCGACTTTAGGCACGAGTTTGAGCTTAGTAAGAGTAGAGACTTTTTGGGTGGGTTTGTGGAGTCTTCATGTCCCAGTTGGAATCGCGCCTAGACAACAAAAGAAAAAAAAATACCGTCAACGGATAGGACTTGAGTGATCAAATATGAGCATATGGCGAGACGTGTTCTCCACTATGAAGATGACATGAAAGTTCACTTGAAACTACAAACGAGATAGTGAGTATACACTAATTGATTAATTTATTTGTGTATAAATCATGAAAGAATAAAGTGATATTAAACTGCCTTACCAAATTTCCAAAATCCCTACAGTCATGAGTTGAATACAACCTGAAAATATCTTCACAATCAATTAAACGTTATTATCGAGAAATCAAAATTTAGATCCTATGGAAAAGTGTGGTTCATGTGTCCAAATTTAAATCATATGGCAAGAACATACTTTAATAGTTTTCTTTACACTCCCTGCTACCATATGGGTTTCTTTTGGTATCTGCAGCAAGTATGACATTTCCTGTAGAGAACCCTACAAGCTGAAAATGAGCACATAAATAGGTTAGACATCACGTGTAGGCTCCGCAATTAAAGAAAAACTACAATTAGATCTCAGATATTTGTGAACCAAAATAGCATAACCCCAAGTGATCCATTTAGATACATACATTGGAAGATAGAGAGAAATATTACAATACCGATCGCGATTTACCAATAAAATAAAAAAGATTTATTAGACATGACTTTAACTAAAGATCAAATAACCTTGCACTCATATATATTTGCCAGATTATTTGCCGATTTGTCATTGCAAGTAATCTACTTTAGTCTTGTTGAACCCCATAAGTAAAACCCTAATGACACTCACAAAATGGAGTTATTTCTGCATCCAAACCGAACCCCCGAAAACAACCCAGAAGGAAATATTTATCTCATACAGTTGTTTATTTACATTGTAATTTTAATCCTGAAATCTGCCTGGAAAAGAAAGATTACCCACTAATCTGATTTCAAAATCTTAATCATGAAATCAAGATGGAAACGAAAGATAACCCAAACCTTGGGATTAAGTATATGCCTCCATTTGAGCAGCACAAAGCCAGAACCAGAAAAATTAGTTAATCTATTCAAGTCTTATTCCTTATAAATGATTTGAATCATCTAGATAATTTATTAGATTAAAAACAACAATTTTTTTTTGAGATTTAGAAGCAACAAATTTCAGAATAGCTCTGGTGATTTTATAAATTTCATAATGACTCTGGTTGGTAATTGATTTTCATATATAGGATCGGGATATTATTAAATTCAACTTCGATTCCGAAATTTGCAGTTTAAATGAAAAAAAAGAAACTTACCTGAATTAGGGCTTTAGGCCTTGTCACTGTAAATATCCAAATCCACCATTACTTTCTTTTTGTTTAACACTAAAAAATGGTTTCTTCAAAGTTACCTTTGATCCAGAGGGGTTCCCCGTTATCCAGAATCAGCTTCAAATTGATGAGCATATATTAGGTTTTTTTAGAGAGATTGTAACTTAAATGTCAAGAATTTGGGGAAGATGTAAACTTACAGTAATCTCCATTGGATAAAAAGGTAAGACACGATTGAAACACGTTAATGAGACGTAGGTGAGGAAGACTGAAATGAGACCCAACTGATAGAGAGAGAAGAAACTAAAGCATGATTGATTCTTCACATAATGAAAACTCATCTTCTTTCTATAATTTCCCCCATATCTACAAATTTTAATACTCCTTCGAGGTAAGTTTCTCTTTGTCGAGTATTCTTGCTTGAAAAAGAATCTTTCTTTGTGTAAATAACTAAAGCTTTCTTTGTAAATAACTTGTCTGGAAGAGAGAGAGAACTGAAAGAGAAAATGGAAAAATGATGGTAAAAGAGATAGAGAAGTAGAAGAAACGATTGGTATTATACCGAATAAAAAAATTGAAACCAAGAAATGAAAGAGCCTCTTGACAAGAAAAAAGGAAGACGAAAGAGCCAATCTCATCCGTTTAGTCTGTGATCATAGGGTTTGAATTAGGGGAATTGGATGCATTACCTTTGTCCAAGTCAGATTTGCATTTATTTTATCCTAGTCATGAAAAACCTTCCCTGTTTTGTTATATAGATGTTGTCATATATCTAAATGTGGTCATTGTATGAACAATGTGAAAGAAAATGTCGACAACAAAAAAGTTGTGATGATCAATATCTTGTCATATAAAAACGTCAAGTATGAACTTAATGAGTGACAACAAAATAATTTGTTATGTTTAAAATTGACAAGTTAAACATTGCCTAAAAAGTGTCAACAAAATAATATTGTTGCGTTGAAAATTGACAAGAAAATTATTGTCGGATTGCCAAAAAATATTGTAAAAGTAACAACCAAAAAAGATGGTGTTGTGAAAGTTGTCGACAAAAGATTGATTGTCAGATAAGAAAGAGTCTTAAATAGACTGCGAAGAAAACAACACAAATAATTTCGTTGATATGATTGACAAAAAATTCATTGTTAGAAAAAGTGCAAGATCACAGATATAATTCCGGAATTAAAGATCAAAATAGAGATATTCTATTCGTGGTAAGAAAATGCCAAAATACAATTGGTAAAAGAGAGAAGTCATCATAGACAAAGTATGACGTTGAAAATGTCACGGGTGAATCCGGAAAGAGAAATAGATGAAATTAATTTATTAAGTGTCACAAATAGAAGAGAAAGGTGATAGAAAGATTGTGTCACAACTAGAAACAGTTGGATATAAGTGACAGTAGAAGTCTGTCACAAAAGAAATTTTTTGACAGTTGAAACTGTGAAAATTGACTGTCACGAAATAGTGGTAAGAGAAACTGTCGCAAATAAGTAATTTGGAAAATTTAGAAACTTCTAAATTAGGGTTTTCCAAAATTAGGTTTTCTGAATCTGTAGAGATTTCAGTAGAAAATCGATTAGGAGTAAATAACAACCCTAATTGATAGTAGGTTGATATAATAGGTGAAATCTAGTTGATTTGAGGCCATATTAGGGCGTCGACGGTTGTATTTGTAGAGAGAGAGTGATAAGTTTGTCGGTTTCAAAACCGAGAAGAATAGAAGTTGTTTACTCACAAAACTGAAAGGAAATCAGTGGTGGCTAATAGGGTGATGTCCAAATCGATGAAAGCAAGTGATTGGAGCGAAAAAGTTGCCGGAAAGTTCAGCAAATCAGACCCTCTAGGGTTTCTATCGCGAGGAAGAAGATGAAATAAGTTGGTCAAGCGTTGTTGACTAAGTCTTCAAAGTCCTCATGAGTTCGGTTAATGTGGTCGTGGGTCAACGTTGTTGACTCGGTCGAGAAAAACGGAAAGTTGTCGCTATCTCTGATTCTTGTCAAGCTAGGGTTTCGGCGAGAAAGTATTCTGGTCACTTTAGGGGTTGAAGGAGATCATAATGATGATGTCGCCCGAAGGGAAAAAGATACCTAATAGCTCTAGGTTTCGTCGAGAAGTGTTGGCGAAGAGGTGAAACAACTGTTCAAAGCTTACTCGTTGTAGCCGACAAAAAACTCTAGAGAGAGATAGAGTGATCGACGGAGGTGTGAAACCGAGAAGAGACGGTCAATTCTTCACCAAATCCAAAGGAAAATGGGTGTCATGTAATAGATGATATTCCAAGACGATGGAAAACGGTCGCTTGGTAAAGAAATATCGTCGGAAAGTGCAGGGAGCAAACCCTAGCGTTCATGTCGCGAAGAAGAAGAACCAAGTCGGGTCAAAGACCGTTGACTCTGGTCAACGAGATATATATTGACCTCGGTCTGTTTGGTCACGGGTTAGACAAAATAGGTCTTTCCTTTTGTTCGGAACTACGGGAATCGGTTATAGAGTTGTGCTAGAACTAAAATAGACCAGATCTGGTCATCTTTGGTTCCAGAAGTTCGTTTTCAATGACCTATTTTAGGTCTAAAAAAATAAAAAAAAAATATGAAAAAAATTCGAGAATAAATGTAGAACATACCGTTGTTCTTCTTTGATGAACTTGAAGAAATCCCAGAAACAAAGGTTGTGTTTGATAGGAAAAATTTCGAAGAAAATGGAAAAAATTTCTCAAAATTTACATTTTCATTGTGTTTGATAGGCAATTAAGGAGAAAAATGATTGGGTGACACGTGACCCGTTTTTCTCTCTTTTCCCCAAAATACAGGGAATTTGTTACCCTCCCCCAACCCGAGTAAGACTTTCTCCCGTGGATGGGTAAAACGAAAATAATAATCTCTTAACTCTTTCTCTCTCTAACTCTGTCATCCTCCCACTGTAGAGAGAAAGTGAGAAGTAAATAAAAAGCTTCATCCAAAGTCCATGTTGTAGACAGAGAAAGTAAAATGTAAGAGAAGTTAAACAGTAATTAAAAAGCTTCATTGATCACCCTCTCCCCCCCTCTCTTTTGTTTTTTGTCTTCAAAAAAACAAAACTATATCAGATTTGCAACTCAAAACAAATCAAGGAACATATCAATTGGGTGGTGTAAAGAGAGAGGGAGAACTGAGACTAGGAGCATTGTATTAGAAATGGACTTTGGAAGAAGAGAAAGATCTAATAGGAGGTTAGTGGAAGAACCACTTGAAAGATGTTGATTTCAACTAATTTTTCTCTCAAAAACCATTCAGATCAATGAAGTCTTCTTTATTGTTTTCTTCTTTTGCTATAGTAATAGAGACAATTAGTTTGAGATCTCTATCCAATATAACTTTATCTTTAATCCTCTTCAAAAAAAAATTCTGTTATCTAGAATCAGAAAGTTAGAGAGAGATACAATTTTTTTTCAAGATTCTAGGGTTTCATTTGCTTGAATTAATGAGTCTTAATCAGAATTATCAGTATATTACTTAAAAAGAGAGACAGCGAGAGAGAGAGAGAGAGAGAGCATATTTATTCATGCGAAGTGCATATTTGGTTGGTTTACAATGTTACACCATTAATTGGAGAACTCACAGAAGAATAACCTTGATTAATTCCATGTGCCAAGTATGTGGAAAAAAGTTATAAGTGAATGATTGATATCTTGTGATGAAAGTTGTTTTGAGTTGTTGGGGATGACTCTTTATTTTTTGTGAAATCATGGTAGAAAAAAAAAAGGAAGAGTTATTAGAACGGGAATTTGGCCAAAACTCCCTAAGAAATTATGACTTTGGTTAAAAAGGATTCATCAAAGTTTTTTAGGCTTCACCTCCCTGATGGCAATTATGTAATTTTCAATTTCAGTAAAAAGACCAACCTAACCCTAGTCTAAGAAAATACCTTGCAAACACCTTGCGCTGCCTTGCAAACACTTTGCACTACCTTGCAAAGCCATGCAAACACCTTGCAGAGCCTTGCAAACACCTTGCATGGTTTTTGCAAACACCTTGGATAACCTTGCAAACAAATTGCAGAGCCTTGCGAACACCTTCAGAGCCTGGCAAAAACTTTGCAGAGCCTTGCGAACACCTTGCATGACTTTTGCAAATACCTTGCACAACCTTGCGAACACCTTGCAGAGCCTTGCAAAGCTTTGCAAATACCTTGCAAAGCCTTGCAAACACCTTGCAGAGCCTTGCAAAGCTTTGCAAATACCTTGCAGAGCCTTGCAAATGGTTTGCAAATTAGTTTTTGAATTGATTTAACATGAAATTTGTTACAAATTATTATATATTGTCTAATAGAATGTTGTATCGAAAAACTAGCTAAAACCCCTACAAATTCATAATAGTAATTTTATAAGCTCTAGCACCATCATTTTACATTTCTTCGAAAACTTCCAAAGCTTTCATGAAATTCTCAATTTGAACATAAGTACCGATCATGATTGTCCAAGAAAAAATATTTCTCACAGGCATTTCATCTAACAACTTTATAGCTATTTCACCAACCTAAGTCTTGTATAACCAACTAATGTTGCATTCCAAGCAACAACATCTCTTTCAAGCATTTTATCAAACACATTGCTTGCATCAACTATACTTTCACAACTTCCATATAAATCCAATAAATAAGTTTGAACATAAACATCAAAAGTAACAAATTGTCATCCATCATTCATAACTCAATGAAAATAAAGCAATGAAGAAGTTTGATTATACCTTGAAACGCTATCAAATTCTCCTTCCATTGAAAGTATATAAAACTTTCTCTCTCTAGAATTTAGAACCAAAAACTAAATCAAACCCCTTAAAGGCCTCTTCAAACAACAAGCAAATAGATTAAATCACCAAAACCTAAACACATCAATCTATCTTATAGCCAAAATCGATTCAAACCCCAGAAATTCTAATCGGCGTCAACAATCCAACTCGGTTCATTCATGAGAAAAACTCAAGTTCCTGATTTATTAGTTAGATTATTACTAGGTATTTCTAATTGAATGAAGGGTATTTTTGACTCTTAAAAAGTTGGTGCTTTTAAAAATGTCCTTCAAGCCTATTTTTATAACTTACTTGGGGCCTAGCTAGTTAAAAAGATGGGTTGTCTTTTTAACAAAAAAATACAAGAAATTGGGTCTCCGGCCCAATTTCCTGTTATTAGAATGTTTGGAGCTGAGAGTTTAATTAATATAATTTCAACATGATGAAATGTCTAACTCATTAGCTATGGAAGGGCCTTCAAAGCTCAAATT
The DNA here is from genome assembly GCA_002897215.1 of Eschscholzia californica subsp. californica. Classification (NCBI taxonomy): domain Eukaryota; kingdom Viridiplantae; phylum Streptophyta; class Magnoliopsida; order Ranunculales; family Papaveraceae; genus Eschscholzia; species Eschscholzia californica. Next base: position 371,077 of record BEHA01050178.1, read on the forward strand.
TAACCCTCAAAACAACTTTAACTTATTAGATGAAATCCTATGTTTTTCCTCTTATTTTTTTCTTTTCTTTTTCCAAAATTGCTATTTTGTTTCTTAAAATACTGAACAGTATGAAAACACAAAAATGCACTTTTCCCTTTAGCGAACCAAACAGTGGAATATGAAATGGGTAAACTTTCTTCAGAGTAAATTTTTCTCTATTTTTTTTCTTTTCTCTAAGTTGCTATTAAACACAACCAAAGTAAATTATCTCGGCTTTCCTATTCTTGGTTAAAGAAAAAAAAATCCTTCTACGTTTACTTGATTTTCTCGTGTTTAAGATGAAACGTAATCACAAGAATAATCTTGGAAAAATTAAACAAATCGTATACACGATTTGAACAATAATATAATCACAACAAAAAAAGTTGGAATTTTGCGAAAGCATAATCAGGATCAATTAACCTGCTCATGATACTATGTTAAATTCATGATTATAATAATCGGATATATAAAGTTAAATAGTGACACGATAATATAACGTGGTTCGGTCGAATTATAACGACCTACATCCACGGAGAATAACTTCTTTATTAATAATCAACACATACAATTGTGGGTTTATCGGTTACATTGGTCAGACATAACTTGATGAGTTTGATTCCTAGAACCCTCTCATATCTATCATATCTGTAGATAATTTAGGATTTCCTAATTTCTCCTAACCAAACTAGGAAATAATATAAAATCTATCTAATATTACCATTAGATAGTTACAAGTAATATTCTGAATATAAGAAACTAAATATTATGGATCTTCACATATCTTAACATATCTTCAAATATCTTGGAATATTTTGAATTCTTCTTGATCGTCGGATCTCGTCTTCTCGATCCGTCATGTGTATATACGTGTTACACATGTATCTCTTTGTTTGGACAGTACCACATATATCTTTGTTTCGACACATCTTCATTGTCGGATCTCTTCATCTCGATCCATCTTATATCACGTATTCCATTAATTATCTAGCTGTACTTATCAGCCAAGTAGGCTGAAATCGCTAGATTATCTAGCATTTGTAGACAATAAAAAGTCTACGGGTCGGAGCGTCCAACAGTCAACGGGTTGACAGTCAGAAGTTTTGTCGGGTCGGATGTTGCGAGGACCGGCTACGTGTCGAAAAGAACCTGCACACAAAAAGACAAAAGATCGTGAAGCCTCTGGGACACCGGGATGGTGCCGGCCTAAGGGGGTCCGACGGTCAAGTCAGATACTCGGTCAAATAAGATAAGAAAGTAAAAGAGAAGCAATAGAGCGGTAACCGTCGTCGGAGTACTCAGATGATCCGGCTCGTAGAGGTGTCGGAACAGATCTCTACGGGAAAGATACACTTACTGTATATTTAGGAGCAGCAAGGATGTCGAGGATGATAATAGTATCGTGGCGATAACCTCCTGGTCGTAAGTGAGTATTGCAGTAAGGTGTTGGTCGTAAGTGAGTCTTGCAGTAAGGTGTTGGTCGTAAGTGAGACTTGCAGTAAGGTGTTGGTCGTAAGTGAGTCTTGCAGTAAGGTGTTGGTCGTAAGTGAGCCTTGCGATAAGGTGCTGGTTGTAAATAGGTGGTGTTGATACGTCCAACTCTTTACTACTAGATGAGTGATGGATTAGATCCTAAAGATATATGATGCAGTAAGGGGGTGGTCGTATGTGGATGGTGTTGATACGGCTAGCTCGCTACTGCTAGAAGATGGATCAGACCTTGAAGATAGATGATGCAATAAGGAGGTGTTCGTATATGGAAGGTGTTGATACGGATAACTCGTTATTGCTAGATGAGTGATGGATCAGACCCAAAAGCTATATGATGCAGTAAGGGGGTGGTCGTATATGGATGGGGTTGACACCTCTAGCTCGTTACTGCTAGATCTGAAGTTGTCAAACTCTTATCTCCCAACTTCTAAGACGAAAAGTCAGTGACTTTGGGAGAGTGGGAAGCTCTTTTAGATGCTTATTGGAGAGTATGTTAGAGAGAATAAGAAGAGTTTCTAGAGTGCTATTGCCGAATGTTGGATGATCTAGTCTGAGTGTAGCCTCCTGTATTTATAGTGGTAGAGGGGGGGTGTCATCTTGATGACGACCAGCTGGTAACCGACGTATTTATTCCGTGACGTTACTCATGGGAGGTGATTAAGGAATGAAGATAAGGAATTTGATCTGCTCATGTGACGTGTTGACAACACAAACGATCTGTCGGATCGATTAGCATATACGCGCTGAAGTATCCTAGAGAACGGCTAGGATGTTGTCGCACGTATGCGATAAGGAACTGGCTGGTAACGTATACATCTGAGACACGTGTTTCCAGCGATGTTGTTGATCACACGATAACTCTCTGGTCGTAGGATGCCTCGAAACTTGTAGGTTGTTATCGCGTGACACCTGTCACGTATGACTTATATCGAGGTGGGTACGGATTTCGCGGCTAAGGTGTGTGGATTTTGGTTAGGGCCATTACCCGACCTTGTTGTTGGCCTTATTATTGACATCCAACCTGTTGTCGTGCCTTGCGAATTTTATCCTTACGAAGTGATTGTTCTCTTATTTTACGGGCACCTCGTTGAACGAATATTTGCCCATACAACATCTCCTTTGTGTCAAAATGTCTATTTGAATCAAGGGTTAATTCGAATGTACTGACTAACTAGGAAATCTGTCTCCTATACTTATCCAAATTTTTAATTTGGCTTTCAAGTTTAAAATTTTGTTCATCAAACGTAACTATCAATATTTACTTTTCTAAAAACATTTTTTCTATATAAAGTACTAGCTTCTTCTACTCTCTCTTCTTTATATCTGAGAACAAGTCGTTGACAACTAACTTACGATTTTTTTTTTAATTTCTCTTCTCTCTCTCGCCTCCAACAACCACCATCATTGTCTCTAAGGGTGAGACAGGTCGGGCTCGGGCACCGATGGGTACTAATAGTTTGGGTTCAGGCGTTCTGAATACCTAAAGTAGAAGACTAACTGACTTAGTGGGCGGGCTCAGGTCGGACATATTCGAGATCGTTTTCTTTGCATAAAGCCCTCTATGGGCACTAACCTGACACAACCATGACGGGCTTCGGGCAGACCAGGTACAATCATTACAAAAAATAAAAAGACTATACCAAGCACAGACAATTGAATTAGAGAACTTCCTCATTAAAGTTCATAAGTTCACATTTTTAGAACATGAGAGCTCTATTTTTAGAATAAGAGGGCGATGAACACCGTCACCACAAAAATTACACAAAGATGTTTGGGATTGCAATTTTCAACCAAATCTACTTAAGTGAGTACAAAATCAACAATTGCAATGTCAAACAAGTACTATTCTTGATCAACAAAAATTTACAACTGAAGATCTACTGCATTTTCCAACTTGAAAATTACTCCACATTTCTTTAAGAAGCTCCCTCATCCATACAAGAACAAAATTCACAAAAATACACTTTCTAATCCTTCTTTATTATACTTAGAAAAATTAAGTAAGTTTTGTAGACGAGTTTCAGAGAAAAAAAACCAGTTAGGACTTAGTGACCCGTAGGAACTGTCTGAAAGATTCTTTTGTCGGAACGTTCCCGAGACCCGAAAATTCTAAGACAACCAACTCACTCATCAAATGGCACTTGGGTAGCTGCAGCCCTTTCTGAATCCACCTCAACGGAGTTTTGTTTAGAAGAACGCTTGTAGAAACACGTAGATCTTTTCTCCTAATTCGGACTCTCCGTCGTCTGAGTGTGGGAGGAGGATGTGACATCCATGATTTGCCCATCAACTAATGCCACCTTCGATTCCTTTGCGTATGATATTGTTGTTAGTAATTACCCAAAGTTCCCTCTAATG
>BEHA01050178.1:379486-391900 GCA_002897215.1 Eschscholzia californica subsp. californica
GAAACCATTGTGACCATAGTAACATAACATCCCATTTCAAAAAACAACCATCAAGAAACCATTAACTACACAAAATACTTAGGCAAGTTTTGGAGTACATACCCATTTAGTCAGAGTCAATGACAAATGTCTTCCCATTTAGAGCAGGAATACTTCTGAAACCAATTCTTCCACTTCTGCGCACAAGAGCCAACTTTTGCTTTTTGTGTTGATTCCCTTGTGATATCTGTGATTGTTGTGTGATTTGAGACTGTTGAGTTGTCTGGGTGAAGGTTTGAGATGGTTCAACTGAATCAATAGCATTACCTCTACCAACTGATCCACTGCCCCTACTCAAACCAACTGAACCAGCTCCCCTTCCTCTACTCAAACCAACTGAACCAACTCCCTTTCCCCTACTCAAACCAACTGAACCAACTCTCCTTCCTTGAACCACTCCCCTTCCTTGAACCACTCCCCTTCCTCTACTCAATCCAACTGAACCACTGCCCCTACCCATCTCAACTGAACCACTGCCCCTACCCATCTCAACTGGACCACTGCCCCTACTCATCTCAAATGGACCACTGCCACTACCAATCCCAACTGAACCAACTCCTCTACTCAAACCTCTGCCACTGCCCCTACTCAAACCTCTACCACTGCCCCTTCCTCTGCCACTAGATTCACCATTAACTTGTCTAGTCAGATTCCTTATATGTGGGCCTTCATATGGACCAGTTCCAGCAGCTGAAACTGTATTAGCTGGTGCACCTTTGCAAGTACTCCTGTTGTGACCATATTCTTTACACTTTCCACACATTTTCCTCTCTCTTACAACTCCATTTTGCTCATCTCTGTCTCTTCTTCTCTGAGTTCTTGGTCTTCCTGCTGGTCTTACAAGGGGTGGTGGTTTCACATTGTATGTTGGCTACACAAGTAACCTTAAAGTGAGTACACAATAGAGTAAGAGTTATAACATAAGATAAGATGCAAATGATTACCTCTCCCCATTCTGATGTATGGTTTAATGGTTCAATGTGATCCTGGTAGCTTCTCCTGTATGCACTCACTGTGTGTGATTGATCCACATACCTGTCAAAACAAGAAACAACATATTAAGAACAACCACTAAGTCTATATAACATAAGTAACAATGATATTATAAATTCAAACTTACTTCATAACATTAGAAAGACCATAATTTGGAAGAATCACTGCAATAGCATGAACACATGGGATTCCAGACACTTGCCAAACACAACAAGTACATGTCATTTCTTGCAGGTCAACCTTCCATGACATCTCCTTGTAATCATCAACTTTCCATTTTGTCTCTGTGGATGGCTCAGTCTGATACAAGTGGTACTTTTTCTTATGAGCATTTATAACCTTCTTCACTCTGGGAACCATATCATTCACATCCCACTGTCCCCCCTTCATTTTCCTCTCATAAAACAATCTCATTACCATACACTGATATGCATCCACAAACTTACATATTGGTTTAGCTCTTGACTCAAGAATCCAAGAGTTGAAAGACTCTGAGAAGTTGTTAGTAATGTGATCACATTTTGATGTTGTATCAAAATGTGATCTGGCCCATTGAGATGGGTGTTCTCTGTCCATCCATTGCCTTGCTTATTTCTTTGCCTTCTCTAGCTCTTCCATATGTTTCTTGAACTCACTTTTGCTATAAGTCTTTGCAGCCAACCAAGTAATAGTCTCAAGGTTTGAACCAGGGTGATATCTCTTAAAGTTCTTATACATATGTCTGAAGCAGAATCTGTGGAAATGATTCACCTCACCAAACACATCATTTACTGACTCAATCAAACCCTTTTGTCTGTCAGAAATGATTGTTAGGGGTTTTGGATGTAGCTTCAGATAACCACCTACAGTCATAAGAAATGTAGTCCATGTCTCTCTGCATTCATTCTTGCATATATAAATAGCAATAGGAAACATACCATTGTTAGCATCAAGTGACATTATGCTAAGACACATACCCTGATACTTCCCCTTCAAAAAACAACCATCTAAACCTAAAATAGGCCTACAACCCCTAACAAATCCATCTAAACTTGCTTTATAGGCAATACACATAGCTTTGAACTGCTCAGTTCTATCATCTCTGCTACAGGAGGCTATTGAACCAGGGTTTGACAGAAGTACCTGCATACAACATTCTGGTGCCATCTTGTAAGACTCCTCAAAACTACCCAAGATCTTCTCCATGCATTTGTGCCTAACCAACCAAGCTATCCAATATGAGATCCTTACATGATGCCTTCTCAAGATGATCTTTCTGATGTCTTTGGGTTTATGCTCAATGTTTTCCCTCAGATCTTCAAGTATCTTATCTGCCACCCACCTGCTGTTTGCCATTGGGTTTTTTAAATCCCTAAGCCCTTTACAAGTGTGTTTGAAAACACCAGTCCTAAGCCTAAAGGTTTGTTTGTCTGGCAGTACAGAGCAATACACTCTCCACTCACAGTCTTTATCTTTACACTTATACTCTTGTTGAGTTGAGTGATTCCTTACTTGAGCTGTCACAAACTTCTTTGAGATGGAGTAAGCTCTTATAAAATTTCTACAGTGGGTCACACTCTGCCATTCCATACCAATGAATAACTCATCTGTGTCTGTGTCTGTGTCCCCTAACCCATGTGTTCCCTCATCATACACATCTTGTGATCTACTCACAAAGTCTGCATTAAACAAATCTTCTCTATCAGAATCTCCTCCTATGTACTCATCTTCATCATCTGCATCTGTGGGAACAGATTCTTCACCATCACTACTTCTTCCAGAATAGTATTCCTCCTCAGGTTCAATACCATCATCTTCATCATCTTCAACACCACTATCTAACACATTTGTATATGAACCTCTTCTAGCAACTTGATCTTCACACCTTTTAGCAAAATCTATGATAGGAAGCCAATCTAACTCTTCCTCAGACACATAGTCAATGCTCTTGCCCTTTGTTTTGGTTTGTTTACCCAAACCCTTATTGTTTACTGTTTCTTTTGAGGTAGACCCCACCATTTTTCTGCAAAGTTATTCATGATATAACAATACAAAAGCATTGAAACTTACAACCACATTCACAACCACACATAATAAACAATACAAAAGCATAGTGACAGAATTTTAAAGTTACAAACATGGAAAACAGTGAAAGTGTTTCAAAATTACTAAGTTACTAAACCTTTTCCATATGGTAAGTGTTACAAACATGGATGACAGTAAGGTAAATGGGTTTACAAGGCAGTAAGGTAAGTGTTACAAACATAGAAGTAATTTTGAAATTAGGTTACAAACATGGTAAAACAGTGAAAGTGTTTCAAAATTACTAAGTTACTAAACCTTTTCCATATGGTAAGTGTTACAAACATGGATGACAGTAAGGTAAATGGGTTTACAAGACAGTAAGGTAAGTGTTACAAACATAGAAGTAATTTTGAAATTAGGTTACAAACATGGTAATCATTAGGTTAATCATTAAGCTCTTCAGCAATCTAAACCCTAAACCTACATCCAGAGAGAGAAAGTTCGAAATCTTGGAAATTAGGTTACAAACATGGTAATCATTAGGTTAATCTAAATAGAAATTAGGTTAATCATTCATATGGAAATTAGGTTACAAACATGGTAAACATGGTAACAAGTTCGAAATCTTGGAACAGTTCTAAATAGAAATTAGGTCAAAAATTCACATGAAAATCGATGAACACTTACCTTAATGCCTTGTAAACCCTAGAGATTTGTCTTCGAAGTAAACAGAGAAGCTCGCACGAACATGTAACCAGCCGGAAATTGACCTAATCGCAAGAACCCTAAACCCCCAAACACTAAAATCGCACTGAAATCGCACAAACCCTAGGAATTTCGAAAATCCCCAATTCTGTCGCGGGAAAGAGATATAACGAATCTGACCCGATTATATTTTCTTATTTCAATCTGACCGTCCATTCAGAACGAATCCAGGCCGTCGGATTCATTCCGTCAAGCTAACGGAATCAGGTTAGGTTATTCGGTAATTTATATTTAAGAGTTAGGGTGAAACAGTAATTTCGGGTGAATTGAAACGGTAGTTAGTTTTCGTCGACGGTCAACGCGGTCAACTGTTAGTCCGTGACCCAAAGGCTATAACGGACAAACTTGTGACCTAAACGCTAATGCCGGTACTTATCCTTGACCCAAACACTAAATACCCCTAAAGAATTTCATAACAAAAGAGCAAGATCTTCCTATATTTTCTCATTTCTATTAAGAGAAATCGGAACGATCGTACAAAGTATATATATAATTAAAAAGTTACATTAGAAAACATTAAGCTTATACTAATTTAGTTATTTCTCATTTCACTACCAAAATTAAAGAAACAATACCGAGAATATTTCAGAAATTTAAAGGTTATTAGGAAATTCAATTAAGTAGAAATAGTTTTACTTCCACGAGAACATAAACCGTAATTTTATTTGACATAAGTCCTAATATTCAAAAATCGTAGTGAGACGGAGAAGAGATGAAAGTACTTGAATCTCCAACAAAATCCTTTTCGAAAGCGTTAAACAATTTTAGATCTAACATTCAAACAAGAAAGAGAGTCGTAAACCACAAACATTTAAAAAGAGAAACCACTGAAGATCGATTGTAAAAAGAGGATGGAGACGATTGAGTTGTTCCACTAAGGCATGGGGTGGAGAAGGAAGAATATCCTTTTCTATGAAGGGTAAAAAAGTCTAAATTTTTGAAATGGGTAGTTTCACAGTATTGAAAATTTGTGTGGAATTTGACTACAAACTCCTTCACCACGGGTGATTGACCAAATTTCCTAAATTTAGGTGCCTTATCTTGACTCAACGAATTACCAGGTCCCCCACTCCACCAAAATTAGGTCGGTTTATCGAGACAAATCCATCCAAACCGCGTTCTCAATTTCCTTATTAAAAACTTTTCATCTGAACCGTTAGATTCGAAATACACCGCTTTATCCTGTTCGTTGAAATAAGTTTATAAACCTTATAAATAGAGGCTTTCTTGCCATTCGACCCAATCGTCTTTTATTTCTGTTTTTTTGGTTCTCTCTTTCCCTTTCTCCCTCGTCTCATCATCTGTTAGGGTTTATTGTGCCTGATCCTTATTTTTCTGTCTTCGTTTTAGGGCTTGTTCGAGATCCTTCAAGCTTTTGCTGGTTGATGGTCGTGATTGATTTGGTTTGCGTATTTTTGGTTTTCCACTCAAGAATCTAGAAGTTTTGGTTTGGTTCTTAATTGTTTTCTTTGATCAGTCGTAGTATATTTTGGGTTGGATTTACGTTAATGATCGGTTTATCGTTTATACAGATTTGATAATTATGCAATTTTGGAGATTTGGATTGTTATCGAATTCTACTACACATCTGATTCAAGTTTATATTTGACAACAAAGGGGGTTATTAATTCGTTGATAATTACTCTGATTTGTGTTAGAGATGGTTCTGATGTCGATCTCAATGGTGCTATGAGCACCATTGAGATCCACATCAGGGTCATCCTCTTTAGATGGTTCAGTGACGACCTAACCAAATTATGGTTTATTGATTTGATTTCTATTCAGGGGATTCGCAGTTCTTCATATCGATCACCTGCTGTTGTTTGTCCGATGAAGTGTTGAGAGGAACAATTTGTTATTGGTATAGAAACTTATACATGATTTAATTTTCTCTTACTCAGTTATTGTTCACCACAACGTTAGATGATTGCCTTCGGTTGATATTGTTTATATTGATACTTTCTGTGTGGTGTCGAAAAGAGCTTTGGGAAACTATAAGATCTTTCTGTGGATGTATAGGAACACAGACATGATATCGTTTTATGGTATTGTCAATCTGGAGTCTATTCTCTGCTTGGGTAGCCTGTTTGCGTATGGTGTTAACTTTAGGACATCATGTTGGTCATTGTAAGGTTTATTGATTGGGTCTGTAAGTGATGAATTGGTGTTATTGAGGATCTTTTGTTCAAAGGGGGTTATTTTGTGTTGTTGCTTCTTTGATCATGATGACCTCTTTCAACGAAAAGTTGGTAACTTATGTTCTGCTTTCTTTCTCAGGGCTATTCGCTATGGAATAGCAATTCCTCCTTTTCTTGTATTTACACGGGGAAGGCGGTGCTTTTAATATACCTAGTTGCATTCTTGTTCTTTGTGGCGTGTTTAGTAGTTGTACGTATTTATTTTGTTTTCTTGTTTGCTAGGTGGACTAGGATCAACTATGAGGAGCTAAGTGTGCTCTATCCGAATGAGTCTTTCTTAACTTGCTTCTCTAACTTCTTTATTTTTTTAGAGGGAATAGTAATTGAAGCATGCAATATTCATTAACTTTTCCATAACACTTTATACATTAACACTCGGGAATATGCGAAACACTAAGATTCTTGTGGGGTATAACATACAGATTCCACTTTAGTATTGTTTGTCCGCTTCGAGGATGGCAAGTGTCTACTAGAGACATTTTCAACTGAGTGTCTTCTATTTTTGGAGTTGCGTTGTTCATTGTGAAAGGGGGTTCTAATTTTTTTTCAACTCATTTGACTTCTATTCTTTTTAAGGAAAAATAATTGAACCATGTTGTTTGATTTCCCAGGAGTCTCAAATTGGACTTGCTCTGGGAGGCTTGACTTTGCTCGCCGCCAAGGAATGTGCCATGTCCATGTAGATTAGTTGAACCTGTTCTTCTCAGTTCTCATATACCTCGGCGAAAATAGTACCCTTAGAACTTCTTTTTGGTTTTTAGTGTGCCATATTTTAAAAATCCTGCTAAATCTTTTAATTCCTTAACACGTGCAGCCTTAGCTTCTTCAATTAGTTGGTTTTTAGAACACCAGGCATCCAGTGGAGGCATTTTGCTGGAAGCGATTATTGCGTCGAGAGTCCCAATAATTGATTTTTTTTATCTTGGAAGGGGTTTTTTATCTTCTGACTTGCTTACTTGATTTTTATCCTAGTTAAAGGAACAATAATTGAAGCATGCGAAATTCTTTTGATTTTGTCAGGGATTCAAATGGACTGAGATGTCATTTGGTGTTCATCCAAAGGGTTTACCTAGTTTACATGGATTCCACAAAATTCTACTTCATCTATGGTTTATCTGTCATTCCACAAAATTTTGAGTTTCTACTTTTGTAGCATATCACATTCTAAAGTCTCGCTCTATCTTTCTATTCTCTAATATGTGGAGTCTTCCTTTGTGTTATTTGTTAGTTTCAAGCATGACTGGCGTTCTGAGGATAAGTTAGTGTGTTCTTGGAAAGGATATCCTTAGAGGAGGAATTATTGAAGTATGCAAAGTTCATTTTCTTTTAGGGATGTGGGAATTGAATTTGCTCTTGGAGGCATCACTTTGTTTTGTGAATTGAGGGTGTTTTCCTATCTTCTGTTGTTCCATTGAAATCTTCTCCTTACTTTTGGTTTATGATTTGTGTTAGTTATGCAAACATAAAACTAGTAAATATCTATTTAATTCTTTTCAGGAACCTGCAATACGCTAGAAGTATTCTTTTGCGTCCTACTGGTGTTATATTGGAAGACTGGTTTTTTTGTTTTCTTGAACTTGGTTATCTGATTAAATTTCTTCTTTTAGTTTCTTTTTCTTCACCGAGTTGATCTTCTACTGGAACACAAATTTATTTTTCTCAGGGATCCTTGTGCTGGGAGAGTTGTTACTGTTGTCAAGGCGAAGCGTAACAAAGCATTCTAATTCCTTTCCTTTAGAGTGCCTCGAATAGTTATAAGTTCTTATTTGAGCATATTTGTTTGCTAGGATGGTGGTCAACTTTGTCAAGTTAGCCATGTGAACGGGCCAAGGCGGTTATCTGAAGATGTTCGTGTCATTTTTTGTCGTTGTTTGAGAAGTTAAAATAACACATGCTAGATCATGTGATGCTCCTCAAGGATTTGCATCTCTGACGAATCCAACCAGATGCGTTAGTTTCCTCTGAAGGGGATTTTTCTGATTTATGTTGTAAGAAGTTCTTCTTTCATGAGGGTGTTCATAACTAACTGCCTATCCAAATACTTTCCAGGGATTCAAGGATTTGATTCCCGTCCTGCCTCATGCTTTTTTGAAGGAACAATCAAACAGTACAACTTCAATTTCTTTTGTTTTCTTACCGTTCTAGCTAGCTTTTAGTTGAGAAACTTGAAAAAATATATTTTATCAATCCCTAACCTGTTACCTGAACCCTCCTGTTAATTTTTACTTTAGGACAACAGCAGTTTACGGGGAGAAGTTAATTTGTTGTTTGCAGAAGGGGCATCTGTTTCAAGTATCAGTTTGATAGAGGGGGTGCTCTGCCCAAGTTCCATTTGGATATACCTCGCAAATTCTTGTGTTGTAGTTATTGGGTTTCTTTTGTTTACATGTCTTGGACTTAGTTCATCTTGGTTGGTTGTTTTACAGTGGTTTGGTACATGTGCAGAAGACTTGGTTTGATTTCCCAGGGGTCTCAAATTGGACTTGCTCCAAGGAGGCATGACTTGCCGTCAAGGGGGTTTTCTTATTTTACGTAGAGTCCACAACGTTGTTCTTTATCCTTATTATGGAATTATAATTGAAGCCTGTTGTTTGATTTCCCAGGGGTCTCAAATTGGACTTGCTCCAAGGAGGCATGACTTGCCGTCAATGGGGTTTTCTTATTTTACGTAGAGTCCACAACGTCGTTCTTTATCCTTATTATGGAATTATAATTGAAGCCTGTTGTTTGATTTCATAGGGGTCTTAAATTGGACTTGCTCCATGGAGGCATGACTTTGCTCGCCCTTCAAGGGGGGTTTTCTTATTTTACATTGAGTCCACAATATCGTTCTTTATCCTTCTCTCTGAAGCTTTACTCATTTGGATTAATAACATTTGATCTATGTAAAACTTTTCAGGAATGTTCGCTGTCCATATAGATTAGATGAACCTGTTCTTCTCATGTACCTTGGCCAAACAGTACCACTGAAACTTCTTTTTGTTTTCTAGTGTGCCATATCTTAAAAGTCCTGCTAAATCTTTTCATTCCTTAACATGGGCAGCCTTGTTTTCTGCTATTAGTTGGTTCGTAGAACAACGTGCATCCAGTGGAGGCATTTTGCTTGAAGAGATTATTGTGCCGGGAGTCCATCTTGAATTTGCCTAAAAAATTTAATTCTTTTCAGTTTCTACTTTCTATCATATCACGTTCTAGAATCTCGCTCTATCTTTCTATTCTCTAACATGTAAGGTCTTCCTTTGTGTTATTTGTTAGTTTCAAGGATGACTGGTGTCTTGAGGAAACGTTAATGTGTGTTCGTGGAAAGGATATTCTTGTCGAGTTCCACTTGGGTTCTAAAGTTCCTTCTGTTATTAAAATTGAGGGGGTTTTCTGCCTTTTGAGTTGCTTCTTTTAGTTTTATTCTTGGAGGAGGAATTATTGAAGGCTGCAATGTTCATATTTTCTCAGGGATGTGAGAATTGAATTTGCTCTGGGAGGCATCACTTTGTTTTAAGAATTGAGGGGGTTTTCCTATCTTCTATTGTTCCAATGGAATCTTCTCCTTATTTTCTGGTTGTGAAAGTTGTTAGTTATGCAAATATAGAATTGGTAAATCTATTTAATTCTTTTTCAGGAACCTGCAATACTCGAGTATTCTCGTGTCCTAGTGGTGTTCTATTGAAGGACTGGGTTATTTTTTTTTTCTTGAATTTGGTTATTTGGTTATATGATTGAATTTTCTTCATTCAGTTTCTTTTTCTTCACCAAGTTCATCTTGATTTGGAACACAATATTACTTTTGTTAGGGATCTTTGTGGTGGGAGAGTCCTCTTCTGTGTTAATGTTGTCAAGGCGAAGCGTAACAAAGCAATCTAATTCCATCACTTTAGAGTGTCTCGAATAGTTATTAGTTCTCATTTGAGTATATTTGTTTGCTAGGTAGTTGGTGGCCAACTTTGTCAAGTTAGCCATGTGAAGGGGCCAAGGGGGTGGTTATCTGAAAATGCTCGTGTCATTTTTGTCAAGTTAAAATATCACATGCCAGATCATGTGATGCTCCTCAGGTTTTCGTCTTTGAAGAATCCACCGAGACGCACTAGTTTCCTCTGAAGGGGTTTTTTCTGATTTATGTTGTATGAAGTTCTCCTTTCATGAGGGTGTTCATAACTAACTGCCTATTCAAAGATTTGATTCCTGTCTTGCCTCGTGCTTTTGGGAGGAACAGCCAAACCGTACAACTTCAATTTCTTTTGTGTTCTTACAGTTTCTAGCTAGCGTAAATAGAGAAACTTTAAAAGAACATTTTATTAATCCCTCCTAACCCTCCTGTTAATTGTTACTTTAGGACAACTGAGGTTTACTGGGAGAAGTTAATTTGGCGTTTTCAGAAGGGGCATCTGTTTCAACTTTCATTTTGATGGAGGGGGTTTCTTTTGTTTACATGTCTTGGACTTAGTTCATCTTGGTTGGTTGTTTTACTGTGCTTCGTTATATGTGCGGAAGTCTTAGTACTTAAAGGGGTTTTTCTATTTCAAGCTGATTACTTGGAGTGACATTTTTTGTGTTGGTTTTTATCTTGGTTCAAATGTTGATAAATTGGGATTCCTTCACTTCATTATAGGGGCATCCTTCTGGAGTGTTAGTTACTAAAAATTGGATAATCTCCTGACGTGGAAAGAGTAACACTGAAATTCCTTCAAAACTATTTTTCCATTTTGTGGATATTCTGTTCCAGGGAGCACTATGTTAGTGTCATTCAATTCTTTTTAGGGTGTGCAAGTAGGAATCTCAGCTGTGGTCACTTGTCAATACTTTGGTGGCTTAGGAAGTTTAAATACTTTTTCTTGCCGTCTTATGCCGAAATAGTAGCATCTCATCCTCAGGTTATCTTTTCTTCCGATCAGTCTGGTACTTTTTCCTCATTTTTAGCAGATATCCTGTTTGGCTGCATTATTTTTTTTCCAGTTGGTGGGAACTACCCTGGAGAAGCCATTTGGTTTTTGATGAATAGGGGTTTTTGTAAGCTAATTTGGTCTTTTCTATTTTGATTTCATATATTCGAATGTTGGGTATATGAGATTTTTTCTCCTTACTTTCAGGGATATGCTTTGGAGGTTTCAGCTGTCCGTAACTGGTCGTATCTTGATTCAGGAAACATAAGGCTTATTTGTCAATTAGTATCAATTTTTCTTCTCAATACTGTTAACTTCCCTTAATCATTTCTGTAGAACTTAAACTTTGGATGGATTAATTATTCTCTAGGCGGTTAGGATTAATATTATCTTTTTTGAAGAGAGTTGTCTTTCCTTGCTTCTTCGGGCAATTTTTTGTTTTCAGGTTATATTTTGCTTCATGAAATTGGATTTAACAGTGCTATTTGGGTGTTTCCGTCGATCCAGATACTGACGATCACCGGCTTTTGCCATTACCATACTTTTAGGATGTGCACTTGCTTGGGCATGGAAGAGAGGTCTTGTCAAAAAGAGTAGCGTTTCAGGTTCTCTCTAATCATTTTCTGGAGTTCTGATTTTTTGGGGGGTTGTTCTGTTGGATCCTATTGTTAGATTGTTCCATTGAATTTTTGTGGTTGTGTGAAGATTATCTTTCTGATTTTTTTCAACCGGTGTCTTGGCTTGCTGAAGGGGGTTTTGGTTTTATACACCTACTTTCAGAAGTTGCTTGACAACATTTTATGTGTTGTTGCACCAAATTATTTCCATTAAATGTTCAGGGATGCCTGCTATCCCGCACTCGTCTTGCTCTTCTGAGTTGTAGGACTTGAAATTGCTCTGAAATGACTTGGTCTCTTTGGAGGGAGTTTTCTATATGAAGTTGTGTGGAGTTGCATTATGGTGGTTGCTCCTGTCCATACTCAACAACGTGAAGCGAGATGGAGGAACTTTGGAGTTCTCTAGCGAGCTATTTAAGGGGTTGGTCAGTACTCTTGTTGAGTTTTCTTCTCCTTTCTTAGAGAGTTCATTACACTATCCTTGCTGCAGTGTTCAAGAGGGTTTTAGTTGGAGATCTGAAAAGTTGCAACTTTGAATTATTATCTTGTTCTTTTGTGTAACATATCTGTTTGCAGCACGAAACATTCAATCCCTTATACTTTCAGGGTGCACAATTTGGACAACCACAATCTATATTTGGTGTATGTCTCGAGGGGAAGGAGAACAAATGGATTTCTCTTCTTGTTTTTAAGTCTCCTGTTATTCTATTGGTTCCAGGAGAATAAGGATCTGTTACTTTCTTCTTCTGTTCCCGTTTCGAAGTTATATGCTGTCTAATGGTCCAAATTTTGGCGGGATGTTGCAAATCCAGTTTTGGCGGGATAGTAGCTTGTGCTCAGGTTCTTTACACTTGGTTCCTTTTTGTGTTTCTCTTTTGTCTAGGTTCGATTGTTTGGTTTCATCTCATCTTATTTAGTGACATG
>BEHA01050178.1:419226-430994 GCA_002897215.1 Eschscholzia californica subsp. californica
TCGTGACGTTGTGTTAGGACGACAAATACGTTGATTTCAATGGGCCAACACCGGATCATAAAGGCCTTTGAGTCTCGGATGGCATGTGATGGTAGAGGTCGTTGCATTCATTTCTGGAACAAAACGTTGATGTCATTTATAAGAAAAACAAAAGTCTGGGTTGTAACTTGTAAGCATTATGTTTCTCTATGGAAATGATGAGAACTTCGCATATTTAGAAGGGGTGGTCTCTCTTCCTACGTGGGCCTTGCGCATATGTCAATACTTTTGTAGGATGGGTGCTCGTCTATCTTAGCAAGTGTACACGAAAGTGAGCAATACTCTAAGACGCAACCCCTATAGCTGGCTTAGGATATGTCCGAGTGGCACATTGCACGCATTCCCACGTATTGAGGCCTCCTTCGGGATTGATATTTCATCTTCAATTGGGGTTTGTGTGTACATTGTTGAGCTCTTCAAGGTGTGAGTTGTTACCCATGAAGGTCCCCCGCCCATCCTCGAAACTGTGTCGTCAAACAATTACAGTCTAACAACAAAAAAAAATAAACCATTTCCTCTCTTCTCTGTCTCTCAAACTTTTTTCCAGATCTTGGTTTTCTCTGGAGGAGGGATCCCTCCTCCGCATCTTCCTCTTTTAGTTTATATGTTAGATCTATAATAAGATCTTGTAGGTTTTTAGAGAGAGAAAATATGGAATCTAAATCCATCTTACACAATGTTTCTCTTTCTCTCTTAACTCTAGTAATATCATTTTCAAGATCGTGAATTCTATCTTCTTCTTGTATTCTTCTTGGTCTTCTCTCTCCTACATGGATCGCCTTACAACAATTAAATTTGGATGAAGGATATAATCCACTTTTTGGTGATTTTATATGGTTATAGAATGGAAGAATGGATATAGAGGTCATGAGAAAAGAAGAGTTAATGTTGCTGATTTCTACGATGAACATCCAAGAAGATTGAAGATGAATTTACAAAACAAGAGAAAAGGCCAATCAAGATTTCACTTTTATTACTTTAATTATTATTGATGTAATTTTATTATTGTTTGGTTATTTTCATTTTTGTTGACCTTTAGGGCCTTTTAATCCGTGATCTTTAGGATCCTAAAGAAAAAGAACAAAGAAGTTGAAGTTCATTCTTAACCACAACCTCTACTCTCTCACTCTCTCTCTCTCTCTTCTATTTTTTGTGTATCTTTCTCTTTGTACCACCGCCATTACTCTCTCTCTCTTTCTCTCTCCTTTTTTTGTGTCTCTTTTTCTCTGTCTCTGTCTCCTTGTCTCTCCCTCTCCGTGTTTCGGCAAAAGGGAACTCCACACAAGGCCGACCCTAGTTGCTAAGAGGCCCAAAGCGACGGACAAAATAGGGGCCCCATTGGAAAAAAATCTACGTAGTCGTTTTCACATTTTAAAATTACAACTCTTTTGAAAATCAATCCCCAAATTATCTTTCCTTTTTAATCTCACATTTTCTCTCTCCAATCTCCTAACCGTAACTGAAATCCTTTATTTTCTCTCTAAATCGGAAACCCTATATCATAACTGAAACCACCATCGATTCTCCATTACTGAATCTCCGACTCTGCTTCAACCCTATTCCACCTCCGGAAACCACCATCGTTTATCCTTTATTGGTTCTCCATCATCAAGTCTACATTATTGTATCTCTGAAAGGAACTCCTGCTGCTTAGAGAAGTCGAATTCGTCCCAACTTAAAGTGTTTCTTCATCATCATCTTGAAACATCTTCATTCTCACATTTTAATCGGCATCGTCTTCTTCCTTTTACGATTTTAATCAGATATATCTTCATTATCATTGATTTTCTCTCTCTAAAATGCATCATTTGTGTCTTCATCATCTGTAGATTCGTTTCTCCTTTCATCTTCGATTCCTCCTTCATCATCTCTCAGTTTTTAGTTTATTTTCATTATCTATCAGTCTTTAGTAAAGATTTTTTTTTTAACTTTTTTTTCATCAATTTTTTTCTTCATCTTCTTCATCATCTCCCAGATTTTGAGAGAGAGAGAGAGAGACATGAAAGAGAAAAAGAGAGAATGGAGAAAGAAGAGGAAGGAGATAGAGAAAAAAAAAGAGGAAGAGAGAGAGAGACATGAAAGAGAAAGAGAGAGAATGGAGGTGGAGGAGATGATTGGAGAAGAAGAAGATTAAAAAAAATGGAGGTCGCCTGAAAAAGATGCCTTCCGGCGACATATTCCGACGATCTTATTTGGACAAATGTGACGTGAAATTGCTTGGTGAGGTGGACAAAGAGAAAAAAACACATTTAAGTTACGGAATTGCCATAAGGATATAATGGTGAAGCTTATAAAAAAATGTGGGGGCCAAACAGAAAATTGGGGCCAAAACGATGAGTTGGTCACAAATCGGAGGTCAAAACGGCATTAACCCTTTTAGAAATAATGAGTAATGTATTGAAAATTTAATATAGTTTATTGTACAAAAAAAAGCTCTGGATCTGTTCTAAGCAAACAAAGAAGTTGGTAATCCACATTTTATCTATTTTTACTAAGTGATAATGTACCATTGACAAATAAATATGTACCCTTTTCACATATATTACCTCTTGAATCGAGGGTGATTTGCTCTTTACTTTCTTCTTTTGTACTTCCTTCTGAACACTGTTTTTTCTTTTGATAGGACTTTTCTCGTTGGTGTAGATAACTTTGTAGCTTTGGAAGTGATTTTCGACTTACAGGACATTCTTAATCTCCTTCACATACACAAACTACTTCAAATGTTAGAATTTTAAGAATTTTTTTATGAATTACACGTATTTCAGTATTATATTCACTGTATGTGAATTAGAAACCCATTTTGGTATATAAACTTTTAATTTTTCAAATAATATACGAAAAATCAAAACAGAAATCCTAGATCCAAAAACCCTAAAAGTAACTTCTATCATACATAACAAGTTTTTGTTTAGAAAAAAAAAATCGGTTGACGAACATAAATCTTAAACCGAAAAACACTAAAAGACCCAAAATAACTATAAAAATCTTTTAGTATTTCACCAAAATCTAGAACCAAACTTAAAAGTCTTTAAAAATTTTGATGGACGAGATTTTAGGGTTTTATGGAGAGGGTTAGAGACGTTCAGTTTTTTGGAGAGAGAAAGAGAGTAAAAAATTATTGTTTTTTGGATTAGAGAGAGAAAGTGAAAAAGATCTTTTCCATTTTGAAAGTTAAATTACGGATTTTGTTGGGTTGTAATTATCTGACGTGCGACCTCTTGAATTTTTAGGCGGGAAATTAGGTGGGAGTTGTATGGAAGATGTTTATCACATAATAGGGTAATAGTGTCCAAAAAGGAAAAGGACTAAAATCCTTTTTTTAAGATAGGACCCTATCCCCTTTTTGGATTTTATTACATCATTTTAAAATGTTTGTTGCAAAATAGAAGATGGAGAGTGGTGTAGGACTTAAAGTCGGGTCTAGTGGGACAATATTCAATCACTAAACCATTGGGCTTGCACTCTATTTATGTTTAAACACAGAACTGCCATTTACATAATCATACTCTTAGCACATTAGGCCCTTTCAAAACATGGGCCCACAGCGACCGCTTTGGTGGCATTGGGCCCGGGCCGCCCCTGACTCAACAAACATACATAAAGAGTTAGAGAGAGATGAGTGAAAAAAGAGGTGGACAGATGAGGCGGTGGTAGTGGTCGGAGGTAGTGGTCAAAATGAAGATGACGCAGTAAAAATAAATGTTTACCGTTTTAGTCTTCATATGATGTTGATCAATCTAATCACGTCAAATTGCATCGACCCGCTTTCATACCCCCAAACTAGAACCAGATGTCCCGAACCACTGGCCTATATTTATGGTTAATGAATATAGCAGGTCGTGCGGTGGGAGGTGCGGACAGGGCGCCCGTACTGGGCCCCCACCACCAAAAGGCCCACTTCTAAAAAAGCTCAAGCCAAATTGTTTATTTCGGTAGAAGGCAACGCTTCTAACACAAAACGTCCATCAGCTCAGCTGCTAAGCTTCGTGAGTTAACACCCAAATGACACAGGTTAGAATCACATTGCCATCATTTGTGTTTTTTTCATTTCTTTTTTGGCTTTATGGGATCAAGACTAATATCGTTAAATTAACCTTTATTTTTGCTCTGTTACACTTTTTCTTAACTATTGTATTATCTAATGTGATCTTAAGCGATAAAAATCTTAAACTTTTTTATAAAGTTATGATCCAACATTTTATGAAAATTTAGAAATTTCATTATATTAAATGTAATTATAAGTATAATTTCAGATAGAATAAAGAGTATCTTTCGTTCCCAAATCTCTTATAAAAATGATATCAAATAATAGATTTTTTTTTCTTACGACTATTTTCTTCAAAATGCATTTGGATTCATCTACAGTTTTTATCTATTTACTGGTATACGTTCCATAATGAAATTTGGATTCATCTATAGTTTTCTTTAAAAGATTATCTTGCATTTTGTTCGATTTTTAGTTGTAATTTTTTGTTGTTCGAAAAGTCTACAATCAAATTTCACACAGGGTCCCGAAATTCTCACGCACGGCCCTGGAATATAGTTCCTAAGAGCAAATCCATTGTAGCGTTTCAGCCTCCAATTCGGGAGTCTCGAAATTTTTTTCAACTCCAATATCAGGCTCCAAATCCAAATTATGTACGTACGTGATGTATGTGTGTCGGATTTTAGTTTCAATTTCAACTATGAAATGATTGGCTGTAAGTTAAAATTTTGATCACTTCCAATTTTGAATAATAAATTGACAAGAATAAAAATGAAAAAAAAAATATTATTTTTCTATGAAATAGACATTATGATCACTTCCAATTTCGAATAATTAATTGACAAGAAAAAAACACATTTCAATAAACTTTACATTTAAAAATTTACGTATTACAAAAACAAAATAAAATAATATGTATAATGAGGATCCACCCCACTTTAGTGTTGGGAGCCCCAACAAGCCGTAGAGGACTCCCAACGATAATATAATGGGACGGAAAGCCCCTCAGTCCGGGTTAAAAAATGGGAGCCTGAGACGGTGGGGCTCCCAGCCTGTGGGCTCCCCGGTTAGAAGGATTTGGCTCCCAAATTTGAATTTAGGAGTCCAGTCCCATATACCTTGGAGTAGCTCTAAGACCTGCTAAGAGCATCTCCAAAGGATACTCTAACTCTTAGAGCGTCACATATGACTTTTTAGAGTTTTTGTTAAAAAAAACTTCTCTAATGAGATACTTTGTTCAACACTATATTAGAGCATCTCCAATGGGACACTCAATCTCTAACACTTAAGGTGCCATATATGATTTTTTAGAGTTTTTGTTAAAAACTCATCTCCAATGGAACACTTTGTTAGACGCTCTATTATGAGGTGGACAAATTTATTATAGAGTGTCTAGAGAGAGAAACTCTAAAACTAGAGTGTCTCTTTGAGACTCTCTAAGTGTCACTTAATATTTAAACCAATGGAAACCTTTTCTTTTTAACTACTTTTTTCATATTCAATTTAAAAGTGACATGTGTATTCATAGATTTTAGAGATCTCCATTGGAGACCAAACAAATTTAGAGTGTCTCTATATTGACACTAGGAAAGAGAATCTTTATTTGACACTTGACAACTAGACTTTTAGAGTGTTTATTAGAGTGTCCCATTGGAGATGCTCTTATGAGGTGGATGCATTTATTCTCAAGAGACATGTGTGTTAAGATATCTCCAATGGGACACTCTAAAAAAACTCTAAAGTGTAGTTGTCCAGTGTCAAATAAAGATTCTCTTTCCTAAGTGTCAATATATAGACACTCTAAATTTTTTTGGTCTCTAATAGAGATCTTCAAAATCTCTTTACTTAATTTAGAGACCAAAAAAGTAGTCAACTAAATTGAATATGAAAAAAGTAGTTGAAAAGCAAATGTTTCTATTGGTTTAAATTTTAAAGTGACGCTTAGAGAGTCTCAAAGATACACTCTAATTTTAGAGTTTCTCTCTCTAGATACTCTATAATAAATGTGTCCACCTTATGGTAGAGTGTCTAACAAAGTGTCTCATTGGAGATGTTTTTTTAACAAAAACTCCAAAAAGTCATTTATGACACTCTTATTGTTAGAGATTGAGTGTCCCATTGGAGATGCTCTAAGTAGAGGTAGTTTAGAGATCTCCACTAAAGATAAAAGAAGAAAGTTTAGAGTGTCTCTATTTTTGCCACTTACAAAAGAGAATCTTCATTAGCACAACTAGGACTTTAGAGTTTTGTTAGAGTGTCTCATTGGAGATGCTCCAATACAAAACTCAAAAAACACTTTATTCATCTTATGTGTCAAATGCTAATTGAGATTCTCATTCCTAGATAGCAAACATAAAGATCCCCAATCCTTTTATATCTTTACTGCAAAACTCTAAACTCGTTTTATTTACTTAAAACGCGTCCAATGCAAAACTCAATTAGTCTTATGTGCCAAGTTTCAATTGACATTTTCTTTTCTATGTGGCTAAATTGGGTTTCTTTGAACTTTGTATATCTCCAATGAAGATCTAAAAAACTCTAGTTGATACACATAAAAATAGAATTGAATATGAAAAAAATTTGCTATTAGTTCAAAACTTAAAGTAGGTTGACCAAGACAATTGAGATAGTCAAAAGAAAACTCAAATATTAAGTTTTTTTTCGAGATATCTCAACATTAAAGATGTCACATCATTTGAAATCCTAATTAAGTGTTTCATTGGAGAGAGTTTTTTTTCTATAAACTCAATAAAACTTAGGAGGCACTTAGAGTTTCTCAAATGGAGTATTACGAAGATGCTCTCATGTGACATGGTTATTTTTGTAAAAATTATTTAGTTATTTTGGGAATATACGAAGATTTATTTTCTATTAGTTTGAAATTCAAATATCGATGAGGTTGGACAATTAAAGACATCTCAAGAGGACACTCTACTCTAGAGTGTATCTCTATTTAATTACATCCACAGCATCTTAGAGGTCCAATACTTGAGAGAATTTTTAAGAAAAAATTCTGAACATCCTATGTGGCACTCAAAGTTTTGAAGATAGAGCGTTGCATTGAAGATGCTCTAATGTAGAAAAATGAAAAAAAAAAATGTGTTGAAGAGATATAAAGATATTTAGGCTAATACAACCTAATAAGAATAGGAAAGGCCTCTTAACAACTAAACATGTTACATTAAACTTGCCTAAACAAAATGTAAACATTGACATGAAGACAAAGCATATTTTACTCTTCCATTTCAACATTATATTTTGTCAAGGTTATACTAAGCATGTCCTTAGATTTATTCACTCTAATGCATAAACATACTATAGTAGAAATAAAACGAATAGCTATTCAACACCTTACTTCAAATATGACATCTCTTCTTAACAAAAAAAAAAGTGTATCTTAACAAAAAAAAAATATGACATCTCTTAAAGAATGAATCTTACAAGAAACTTCCTAACAAGAATTATTCATTTTCCAAGAATTTTTTTTCCAAAACAAAGATAGTTTTTGAAGTTATTCAAGCTAGATAAAATGATCCATCCATTCTTCAGTACCAAAACCAAAAAAACAAAGATAAAATGATCCTGAAAACAAAATTTGCCTACCAAAATAACAACATCCAAGTACAAAAGAGAAGGGAATATGATTCTAAAGATAAATAATTACATGTAAAAACTAACACATCCCTTTTCTCTAGCCATTCACCAACTATTTACACAACTATCTCCTTTTCCCCCCATTCCTTGGATACCCATGATCTGATCTTCTCTTGTTTCCCCTACCATATCCACCACCACCACCACCACCAAGAGGTGGTTGAGGGGGAGGATGGTTCCCATAGAATTGGCCATCAAAAGGCTGACCGTTAAGATTAGTATTCATGTATGGCTGCTGCTGTTGGATGGCCAAGGGTTGACCGGTTTGTTGGGGCCAATTTCCCCCAGCTTGCCAGGTAGAAGCCATATTTTGGTGGCTTCCCCCAATTTGCATCATATTCATAGGTGTTTGCTGTGTGAATTGTTGGGCCATTAACGGACCATGAGGTAATGGCAGCATTTGCTGCTGAAACCCTAAATGCAATGTTTGCTGCATTGCAGGTGGGGGTGGAGGTGGTGGTAGGGTTATGGTTTGCTGTAGCGGAGGTGGAGTAATCTGCTGTTGAGGTTGCCATTCTGGAATATCGTCATCGTCATTCCAAGGTTCAACTTCAATACCTAAACTTCTACTCTGCTGCCAATTCAATCTATTGTTATTAGAACTCATTTCATTATTTCCATACTTTTGTATCAATTCTCTCATCTGCCCAGTAGCAGCAAATGTCGTTTGCTGAGGCACTTTGGGAGCTGACAATTGAGATATGGGTGGGTTTGCGTTTGAACCTCCGGCGAACTCAAACTCAGGAAGATCGTCGTCATCTTTACCAAACGACGGACCAAAGCCCGGTGGAATATCATCAATGGGTTCATCACGTACTGAATGATTAGGGTTTCGGCCTGGAGGTGGACCTAAGATTGATGATGTGTTTGGAGGATTGGCATTGGTTTTGGTTTCTTTTTCTTGAGTTTGTTTCTTCAAATTCTGCTGTTTTTTGGAGCTACTATGTTTATGGTGATGAGATGAAGAATTGGGTGAAATTGTTGAACTAACATGAACCTTTCTCCAAATAACAATGCCAATCAAGCCTTTATCTAACGCATTTAGTTTTTCTATTTGGTCTTTTGGAAGATTTTTTCCAAGCATTTCTATTGTTCTAATGTGAGGTGGACATAAGTATAGTTCCATTGCCGGCGCAGGCTCTGCAAACCCTACTCGTTCATCGGAAATATAAGATTCCACCACCTACAGAGGACAATAGGAATGAGGCAATCAACGCACGAACAATAAAACGAAATCGAGCTACCGAGAAAACAGGATCGGACTCTAGAAATTAACAAAAGATGTGATATTTACCTCGCGAAGACTTTCTCGTGCACTCTCAGAGGAGTCATCCATCAAGCATAAATGTACGACCTGCAAATGATAACAGACTTTATAAATACAGTAACCCTAACAGCAATTTTAACGTTCCAAACACGAATAATACAATAGTCAATGTTTCATTTTGCTAAATGATGTACAGGTGAATGGGTGATACCCCAACACTCTTACGCCTAAAATAACTAACTTGTACAGTGTCAGTGACGAAAATGAACAGGTATAAGTGCTCTGTAATCATGGAGAACACTCTTTACTTGCCATTATTCAACAGGGGTTAAACACACAGGTCGCAACTAAAGATCGAATTATCATATCAAATGGACAAAAGAACACTAATTGAGTAAACAGATGTATACATCCAATATTAATGTGAGATAATAATATGAAATACCATGATTCCACGACTTCGAGACATACGCAGCTCCTGGAGGAACTTCTCAAACGCGTCAAGCCGGACTCTTCCCTTAATGTCAAGTGAGTTGAGCCAATCTTTCGTGGACGTTTTTTCACCACTGTAGACAGCAAATGAGACAAATAAGAAATTCGGCAAGTGTGTGCAGAGATCGGAATGTGGATGTTAAAACTTAGGCAGTCTCCAATTTTTCATTTTCAACACGAAAAGTCTACATCATTTGTTGCAGGAAACTATGATTGTGGTAGTAGACAAAAACCAGTCACGAAAAAGGTTGATATAAAGTCAGAGACTATCGGAACTCTTTATATAGAAAATAGCAGTCACAAGGAGCCTATCTGTAAACCGCGTGAGGCTTGTTTTAGCTTATATCATCTTACCGAGCACTAGGCTCTCGTCGGAAGGCACAATATGACTTTCCTGAAAGCCATTTAGGATGAACGTAATTAATTATAGTGCTACAAAATATTAAAATGGACTTCGTGAAAGTGATCAATCCAGCTTAATATGAACTCATTCCTCCTTAACTAAAATGGTCATATAGCAGGTTAGATCCAGTCCGAACACTTATCCTGGTACCCCGGCCACTGCAGTCACAGATCAGAAGGCCGTCTTTGAAGCATCTGGCTTTTACAAAAGCGGCTTTTCAGTGTTTTATACAAGACAGTTCAATCGATCATTTTGCAAATTAACTGTTTGATTTTCTAGCTCTCGATTATAAAAATACTATTACTATTATTAGTAATCTAAATTCAAATAAAATTATTATTAATCGTAAGAAACTTGCAATTTTACAACATTTGTTTTATTTACCGTTGGTTTATTGTGCAGTATAGTATCTTACAGAGTTATGATTGTGGTGTTAAACATAATTGATTTCTGGAACGAATAAAAAACTGAAAGGCGAATAACGAGGGATATCAACCAGCAGTAAGAAGTTAAGCTGATCAGAAACAAACCTTTTAAAGTAGCCACCGACAGTGACAGCGGATGAGATATTCAACTGAAGGGTGCCTTCCCATACATGTTCACCCTTATCTATTGGAATTTCAGATTTGGCATGAATCTCATTGGATTCCAAGTTACTATTGGTCCTAGTATGTTTTCCCTCCATTTTATCAGATTTCTCTGTGGTCGTTGCAGCAGGAACTACTGAAGTTCGATCAGGGGACCCAGATTTGGAATCCACGAGAGAGCTCTTCTTTTCTTCAGATGCCCCCATACCCTTCTGCAAGTTCTCAAATGGAGGCTCAGAATCAAGCGACTCCATAAACTCGTCCAGTGAAACTATTGGAGGAAGAAATTCTGCATCCTTCATTTCATCCACCATGAGCCCTTGCATAGGATCAGTTACATCACTTGATACAGTATCATCTAAGTTAACCTTCTCTCCAGTAGTGATTTCTGATTTTTCAGCTTTTCCATTTTCATCGGGATTCTTCGAATTTTGAGCTTCTGATTTTTTAGTTTTGGGTTGAAATTGAGAAAGAGAACTTACCCCTATAGTAACCTCCACCGAAGCACTATCATCTTGTTCAAATTCTACTTGAAACTCACCTTTATGTGTTTTCCTCACCAAACGTCTAATATCAACTTCTGAATCTGGCAAGACCACCATCTGAGCAAGCTCCTCTGCTTTTGCTATCCTCCACTCTGAGAGCTCCTTTGAAGCAAGCTCCTCTGCCGTCATAGAACATAGACGTTCTGGTGAAATTTCACCAGAAACTACTCTCTCCCTCAGTTCAGGATTACTAGGATCTTTCAAATTGAACAGTAGAGACCTTCCCTTCTCCTTGTACTTCTTGTTAACACCTCCAAAAACTTTGAAAAGCTCGGCTTCAATTTTAGTTGCCAGAATTTTTGGGCTTTGAGGTGCAGATACTTCTGTTTCTTTCTTAACTTCTTGTTCTAACTTGGGTCTTTTGGTTTCATTTACATCCTTCTCTCCAAGAATCTCTAAATCCAGATCTGATGCCCAGCACAACCCATTACCTTGCAAGAGATCATCCTTCGCAAAGAAGTTGTTGCTGAACGAAAGATCTTCGTCATGCAAGACATAATTAAATTGAAATTCTTGCCCACCAAATGGGGCTTGTATGACATCAGTTTCATTTTTAATGGAGAAGATATCATCTGATAGAATTTGCCCATCATTGATATTCTCAGCATAATCATCAACATCTATAGGTAATTGCTCTACAGGCTTTTCAGGTAATTCACTTGAAGAAACATCTACAATAGCAGAATTGGATCCAGATGGTTGAGAAACCTCGGTGGAGGGACTAGCAGTGCTTGGCACATCAGTCTTAGCATCCTTTTCCACAGTTTTGTTTGGCTCTTCAGAAACCAAAGCAAGA
>BEHA01050178.1:431355-441749 GCA_002897215.1 Eschscholzia californica subsp. californica
CCCATATTGCTGGTTCCAAGATTGTTAGACATTGCAAAGTCACCAGTTGAAAACATAGAACTACTCACCTACAAATATCACACGATTCAGTAGCTTACGGTAGCTTCAACTAAAATGAATCAGTACATCCAGCTTTTCAGATAAAAATAACACATGAAAACCTGCATACAGAAGAATTCATATTTCTGTTAATATGTTACTCTTCAAGAAATAGCAATGCAAATATTGATGCCAAAAGAATTATAGCAAAGAGAAACCGAACACATAAAGTATAAGTTTCAAAGCACAACAACCTTTACAGTACAAGGACCAATTGTTTAACAAACAATTTTAAGCCATGACGCACTTCTCTCTGCTAAAGTATATAACCATAAATGCTAATAAGAACAATGAACGATGATTACTTTCAAAGCCAAATAATAAATGAAGTCATAGTGACATCTAAAGCGACGGGAAAGCATTATCTGCCAGAAGCCTACAAATCTAATACGCAGAATACATAGATAGTCATAATCCATCAGAAGTAGTTATTTACGCCCAAATTTGCTGCAAGAAAGATTTGGAGCTTCATTTTGTCGTTCTTGGTCAATGGTAGAAATACTCTCTAAAATAAAATACTCAAACTTAACTAAGATTCACATCCCAGCTAAAGAAACAAGTTGGTGAGGGTCTATAACTAAGATTCACATGCTGGCCGTCAATACTTGATACCCATCGGCTAATTAATCTATCTATATCCAGTTTACCTCAGATTAACATAAGCCCATAATCAAATCGAAACCCTAAATCACAAATCCTACTCCCCACTCATAATTAAAAGAACTTCTATCTTTACGAACTAGCACGGATGATATATTATAGGGAATCGATCGATAATCCCATCCTTAATTAGAGAAGATTCTCATTCTAGCAACAAAAGGTGAAGCTTCAATTCAATAAAATCTTAAATATAATACCTTAATGAAAAATATATCGAAATCGATTACTCTAAACTTATCAATATAACTCCAACCCTAAAGTAAACACACAAAAAGAGATAAATGGAGAGAGAGAGAGATTGTTACATGCTTAGATTCTTGAAAAAGCCAATCTTCCATGTCAAAAATTAATTCGACTGGTTAGCTCAATTCGAAGCATCTGATTAGAGAGAGAAACTAAATCGAATGACAAATTATTCAAGAGTAATGACAGTATCGTGATTTAGGAAGAGAGGAAAAATACGAACCTGAAAGAGGAGAAATCGATGGATCCCTTTTAATTTTTCTGATCTTTCTCGCACAAAGAAGAAGAAAGAAACCCTATTACGAAGTCTGAAACCCTAGAAAGATCTATTAAAGCTGTGGTGGCCTTGTGTGTGAGGTTTTATCCACGAAGTAGGTTAGAGTCGGAGGGGTGTCATCCGCTTGTGGACCTGGTGGTGTCAACTGATTAACGGGCTACCCAAGCTCGGACCAGGACTGGCCCGTCGTTTTATAGTTGGGCTGGCCCAGCCTGTACTGGCATCTAAATGGTTCGTTGGTTTGTGGCTTTGTGCCACGGCCCACGTGATTCGTGACCAACCTTGGGCCCAACCGCAGCAGATCTAGTGGGCTCAGCCCAACGAATTGATACCCGCTACATCAACTCGATTTTACATACACCTGTCACCTGATGACTCGAATGAGGGCCTAAAGCCCGACAACATAATAAAGAGACCTAAAACTCAAAAATACTCAGTTTTGTGACCAGCTTCCCGCGTAGCTCCCTACTTTATAAAAAATACTCAGATGGTCCCCTTTTCCCGTTACCGTTAAATGTCTGTTAGCTCTCTCTCCTCCATCTCATCACCTCTCTCTGCCACGTAATCTATCACGCCAACTCATCATCTTCTCCGATAAGGTCGTCAGTCGGCCAAAATTTCCGACGACCTTCATCCTTAAAAAAAACAAAAAAAAAATTCTCTTCTCTCTTTATCTCTCTAAATACTCAAGAAAGTCTGTCGAACGGGCCTAGATTTGGCGAAGCAGACCTCCGACGAAGGGAAACTCCTTCGTCGGAGTGTTTAGAGAGAGAGAGAGGGAGATTTTTTTTTGGTGTTTGAAGGTCGTCGGAGACAAAAAAATTTAAGGATTAAGGTCGACGACCTTATCGGAGAAGATGATGAGGTGGCAAAAGAGATGACGTGGCAGACAGAGGTGATGAAATGGAGGATAAAGAGTTAACGGACATTTAACGAGAAAAAGGGGACCATCTGGTATTTTTGATAAAGTGGGGAGCTACGCGAGAAGTTGGTCACAAAGGAGGGAGCATTTCGAGAAATAACCCTTATTTATACATTTAATAATTCAAGTTCAATAACTATGGATTCCACTTTCTGTGAGAATCGAACTTGGGACCTCTAGGTTTTTGGAGTTTATGTCAACACTTTCAACCACTTGGGCAACCAAGTGTTGGCAATGAGTTCAGTCTATTAAATTTGAGATACCTAATTTTACTGGTTTTATTACCACGGTGCGTTTTTTATTATCATTTTGAGATTGGACTCAAATAGTCATTACAGTTGAATGACATTGTATATCATGAATATAATATGCAATCTTTTATGAATTTGGATAAGAACTGTAGCCGTCGATTAAAATATCTTTAGCCCTAAATCCCATATAAAGGCCTGAAAATACGTCTATTCCTATTTCTACTTTATTTATTGTGTATATCACATGGAATAAATCTTAGTCGCGGCTTTAGAGCATAAAGAAAAACCTAGGGAGAATAAAACCCTAGTGGAGGTGGCATGCTTATTTTTTTGACCCGAAAACTTACTAATTTCTGTCTTGCCCCCTAATCTTCATCTTTGCCATACCTCAACCCCACAAACTCCCGCTAATAATTCCGACCACTACAAATTCCGACAACCTTCCACAATTCTGGCAACCTCCTCCTAGTTCTTCTTCTTCTCCTCCTCCTCCCTGCCCCTTCATCTTCTTCAATTTAGAAAAATCAGAGTTGAGGGAGATAGTTTTTAGACAGATAAATAGAAGGAGAAAAAGATGAGGATGAAAATGATGGCTGGAATTTATGAGGTTGAGGTGAGGGCAGGATGAAGATGGAGACTAGGGGCAAGACTCCAAGAGACAAGTTAGAAAAATTTTGGGCCAAACAATAATTGTGCTCCCTAAATCAATCTTGGTTGACTATGTCTTTGTAACCTTAAAAAAAAACTATGTTCCGAAGTCCCCATCTAAATATCGATGACAAATTACTTCTACTGAGAGTCGATCCCAAGACCTCATAGACTTAAGGTCGTGTTTGATAGTCTACATCATAAATACATTAGTTTTGGGTGTTGGGTTGCAATTTTGGTTTTTGTTTTGATTTACTGGATACAATTCTTTCCTCTCCCACAAAATCACCTCCCTCCAACTGGTGGAAATTAAGAAACCTTCCATAGAGCATATGTAATAAACACAACTCCAAACTAGAAGTCTAGAGAATTTAGTATTTACAATCGGTTGCTATGTCATCTATTATCTTGAGGGTGTGCCGTTTGATGTGTTTTTATGATTAAGTCGCACTTAATGAAAAAGATTTGGAAAATATATGATTGAATCAATTATAATGACTTTTTTTATATTAGTTTTTTAAAATATGGCATAAACCTATATGTTATTTCGTCCAATCTAACTAAATATATGATTGTGACAGTTTTAATTCGACAGTTTCGTGCTTATCACATCTTTTATGTATCAATGCCAATGTAATGACTATCGTAGATCATGGTCAATTTCCAAACAAACAAAAAAAAACTGAAAATCTTTACTTTGCTTGAATGAATTTGGTAAATCCAAACATCATGACATGACTTGATTACGTCATTAGATTAGATTACCCAAGTAAAGTATAACATGAACTACATTGATACTTGCATTTTTAAAGATCATACAATACTGTTAGGAGCAATTACATGACGTTGTTAATTCAATTGCTACACCGCATAACAAGATTTTGGAAGGGTTTTCAATTTACTTACACTATAAACACTAGGTTTCCTCCCCGTCCTACGGACGGGGAAGATCCCTCTTGGCTAACGCCTTTGAGGAAGAGAAAAATAAATTTAAATTACAACATAAATTACATTAACTTCCCTTAATTTATAAATCATATTCTAACTAATTTTGACTGATTTACATAGATACCCTTCTTTTTTTAGTGTATTTACATAAAAAAAATTATATTATCTGTCGGATGTGATCCCGACTAAATCTCTAAAATAGAATGTACGGCCAGACTTATCCCCTGAATAACCGACTGATATGTTTTAATATAATAGATATAGAGTTTTTACAGGAGAGGTATCACACCCTCAAGAACCAAATCCATGACCTCTTATATTTTAGCGTGTTACATAGTTAACTGAACAATCAAAGAAAAAAGTTGAATACTTTATCAAACTGAGATGGTTCATTGAATACGATTTCTTCTCTTTGTAGTAAGTGAAAATGGTTAATTTGGCATGCCTACTATTCTTCCAAGTGCCCACCCTTAAAAGGAGAGAAGTGGGATTATCAAGGTCTCATCGAAGTGAATTATGACTTGTTATTAGAGCAAGTCCAACATTGAGGAGTTGGATTTCCAAATTCAAAAATTGGAAATTCCCTCACTCTTCTACTCGATCGGGGATCGCAGAGGTTGGGCTCCCTTCGGGGTTAAAGTTTGGGTGTTCGGTGCAACATATGTAACTCGTTAAGACATAAAAAACTACATCACATAATTTTTTTAGAGTCCATGGGTATATAGTCCAAAATAATGTTCAAAAAGGGTTTAGGATCCAATCTTCCCAAAAAATGGTTTTTTAGTCCTTTTACCATATAGACATATATAAAACCCTCACTTTCTAAAACATAGTCCCGTCAATGTCCCTCCTTCATATTTCACGGGTTTTTAATTTGGGGGCAGAAAGAATCTGGAAAGGCAAGATTTGGACGTGATTTGGGGGTTTTTATAGGAAGTAACGTATCAAGGATATTTTCCAAAACAGATTTGGAAAACGGATATTTTCCAAAACAGATTTTCTCTCTCATCCTTTCAGATTTGGAAACCAAATATATATATATATATATATATATATATATATATCACTTTCTCTCACTTAACTTTCAGATTTGGAAAGAGTATATTTTCTGAGATCAATTAGCGTGAATTGTGGGTTAATATTTAAAACATATATATCAACTTTCTCTCACTTAACTTTCGTTTTTTACTCATACATAAACACACATCGAATACAAATTATGAAACAAGTTCGTAAGTTATGTGTTATTTATGACGAAGAAACCATCATTTGTCATGTATACAACGTAATTTATCATATGTATGTGTGTCATGTCCATTATATACCATTGAATACTTAGATTATTTTCTGACATAAATTACTTGTTTTTTACGCGCACATGTCCATTATGTACCATAAATTATGGTAACATGTTAGGAAATGTAAATCTGAGATCATTTTTTTTGTTATAAAGTATGTGATTTATCATAAATTATGTATACTGTATAGTAAATAACACAACCTTTGTACAACTGGAATGAAATTTTATTGAACAATAATCTGTGTTTTATTGTAAATGAAAATAACATAGTAGACTAGGTAACTTAAAAACAAACTCCTTTGGAATGTTGTCCGAGCTCTCGATCCTTACTGTCTTTGGTCTTCCAGGTCTACGGCGAATCAAATATG
Source organism: Eschscholzia californica subsp. californica (assembly GCA_002897215.1). Taxonomy (NCBI): domain Eukaryota; kingdom Viridiplantae; phylum Streptophyta; class Magnoliopsida; order Ranunculales; family Papaveraceae; genus Eschscholzia; species Eschscholzia californica. The sequence goes on from BEHA01050178.1 coordinate 437,072, forward strand.
GTAGTGTTTTTGACTCTTCATTAAATGTACGTGGTTCATCAAAGTTAGGGCAGGACTTATATGTTCCTTGTAAGTCTTCACATAAAACTCCGTTATCCAAACAGGATCATAGCAACAATCTTCTTCATCGTAATTTATACTTCTATAGTTTATCTGATGATTCTGTAGGAAATTCCATCAGTGCTGGTTACTACAAGAAAAAAAAACATGTACATTAGTTAGAAAAACTTATAATTTATCATAAACGACATTAAACAATGAATAAATTAGCCATAATGTTTGATAAACTTCAACATGTGTTGGAGATAAATAGTATTTTAGTTTGAATCACATTGACACTGTAATATAACACAAATATGTGTAATTTGCTATAAATTACATGTACTGTTTCAGATATCACGCAATTATACGTACTTTATGAATAATTAAACATTCTTTTTAAATAAGGCTGCTAAAGTATGTATAACTGTTAACAGATTACATATATTTTACATTCTGTTATACAGTTACAGTACGGCCGAAATTGGCGTAATGTACTTTAAAGTATGAAAAATTTAATACGAATTACTTATAATGTACATTCTGTTAAGAGAAACCGTACGGAATAATATCTAGATAAAAAATTGTACGGATGCAATGTTCTAATGTGAAGAAATGTCAGAAAATCAAAAACCTAATATCAGAAAATCAAAAATCTAAATTACAAATCTGAAATCTTTTGTATGAAAAAGAGAATGAAAGATGTTTCGGTTTTAGAAAGAGATCAAAATCTGGTTTATAAACAAAATAATTAAAACGATTTATTATCAATAGGAAAACTAAATCTAATGAAATATGATATGATGATTCAATGATAAAGTGATTACAACCATTTATAAACAAAATCATATAAATGTTAGAAGATGTTAAGCGAAAACATAAATTTGAAAGATGGTTTCTTACCTTATAATAAGATGAAATTGTAGATCTTGAAAATAAACTTGATATGAAGAGATATAAATGAAAATGGAGTTCTGAGCTTGTGTATTGGATTAGAAGACGAATGTTTGAAAAACAATTTAATGAAGATGAAAAAAGATTTCTGAGTTTAATGGAGGTTTTGTTATGTGAATCGGATTTAGAGAGAGAGAATAAAGAGGTTTCGGTTACTGAAAATAATGAATCACGTTTCTTTGTTTAGAAACGTAATTGGAGAGAGAATGTGGGAGATAAAAATGAAAGAAGATCTTTATGGATTTTGAAGATAAATCGGTTATAATATATGAGGAAGGTTAGATTAGGAATTATGATTTCTTTGGTATTCTAGGGATTTGTGTTTTCTCTCTAGATGAGACCAAATGGACTAGATATCCATTTATATTATTATTTTGGTTTTGAAACCCTTTATAGGATTATAGGACTATATCTCCTATTAGGACCCGTTTTTTTGGCTCTAAACTCAAAAAACAATTTTTTTGTCCAACTGTGTGTATGCCTATATTATTTCCATAACTTATTTAGTTAAAAAAATTTTCAAATGTTATTTAACGTAGCTATAGAAATATCTGAAAAACATAATTAAATTGATCTTTGAGTGATGTGATTACATTAAATGTTTGATAAGAAGTATTTAAATAACAAAAAGATTTGGTTAAGAAAATTACATAAAGATATTAAAGAGTTTTTTCTTTTTTATCCCCTACTTTGTGACTAGCTTTCTTTTTAGTCCCATGGTTTTAGTAAATTCGAATTGGACACCACTTTCTTATTACCCTCAGGCAGTCTTAGGCCACCGCTTTGGGGAAAGCAAAAAAATTTCCGGGAAAAACAGTGAAAAACCAAAAAAATACGATGCAAACGCACCTTATCTCTCAACTCTCTCTTCTTCGACCACCGGCGGCCGGCTGACGGTCTCTCTCTCTATCTCTCTCTCCTCTCTCTCTCTCTTCTCTATCCCCTCTCCTTCTTCTCTCTCCCTTCTCTGCATCTCTCTTCTCCCTTTCTCTCTCTCTAAGTTCCGGCGAAGGGAATGGTCCTTCAGCGGAACTCTTCGTCTGGTTTTTCAGACGAGGGTTCCGGCGAAGGGGACTCCTCTTCGCCGGAATTTTGAGAAAAAAAGATAGGAAAGAGATAGAAGATAAAAGAGAGGGATGAAGAGAGAGAGAGAGAGAGGGAGATGGATGACCGGAGTTGTTGTCGCCGGAAATAATGGTCGTCGGAGTTGATGTTGGTGAGAAGGAAGATGGTGGAAGAAGAAAATCAAAGACAACATGAGAAGAGGGTAGTGTTTGGAGGAAACAAAAAATTTATTTCCACCCAAAAATTATTGCCCCGGAGACTTTGCTTGTTTCCTCAAAATACTGGCTAAGTTTTATTGTTAATTTTTTTGTTTTCCTATTTGTAATTTTGTAAATTCGAAATTGGTGTCCTGTTTGTAAAGCTTCTAACACTTGCTAATAAACGCAAGAAGGAAGACTCAATTGTATTTCTCTCTAGTAGTCCTTGATTATTCAGATAAAGATCGGATAGAAGATATAGAGGGGAAGGAGACCAATGGAGGTGCCGGTAGTGGTGGTTGGTGATGATGGTGGTGGCAATGTCAGTGGCAGTGAAAGAAGAAACTTCTTCGCCACTTGTCATTCGCTTCTTCTTCTTCCTTCGTATTGTGGTGAGTACAATAGTGTGTGTGGGCTTTAGCTATGAGTGTGATTTTTCTTTGTAGTTAGTCCCCGAAGATTCCACACAAACAGTGTTAATTTCTTCAATTTATGAACTAACTATATAGTTTCATGGACTAAGTATATATTTTGTTTGTCATGTGCCAATCTGACAGTTAGAATTTGTTGTCCTTCCACCAGAGCCCATTTGTCGGCTTACACCTCAGTTGTTTTCGTAAGTGTTGACCCTCAGCATTTTCGTTCTACTGAGTAAGACTCTTACCTATAGCAGCAGAGTCTCTCTCTTATCAGACTCTTCCTATACACTTTGTACTAACACTGAATCACATATTAAGTACGAAAATGTGGTTGTGTGAAGCCCTAGAAAATGCAAAAGGAGCGCGTTTCCGTGCAACCCGAACCCACCAAAATGCCATTCCTACCCAGTTCATAGACAATCCAACTCTCACCAAGCATCAACCTGACACAATTTCTAAAAGCCATGCCTCCAAAACCAACACATTTTCTCACTAACCCTAATTGATTTTCACAGGTCATTTAGCTTTTTTATCTCCAAGACTTTGAGAAATTTTTTACTGTCCTGTCTACAGTCGCTCTAGTCTAGAGTCCAGATTCTGCTTTTATAGCTCCTCCCATGGACCATAACCGTCATCCCCTAACAGGTTATGCTGCCGTGTTGGACAATCCACAAGCCACCTAGCTAACAGTCTAACACTCCACAACCATTCGAGCACAACAACTTAACAAACCATACTGTGCCTAGCCCCTAACGGTCAGCGACAAACATAGCCCGTTGGCACAGCTGGAATGCCAATGCTGTGACAGGGCAGGCAAGTCTGAGGAACCCCCAACTTTTCTTAAGTTCGTCTTTTCAGATTTGGGGCTTTGATAAAGCCCAAAACTCCCCAATAAGTGAATTAATCACCCCACATGTGACAAAGCAAAAAAACGTTATGTCCTATATCTCACCATTGATCTAACTAAACTATTTCACCCAATCGAAACTCCAATAATCTAGCAAGACAAGGTTATTCTTTACGACGCGTCAACGCCTATTGATTAGCACCCATTATCACATAAACTAAGATCAAAGAGTTCAAGTTATAGTGGTTCGAACAAGCAATATACCCAATGAAATAAAATCAAAGCCAAATACCCATACTGAATAAGGCATTCAGTAAAATAGAACAGCAATCAGAAATTCAGAATCACAACATAACATTGTGAAAATGGAAGTCAGGGAATCAACAATTTTAGGTTATAAGAAACGTCAATAACATAGTAGAATTCATATAGCATTACTAGAAGTCAGATTATAATCTCAGAAACATCATACAAACACTTAGAATTATTATGAAATTCAGTTCCAGATTCATATATTGTATTTTATCATATCACTAATATCTACAACCCCATATATTGTGAGAAATCTTACCCTAAATTTCCCATCTTCATTCCACTTCTTTGGGTTGAACAGGGACAGCAACAGCAGCAGCAGCAGGAGGTGTAACAGAAGGGATTTTTACATACCCCATCTTCTTAGGGCTTACGTCATCATCAGATTCACTATCATTGTCATATTCAGATCCATGGAATTCATTCCTGTCCGTGATGAGAGACCAAGCTAAGTACATAGTAGCAGAGGTTAAAGCACCACAACCAGCTCCGAACAGAAGAGCGACTACAACGCTGAGAATATCTTTGGTTCGTTCACGAAGAGAGCTAATACCAAATGATCCAAGATGATCGTTATTAGGGTTTCGGATCTCGGTTTTGTCAGAGTAACGGAGAGGGATTCGTGGGCGAATAGGAAATTGGAAATCAGATCTGGAAAATGTATTGAAATCAGGGCGAATAATCTCGAATGATTGTTCTAGTGGTTGTTGTTGTTGTCTGAAACGAAAACCACGGATCTCTCTGAAAACGGTAAAGAAACGAGGAGGATTTTGTTCGTTAGGGTTTTGAATGACTTGGAAACCGATGGAGTTAGGGTTACGGGAATCGAGAGAGGATGAAGAGAT
>BEHA01050178.1:467159-508315 GCA_002897215.1 Eschscholzia californica subsp. californica
TCTGAAACGAAAACCACGGATCTCTCTGAAAACGGTAAAGAAACGAGGAGGATTTTGTTCGTTAGGGTTTTGAATGACTTGGAAACCGATGGAGTTAGGGTTACGGGAATCGAGAGAGGATGAAGAGATACTGAAGGAAGAGATGAATAGGGTTTTACAAGGGTGAAAGTGAATGCCTGGTCTTGCAGTTGCTCCAATGGCGAGAAGGAGGAAGAGGAGAGAGGAGAAGAGGAGACGGTGAGACGCCATTAGAGAGAGAGAGAGAGAGAGAGTTGCCTTGTTTGCGCGATAACGGGTAGAGAGAGAAAGTAGATGAGATGCTAGAGAGAGTAAAGGAAGAAAAAGATGGGGAAGGAAAGATAGAGTCCAAACTTTGACAGCTATAATCACGGCCCACGGACCCAGATTAGGGTCAACTATTAGTAATTAAACGGACCCCAAACCGGAATGACATCTATCTCATTTTTTCCAATTCGGAGGGATTCTACTTTGGCCATCAAACTTCTTTGGTTTGGTTTGGTTTGATTTCGGTAGTAGTTGGACACCAACTCAGACATTTTACAAAATGGAAGTCTCTTGTTCCGTCGTTTCGAAGTACAAGAAGATTATATAGATTATAGGCTCTTTTAGGTGACCTTTAAAGATATATGTATATATACCTATATGTTATAGGATGGTGCAGACCAGCCTTCGGGGCTGCTAGTGATACTGTCCGCTTTCGCACACCTGGGCTTCACGGTTTTAAGATGCCTCACTAGGGAAGGTTGCTTAACCTCTTAAGAGGAGCACCACACTCCAGTCTCCCACCAACGTGGGATTGCTTTACAACAATATATATTTTTTAACTGTATTTTCATAAATCTTGATATACTATTGTATTGTATTTTCATAAATCTTGATATACTATTGTAGTGTCAATGTCTTTCTAATAGTAACTTGTAACCCATTTCTCGAAAAAAAAAAATTCAGCTTCACTTTATAGACCAAAAGGTTTTATCCCCCTATCTTTCTTTCTTGATTTCTCGTTTGATCTTTGTTTTTAACATTATATTTCTCCATCTATCTACACTATGTAATTTTTCTATTTCCAAATTGATTGTTAGCGGAAGATTGGATGACGATTCCCGAAGTCTTTTTTTTTTCTTCTATTTTTCTTATCTGTTTCAACCACTTGCGTAATCTCTTTCATCACAGAGAGTAGAAAGAGTGCAAGAGAGAGATTCGCGTGGTTCGGTTGATAAGACCTACTTCACAGTTTACAATAGTGCGATCATTTGGACTATGAATGAAAAATAAGTAACAAAGATATCTCTAGAGTTCAATTTATATAGCTAAACCTTAATCTCGCCACCTTACTTCCTCTCTTTCTAACTACGAAAATCCATGGATACTCGTTACATTGATACAACCTCAATAATACTAGAGCAAACATAAGCAAGATAGGTCGGGGAAAAAATTGAAAGCGATTTCTCAAGTTGCAAATTGGGTCAATATGGACTCATTCAAAGACATTTTAACATCTTTCAAGAACCTATAATTGCTAAAAAAAGAGAGCCTATAAAGGTATCTATGTTTGAAAGTTGAAATCTTCCCCCTCATTCCATGTTCCTTTGGCTTTATAGAGTTCCACGACATCTTCATACCTATACTTTTTACGTTTATCGTTCTTCTGACTCAACCTCACTCCATTATTCGTTTCAATTTATTTATGTTATTTTCGTTGCTTAGTTTTGTATGAGTATTTAGTCTTTGTCAGCGGCCATAATAACCAAGTCTCTCTTTTTCGTCTTACTTTATAAGACTTTGGGGGCATGACTTCTTTTTTTAGAGAACTTTTTGTGGAGTACCTTGAAACTTTTTAGTTACCGTGTGGAATATATAGGTATTTGGTGGAGATTTCATTGTCTGTATTTTTATCCACATAGTCAGCCGTTATGTGATACGTTGTTAGTTGTCTTCTTTGACTAGTTTGCTCCTTCCGTGTTCGAGGAAGTTTTGATATGTTCCTTCATAAGTCAGAAAATGGTAGGTTTTGACATATTTTGTTTAGTCATCAGATTTTCTCCTTTCTCCAATTTCATGTGCCACTAGGGGCGAAACCAAGATTTTATACTAGACAGGGCAAGCCTAAAGAGATAAAGTAAACTTCTACATATAAAATGTATGGCCTTACAAGATAGAATAGAAATCAATTTTTTTTTAAGAACATCCTTGCATATCATGATTCTTACATTTATCTTAATAATCTAAATAAAATGTATCTTTTAACAAAAAAAAAAATCTAAAAAAAAATGTAGAAGTAATCTTTTAACTTAAATTTACAAATTAATGTAACATTGGATAACTCAATTGAGTACCAAAATGTCGATATATCTTTATCAATTGTTCTACATCTTAAAGAAACAAAAAAGGAACATAATTTTATTAATCATTAATCTAAGGTCTCCGTGTTATTACTATTCAATGACACTTGACGTTTAAAAAATTACATAGGCAAGAGTATACCCAAGCAAAAATAAAATTTTCTCTAACAATTGGTCACTTAATTTGGGGTATTTGAAACCAAATGAAAACTAAAACAAGAGTTGAGGCATGCAAAAGGATTTGAACCCTTGTCTTTGGGTTGGAAGTATATAAACTCCAACACTAGAGCTAAAGTAAGGTGTCGTTAGTTGTAGCTTGGCTTATATATGTGGAGATCGGTCGTGTAACTGCCTAGCCTAGTCTCCACATAGTTCCGCCCCTGTGTGCCACAAGAGTTGTCAAAGGTCCAAGATACATGATGAAGAAAGTTCTTTTTTTTAGTAAAACCAGAATTACATTCATAAGTGAAATCGATCCACAACATTACATGGTATGAGAATAATAATTCCTCTGAGAACTACATGAGAGTTACATAAATAAAGTACTACACAGAACTTTCGAATGTAAAGTGTCTCATGAAGGGAAAGGAATAACAAGACAACTAGAAGAAAGACCCTAAAGGTCGTAAAATGAAAAGATCATAAAGGTCGAAAATAAAAGGACCCTAAAGGTCGTGAAATTTATTATATTAATTATACTATATAATGTATGAAGAATGAACCGAGCAGAGATTGATGATGGAAAAAGATGGTGTTGTTCCTTGATTGAATTGATGATGTCCTCTCTTGATTCTTTAGAATATATCGGTTGAACCAGAGGTAGTCCCGGAAGCAAAAATCTAAGTGTTGATTCTATCTCCATTGCAACCACTCTAATTCTTTCCCTCTTACATGAAGATAATCGACTATGCAAACTCATAATGTCCGGACAGAAGATCAACAAGTAAATCTAAGAGAAAATTCGTTTGATCCGGCAAAGGAGAAGAAGATGAATCCTCAATCGAAAGACACCATTACCCAAATCAACTTACTCCCTCCTCTTCCCTTCTTCTCTGATCTACTCCGAATTACTAACGTTAGATGTAAAACTAAAAAAAAAAAAAAAAAACTTAAAACGGGTTTTCCCCTTTGCAATTACAGGGGATACCGACAAAGGGACCCCTCCCTACGGAAGAAGCGATGATCACGCAAGGTTACTCTGTGAAACTTGGTTTTTGAAAACGGTTACTGGGAGAATTTTTAGAGAGAGTGTGTGAATCACTATTATTCGTGTGGATATTGTTCTTTTTTATGAAGAAAGTTAGTTTAACCTGAAATTAGATTTTTCTTTCGTGCTCATATGCCCAAATCAAACAGAGCCTAAAAGCCCTAAAGAGCTTCCCGCCCAAACCAATTACCCAACTACTTCCTCTCCTCTCTCTCTCTCTCCAGAATTCAGTTAAAACTTCCAAACAAACTCTTCGAGCTCCAACTTTCTTCCAATCTGGTCTTGTCTCTCTCTCTCTCTCTCTAGAAAATGGCAGTGATATCCAGTACCTCCATTTTCTTGTAAGAACCGCAAATGGCAGAAACAGAATCAACCACGAAAGATCACCTAACTGTTGAAATCAAGTCTCCAAATCTCAAATCAATTTCAACATCCAAGAACTGGGACGAATCCTTTCAAGAACAAACCATAACCTTCTTTGGTTCTCGATCTAGAAGAAAGAAAGCAAATACATGGATCATTTCCCTCTTTGTTGTTCTTCATTTAGTAGCTTTCGCTGCTACTATGGTAATTAATGATTGTCCATCTAACTCTAATGGACATTGTGTTTTTCGAGTAATTGGTAGGGTTTCTTTTCAACCTCTCTCTGAAAATCCCCTTCTTGGTCCTTCATCTTCTACGTAAGTATTCTACTTTACTTTCACTTATAGAATTCTTGTTTCAGTTTCTTTGTATCAATTGCGGAACCAATGAATTCTTGTTTGTATTTGATATTAACTTTAGGGTTTTACTCAATAAAACCCTTTTCTAGGTCATTAGGGTTTATCACTTAGGGTTTATCTCTTACATTTTAATCTTGTTCTTCAGTTTCCGCAAGAAGATATCTATGCATAGTACATACTTATGTGATAATTGTTCAATCATTTGTGGATCTTTATCTCTTCATGTATCTGAATTTCATTCGTAATGTCCCTAACAAAATCGATCATCGAAATTGGCGATTGAGTTTTTCATGAAAATCTGTTTTGAGTGTTCTAATCTCTTGTTTATTCAGGTCATGAACTGAACAAAACTGGATAGGTACGAGAAAATGTTGTAGTAATTCATTATTATATAATCAGCGAGAATGCATCTGAGAAGATTACATAAAAAAGAAATTGTGCTGATCTCGTAATGAACCTACCTACTTAGAAAGATCAAGCTAACAACTTTATTTGATATAGGAGAAGTGGCGAATGGCCACAAAGTACAAATATCATGGATTGAGTCTAAAATTATCTTTCTAATAATCCACAATGGTTTAACAGTATTATGCTTGTTTATTCAGATTTCATTGTCTTATAATGCTAGAATAATGAGTATGAAACGACTAACATTGTTCAAACAGGACCCTAATTAACGTTTTCAGGACTATGAAATGTTAGAAATGATTTTAAACAGTGCATCATTGTTCTCAATTTTGGGTTTCTCGTTCTTTCATTAAAACCACATCTTTCTCGGATTTCTTCTTCCAGGCTTGTCAGAGTAGGTTCTCTTCAGCAAAACATGTTGGCCAAACACCAAATTTGGCGCCTTATAACATCACCGTTCCTGCACGCAGGGCTCATTGACCTAGTCATAAACCTCGCCGGTATTATCTTCATAGGCATCCACTTGGAACAAGAGTTTGGACCTCGTAAGCTCATATTTTAGCTATATCTTTTACAAATTTAGTTGTCGCTTATAACTAGGCTAGTTTTCAGATGACCAAGTGTTTATGCAGTGATGTTGTTTTTGATGTTTGGCAGTAAGGATTGGGATAATCTACCTACTTTCAGCTTTCACTGGTAGCTTGACGTCTTCACTTTTCGTTCAGAGTAGCCCAGCAGTTAGTTCCTCGGGTGCTCTATTTGGATTACTTGGTGCCACCCTTTCAGGGCTTATGAGGAACTGGAAAGTTTACAGTGATAAGGTCCTTGTCTCTACTCTCATGCTTGACATGATTTTATTCTCTCTCCCTCTTCTCCATTTCACTTTTGTGGGTTCTCTTGAATGTGAAATTGCAGTTTGCAGTTCTAGTTGTGTTATGCTTCATCACAGCTACAAGTTTTTGTATTGGTTTATTACCCCACACTGACAATTTTTCAAGCATTGGAGGATTCCTGTCTGGATTTCTTCTTGGTTTTGTACTCTTCTTCAACCTTCGTCTCGGGCAAGTTTTTCAAAATAAAAAAGGCATATTTGAATACAAGGAGAAAAGTACAGTTAACTTCAAGCATATGTTTGATAAGCCAGTGCTTCGGAGTATTTCCCTCATTTTCTTCTCTCTTATGTAAGTTTTCTTCACTCTAAATTTATCTTTAATAGTTTCGTATCAGATCATGCGAGCAGAGATTGTTCTTATCTGTTGATCACTTGTTTTTTTGCTAGTTTTGCTGGGGGTCTAGTGACAGTTCTTCATGGAGTGAATGGGAATAAGTACTGCAGCTGGTGTCATTATGTTAATTGCATTCCTTCTGAAAGATGGAGCTGCAACGGCAAAGTATCGGCACCATGTGTGGTAAGCATTTACATATCACTTAGCTACAATCTATCCATAAACATATATATATATGTATTGAACCCTTAGTCCTGCTTACTTCTCCGAAAAAACGCAGAAAATTTCCCAATTGATAGTGTTGATTGGATTTGTTTGTAAGATATATTCTTTGTTACATAATTTGCAGGTCTCGGTAACTACTGGTCATCGAACGATTCTGACTTGTAAAACTGACGGAAATATAAAGAATTACACTTTCACCAATCTATCAAAAGCAAGGACAAAAGACTTGTGCAGTCGGATTTGCTTGTAAAATCTTTGATGATCTTGGTTTCAAGAATTGTGGGTTGCCAAAAGTCATAAAGGTATTAAGAGAAAGAGAGGGAGAGAGCCATTCTTCAACTGACAATTACTTCTTCGAAATTTCTTATTTCTTTGTGATATTTGTTTTGTTTCTTGTAAAACCTTGAAATACAACAATTGCTTTGACACTACAACATGTTTAATAGAGTAACATTGAAGTAGAGGACTAAAATCTTTAAAATTGAAGATCTATGAACATTCTCCTGATTGCTGATGAAACCAAAAGATGCCTGAGAAAAAAACTGCTATTCATTTATCCCTTTATCATGCTCCTTTATAGAGTTCTAATTCTAATTTGGATCACAGATATTCCATATTCAAAGGTTGCGCTTCCATGGATCTGAAATCCCGATATGATTTAGGTGTATTCTTTAGCATAAGTTTTACAAGCATTTATTTCTCTAATAAAATCAACTCATCAGTCTCTGTCTGGAAACTAAAAGACATGCACTTAATCGGAAGACTTCTTATTAAGATGCGACCCACATAAAAGCAACTTCGACATTGTTCAAATGAGAGCCCACATAAAATTCATCGAAAATATATCAAAGCTTACTTGAAATAGAGATGAAAACTCGGAGTTCAAGTGCTTAGAGGAAAGCATAGTAAAAAGTAAGTGGGAGGTTTTATCGAGTAACTATATCTATAAAATGAGAATCATTCAACACTAACACATCATAGGGGGAAGCATTTTCAACCAAAGGAACAGGCTAAAATTGATAATATAAGAAAACTTTCCACTCAAATTGAAAAAAAAAACAAACGTTTTCGACGTACAAAATTGTCTATCTGAAAAGGAAGACGTCATCTGATTGAAAATAAGTTATACTAGAGGAAAATCAATCCTGCTTGTTCTGCGCAAGCCTTGCCCGATGTCTGAGCTCAGCCTTTTTCCATCTGACCATTAGATGGCATAAGGAAAAGAGGGTGTTTACCTGCATATAAGAACTTCCCGTTTTTAGATAACTCGAAGACCAACTATAGCCTGGTTATGAAATAGGAAACAATAGGTTCTGAATTCAGAACTACTTACCAAGATAATTACTGAGAGTAATAGAAGAGGTCCAGACCATAGTGCTGATAGAAAAATACCGTGTGGGTCAAAATAATTTTGTGTTGCAAAGTTTTTCCAGTTGCTCGCCAGAATTTTATTCAGATTTTCGGCGAAGTATACTCCTGCCACTGCAGATAATCACAACATATTCAGACTTGTATAAGAACTCTCTAAAGTTTAACAGTTCGTACTTAATTTCTCTAAAACACTTCAAACAAACTATTTTATTTAAAAAAAAAACCCAGAAAAAACGTTCTCCCATCATCATATGACCGGCAACTCCTCAGACTAATGTAACCAGTACAAGAGAAATAGAATTCGAACTAACCTAAGATCTTGAATCACATAATTAACATGCCTTTTCCAAAAAAAAAAAAACCGAAGGATAGAGCTAGGCATTCAGGGTTGGGTAAGCAATACTCCTAAACATCGTGTCAAAGAGTTCGTTACCAGTTATGGTATAGATTAAGAACAAGAGAAACTCCTCACAATGGAGCAGATGGAAGGATTAGATGACATCCTTGACCTAAATAAAGTATAAACTGTACTCCCTCATGTTAAGAAGGTAGACCCTCATTGTCGCAATGCGCATAAAGTATTGAAACATGGAAGACATTACGAACACAAGGCAATTACAAGATAGAAGTTATTACATAGAAGCATAAATAATTTGTCAATTAAATAAAAATAATTTCAACTTGGAATATCTAAAAATCTCAAGAAACTAAAAGATTAAGTTATTTTTGAACACCAACGACGCGCAGTTTTTAGTTCGTGAATGTCTAGTAGAAAAATATCCAAGATGATAAACTCTTTGATCCTGAGAACATGAACTATCAATTATTTATACATTACAATAAATATGTTGAGAAACAAAAGAAGTTCAGTGGGTGGAGACTTACATGTCATAAGGAACAAGAACATCTGAAAATTGATATTCCTTCTTGAAATAATGGTTATTAGAAGCAAAGCAACATGAAACGATATTAAGCCTATCAACCAAGGTTCCTGCGATACCAAAGAGAAAAAAATGAGAAAATATTAAAAAACAGATGACCTAGAAAGTAGAAAGAAACGCATATAGTTCTCAGAAATAATACAAGGATTACACGTTACATAATTAGGAAATATATAACTAGATATGACTGTCTGTTTGAAACCAAAGAATTCAACAAAAGCAGCATAGGCAAATAACGAGATGTCTGTGGGAGGTAATACATCCGCAAAATTAACCGAGTAGTCGAGTAGACCCACAAAACAAAGATGTATCACAGATCTATGTAAAGAATTTATTTCTAACATGAGTATACCATGATTTTGTTAACAAAATGAATAATTTAAAAAACATACACGACTATAATGGTATTGAAGACGTGAACATGAAAGCATAGCTATTACCTACACGCTTTCTTACTAGAATATATCGGTAACTGTCTACCCCATGTCACGAAAAATACGACAACTAGCAATTAACCTAATTTTTCATGGGTAAACAAATCCTTCAAACACATTAACAAAGGTTGTAGGTTAAAAATTGCAACCTTTCATAGCTTTGAACAAACAAATACATTGAGATCATATAATTTGTTGATGATACTTAGAAAGAAACTACCTTTACCTCATAAGCACCAAAATCCCCTCTCTAAAAGGGTCAGAAACAACTCATACCCAAATGTTCAATCTTTCCAATTTTTTCTCAATCCTAGTAATTAATTATAAATAACATGCTGATTAGGGTTTAATTCGGATTAAAGACTGATAATTGCGTATAGATTTGGGGCAAAATATCACTAGAAAACGATTTAAAAGTAAATCTGAACAATTTTAAGATCTCATATTAAACTTAAAAGAGCTCATAATTGAGTAGAACTTCAAACTAAATCCAGGGTTTTGAGATGAAGCGATAAAGTAAGTTATATATACCTTCCAATCGATGGCATGGAAGAAACCAATGAAATTATCAACAGCTGGTTGAAACCCAGTACGAAGTTCTGAACTGAATTTCTCGACGAGATCTGACATTAACTCCATGTGTTCGTTCATTACTGATTTTAGGTCTTCCATGTCTACCAAGACAGAGAGAGAGAGAGAGATTTTAGAGAGAAAGAGAGACTTTAGAGAGAGAAAGCTAACGATGGCGCGGTATAAAGGACGGTTGAATGTTCGGGAACGACGCTACTAATAATACTACGCTAGTTTCTCAACGGGCCGTCTTGGACGGGAAAGATCCGATACGGCCCATTATTATGCATGCCGCTTTTTGGCCCGCTAGCTAGGGGTGGGAATTGGGCGGGTACGGGCGTCCATGGGCACTTCAAGCATCGGGTCGGATGGGTCGGACACCAAACTTCAATGGCTATTAGGGTAAGCGGGTTAATCGGGCGGATAATTTTGAAATTCGCCTTGCCCATTACCCGCCCAAGCCCATTAAGAAGCTCGGGTAATTCGGGTATGAGCGGGCGGGTAGTGGGTAATCCCATGACTTGAAAAACTCAATTATTCCTATCCTTTTATAAAGTCTCCAAACACCTTTCGTGACTCTAAAGAGACAATGTGAGATTAAAAGTAGACGTTATTTGTGTTGTTCTTTTTAGGAATTGAAACTCACATTAAAAACTAATGAAGAATGCTCATGAGATATAATATAAACTTCTCCCACTCTTTGCTCCCTCAAAGCCAAAGACTACTTCAGTAACCTACTATGAAATCTCTTGGGCCATTGCAAAGCAGGCATTGGGTTTGTGTGATTGTCCTTAAACATATCGTTTACCATCTCAACTAGCCCTAACAACATGGACTGTTGGGCTTCATCAATCCAAAAAGTTGATGTAATTTGGTTGGTCCTCATTGGGTGAGGTTAAGTGGGTGAGGGCATGGGCGGGTTCGCGAGTAGAGGTTTTAACCCATGCCCGTCCACTAAAACTTGGCGAGCTGGGCGGGTTGTGCCCGAGATGGGCGCGGGCGTCTATGGTCCTCGTTGGGCTCGTGTGCCCGTGGGCGGGTTCGGGCTCATGGAAAAAATTCTCACCCCTACCGCTAGCTACCTAGACCGACACGTTCGATTTTTTTTCGAAATAACATGATTATGACATTTCGTTATGGGATGGTACTCGTTCATCAATATACATCAAATGGTGAAATATGCTCATAACTGCCATTACGATTTTAATAAGACTTTTAGAAGCCATACTACCCGTCCAAGCCGTTTGATACCGATATCTGTATATACATCTTTATGATATTATTGATTTTGACACTCTTTTTACACCGAGATATAATGGCACTCCAAATTTTGGCTATAAAGAGCGCCAACAACTAAAAAAGCAAAGTGTCTTTATAGATATTTTATCTTTTGAATCATCTCACTTTTCATTATTTGGACCGGTAAGAGAAGTCCAACAACTCTTTGTCTTGTGTAATGGCTAGACGCTCGCTCCGCAATTCGGAGATCTCAAGTTTGAATCCAGGGAAGTAGAAATTCAAGATTTATTAAACCTGTTTATCAATAAAGTAAATGCATATTAGATGAGTTTTAGGCCTCTTATGATGGCTTTTAAGGGCTCATGATGTCTTAAAAGAAAGGTTATTATAGTGTTTATTCAATTCATTAATCTTGATGTTATGTGTATTATTTCTTCGTGATGTATCAATGTCTTGTAATAATTCTTGTAGTCCATGTAAGAGAAAAAAATCGCATCATCCCATGATTTGATGAAATATATTGGATCTATGTCGAATTTATGTTAATCAAGTGAATCTCGTTTTGATGGGAGTCAATAAGCGAAAATCTATTGGGTTAGAGTTTTTAGTCAGGGCTCAGGTCATCAATTTGACTTTAAAAATTCACTTTGAATTAGGTATATCAATACCAAAGCAAAAGATTATCACTAACTCTTTTGTCGTGGATAGAAAAACATGAAAAATTCATATGAAATTCACCCACCAAGATTGAAGAATGGGGTGGTTTATCCGAGATTTAAAAAATACTGATTGGTCTTTTCTTGTAACTGGTACAGTCATATGTTTTTTCCCCGATTCATTACTCCATGAATTGCTGAAAACGAAATGAAGTTCATCAAAATTCAAGATCTAATAAAATAATAAAAAATGAATCTTCAATTAACTTAACAAGTTTTTGGTTCCCGAATATTCAACTAAGCAATTAATTCTTTATAACGTATTCTATTTTTCTTTGACAAATAACCCAACAACCGTTGGTCCTAATTCAATATTAAACAAGTTCGAACTAATTGAATACTTGTGTGAGAAATTCCTCGAATTGATTTTCCATTTCCATAAAGGATATAACTGATAACTCGAAGTTGCACAATATCCCTTTCATGCAACAGATAGCGGAGAAAATTTTTCTACCGCGTGTACGTTTCCATAATGGTGGTGTTTTTCCAAACCTAAACTTTGTTGTTCAGCGTCTTGGACTAGCCATCCCTCAAAAGGTATTGTTAAAAGACCATCAATTCCTAATGAAATGGATGTAGCAGTGGCTTGCCAGAAACCCAAAGTCTTTACTTGATCCAGAATGCGTGATGTATATCCCATTCCAAAATGATCGATGAATTTGTTAATAAAGATTTTCAATTTGAGATTTTAAAATACACGAGCACCCCTAAAGATTCAACTACTCAACATGTTTAAATTTGAGTGTCTTAATCCATTTACCATAAGGTTGAACTCTCTTTCTCAATTTCCGTACTTCTCTTTTAGAGTTTGAAACTTTTTTGTTAGTGGTTGAAAGAAAATTAGACGCCTTAGTATGTGTCTTTGTCAAGAAAGATATTATAAATACAGATAATCTATTTAACCTTTTTAAATTATATTAACTAGGGTCTCTTATTATAGACGGGGATTTGTTTATACAATCTATTGAACTCTCTTTTCTTAAAAAGAAAAAAAAAATTAGGGATCTCTTCTCTTAAAAAAAAAGAGATCTCTTCAAGACGGAGATTGTGTGCATCTTCTCCTTTAGGCTATGTTTGGGAAGCGAGAAAAATGTGATTATCAACAATAGAAATCAATCGCAACGTAATTCTTTGTTGTCGTGCAATATCTAACTATATTGTTTAGTTTGGAATTCCCCCTTCATTTTTTTTAATATTAGAATCCAAGAGTCATTACATATGGATGACATTAATACATCATGAATATAATAGGTAATACATCATAAATTTAGATGAGCACTATTACCATCATATTAAGGCATCTTGAGTCTTAAAGGTCATGTAAAGACCCTTAGGAGCATTCTAGGAGACCTGAAAGCCCATCTATTCCTAGATCTACTTTATTTATTGCCTAAATTACATTGAATAAATCTTGGTGACAAACTATTTTCATCGAGACTCGATTCTAAGACCTCATGGACTTAAGATGTGATCCTCGATACATTTCCGTACATCAAACATTGCTATATGGGAATGTGAGTCGAAGTAATCGCATCATTGTTTGTTACCAAACATGGCCTTGTTTATCAAATTCTTTCGACTGTTGAAAAATCCTTATAACTAGGGGTGGGAATTGGGCGGGTATGGGCGTCCATGGGCACTTGAAGCATCGGGTCGGGCGGGTCGGGCGCAAAACTTCAATGGCTATTAGGGTAAGCGGGTTAATCGGGCGGGCAATCTTGAAATTCGCCTTGTCCATTACCCGCCCAAGCCCATTAAGAAGCTCGGGTAATTTGGGTATGGGCGGGCGGGTAGCGGGTAATCTCATGACTTGAAAAAAAATCACTTTTTCCTCTCTTTTTATGAAATCTCCAAACGCCTTTCCTGATTCTTAAAAGACAATGTGGGATTAAAATTAGACGTTATTTGTGTTGTTCTTTTTAGGAATTTAATCTCACATTGAAAACTAATGAAGAATTCTCATGAGATATAATATAAACTTATCTCACTCTTTGTTCCCTCAAAGCCAAAGACTACTTCAGTGTTTTACTAGGAATTCTCTTGGTCATTGCAAAGCAATGCATTGGGTTCATGTGATTGCCCTTAAACATATTGTTTACCATCTCAACTAAGCCTAGCAACATGGACGGTTGTGCTTCATCAACCCATAAAGTTGATATAATTTGGTTGGTTATCATTGGGTGAGGTTAAGTGGGTGCGGGCATGGGCGGGTGCGCGGGTGGAGGTTTTAACCCATGTCCGCCCACTAAAACTTGGCGGGCTGGGCGAGTTGTGCCCGAGACGGGCGAGGGCGTCCATGGTCTTCGTTGGGCACGGGTGTCCGTGGGCGGATTTGGGCTCATGGACAAAATTCCCACCCCTACTTATAACTCTCCCTTTGTCTACCGAGGGCAAGAGTTTCTTGGACTTTCGACTGAAAAATCCACCCTTACCAACCCCGAACGACTCTCTTCTATTGGAGCTACTCCCAAACTTCAGACCTTTCTTCCTCCCGACTCCACTCAACTGGTCAGTCTCCTCTCTCTCTCTCTCTTTCTCTCTCTCTAAATTTGAGTAGATTGATTTTTAGTTCAATTCCATGTTAAATTTTTAGTTTGATTTTGGGTGGGTATGAACTCTTCTGCTGAATCAAGTTTAGGGTTGTTAATAGGTTTGATATACCCATGTTCTTGATCATGAAATTGGTGGATAACAACATTGGGGATTTCTTTTTCGATGTAGATGAAGTTATTGAATAGTTGCATAAGGCATAACCACACTGAGAAAAAAAAAATTTCTGGAACAACATTTTGGTTGACATTGTTTTAGCTTGAAATCCCATAGTTGTTACTTGTTAGTGGTAGGAGAGAACTGATAATTCA
This sequence comes from Eschscholzia californica subsp. californica, assembly GCA_002897215.1. Lineage (NCBI taxonomy): Eukaryota > Viridiplantae > Streptophyta > Magnoliopsida > Ranunculales > Papaveraceae > Eschscholzia > Eschscholzia californica. The sequence continues at coordinate 481,443 of BEHA01050178.1, forward strand.
TATTATACATATCTAGGGTTTTAATAGCCTAACAGGAGGAAATGAGCTAGACTATACTGCCCAAGTTTTGAGAGTTATATATCTGTTGAACCCATGATTCCCCATTACCAAATTCACAATCATTTCCGAATACCAAACAATGACATCTTACAATCATAAGGGAAATACCTAATAGTTAACTTTCACCCATCAACAATCTATCTACTGTTTGTTTTTGGATTTGTGCCATCTTTTATCTTCTATTTATCTTTCTAGTTTCATATCTTTGGAGTTGATACCAACTGAAAAAATTATTTAGGTTTTTCATAGAAGAGAATGGCGACGAAAGTTGACCAAGCATCTTCTGTTGAACCTCTCGTTGGCCGGACCAGTGTCATGACTTCCCCACCTATAGCATCAACCAGTGGCCCAAAAGTTTCCATGTTCGCAAAGAAGTCTGGGTTTGTCATACCGAAAAATAAATTATCTGGTTCCTTGGTTCCTGCTTTCCGAGCTACTGGAAAGACAGAAAACCGCGATACAAAAGAAGAAGGTAGTAAACAGGTCAAGAGAAAAACAAAATGGGGTAATGATCTCACTCAAGATGCTGATGTTCAGAAAGGAAGAGCCTTGGCATATCAGGTACTTGTTTGTAGTTGCATGATCTTTATACAAGAATTTATTACATATAATTTCCTTTGGACAAACTGTTCTTCAGTTTTTGAAAGAGATTGTTTTGTTGTCAAATTTCTTATGTTTTCAATTTAGCTTCCCTTTCTACTAGTTAGATTTTGATTGGAACGTCTAGAAATGGTTAGCGATAATTTTAGCTCCACTTGTGGCAAACTGGCAATTGAATAATTTTGTTCCCTCAATGGGTGCTAAAATATCGCCATCTTCCTTGTGATGTCTCACATGGAAGCTTGATAGTCCAGGTGGCATTAAGTAATATTACTGCCTGTGTGGTGGTACAAATTTTGAGCAGACTCGAGTGGAGCAAATCGCACAACAGTTGAAATCGGAGGTGCTTGAGATGGTCGATGAAAAACAATCTGAATCACAAACTGAAGAACCAGAATCTTCCAGGCCTCAGAGACATGATCAGGTAACTATTTGGAATTTTGGATGATGAGTGAGTTCCTTTGTTTTCACTACAAATCATTCGTGACATCCCAAATTATTTATTCCAATACATGCAGTTGCAAAAATTGGAAGGGTTGGAATTGGAGAAACGGGAGGCTATTGGTAAGTTGGCAGCATTCCTAAGATCTCATTTGGCTATTTTTTCTGCATAAACTGATAAAAGGATGAAACTTATATTTTTCTTTCAGGAGAAATTCTAAAGTTAGATCCAAGTTACAAGGTCCCTTCTGATTACAAACCATTGCTGAAAGAGGCCACCATTCCTATTCCCGTAAGTTTATGATCATTTACGCATTTTAGATGTTCTATATATTATTGTTTCTTGGCTTTTTGAGGTAAGTAATCAGTTGTAACCAGGTAAACTTTCAAGTTTTGGGTGGGTTCGCTATCCAATACCCCAAATTTGGCATGCCCGAATCTTCAACTTCAATTAACCCAATTTCCTTGTAAATATTAGCTCAACAAGTTGAATAGTTAGCTACGAGATTTTTCAGTCAACTACTTAAGATTTCAAGCTTTTTAAAGATAGAATGCTCGACAGTAGGTATATCTAGTATATATGCATCGTAGAGAGTATGTTTTATTTAGGAAAATAGTCCACAACGTGTCAGAACCGAAAATAGAGTACTGAAGACTGAAGAGGTACACTATACCTTAGTGTAGAGGATACTCACATTATAGTGTATTGCATGCCCGTACCATGTATCCGAGCAATCCACATTCTAGGTAACGTTTGGATGAAATGTTAAATGATTAGGTAAAGATGAGAGGAATAGTTTAGCGAAGAAAAGAGTTGATGCACATTAGATTCCAGAATAACTAAACCATCAATTATATTTACTAGTGGAGACAGTTGATATCTGTCAGCTTCTTATAGACAATTTCATTTTGCAGCTTACTCGTTTCCCTGGATACAATTTTATCGGTGTAATATTGGGGTCCGGAAGTGATACTCGAAAGCGACTAGAAGAGGTGAGTCGGCTAATGTTTCTTCGTTTTCATTTTCAAGTTATGCCTAGCCATCTTCATCTTACCTGTACTTCTCAGATACGGAATTTCACATGAGACTTTTCCTTTAAGTCGTTACAATTGTCTAATTAAAAATCAGGAAACTGGAGCTAAAATACGAATTCATGGTACTAAAGCGGGTACAGGAGAGAAGGTAATATGGTTTTCCAGTTGAAAGCAAAAGAGTAGTACAGACTCGCATTTCTCTTCCTTTCTGTAAATATCTGGCATTACTTTTAAAGTAACTTTACTGCCAGCAAATGCACATATGCAGCTTCGGCATTTGCCCATAATGTAATTTATTTTAATTCCAGGTTGAGGTAACTTCATCAGATGGAAGTGAAGTTCAGAGTCCTTACGACGAGCTCTTTGTTCATGTATCAGCCAACACATTTGAGAAAGTTGATGCCGCAGTTGCCTTAATTGAACTATTGGTTGCCCCATTATCAGTAAGTTTAATAACAGAGTGAAGATTGTTGTAGCAGTCTTTACATCCAAAAGGTCCAAAAATTCATAAACCTAATCTTCTATTATATATTTATATTCTTCTCTTGTTTTTTTAGGGGAATTCGGCAGTTGCTTCAACTACTCCATCAACAGTTACTGGAGACACAGTTGCCTTGTCTGATCCGGGTCAGAAGGATACTGCTACTGCTGCTAGTTTCATGATGCCTATTGGTGCCGTTAATCAGAGCTCGGTGCAACCAATGTTGGCACCTTCACAGCCTGGTTCAGTCCAAGTTCAGTTTCAGCCCTATCGTGGTCCTTGGTTTCCACCAGGTCCAACTCAAACCGCAATCCTCCAGCCCTCTGGATTCATGACATCTCGCAATTCAGCATCGATGGCCAACAATTCCGTACAGTTTCCACCATCACCTGTCAATAATCTAAACACCGGTCCTTTTTTCAGTGGACATCCTCAGCAGCCCACTTCTACTGGTTTTGGTACTATTCCAAGAAACCAATCTTCTTTTTCTCCCAGACCACAGCAACCGATGCAAGGTTTGCAGCGGCCTTACACACCTGATATGCGACCGCCGACTCAGGCTTTCCAATTAATGAACCATCTCATGCCAAATCAACAGAACCCTAATCTATACCCTTCCATGCCGCCACAAACTAATCCTGGTGCATCACATCAGAATAGTGTTAATCAACCAATGGGACGAGCACCAGGCGGAGGACAAATGGTATTTCCAGTGTCTCAACCTCTCCCTGCCACAGTAATGGGGTCGCTCCCTGGTAGGCCTCAAACTGCTGGTGGTTGGTCTGGTTCACCAATGGCTCAACCATCTACTCCATCTCAGCCTCCTCACCTGATGGTCAACAATACATCAAGTGGATTGGCTTTTGCTTCCCGGCCACCTCACAGTGGCCCACTTCTCATGGCAGGTCCAATACCCGCAGCCCAAACTTCACCAATGTCACCTATGTCGCCAGCAGTTCCCCGAGGACCTGGACCTGTTCCTCCAGTTACAACTCCAAGACCACAACGTCCAAATTCTGGTGATTTCACTTTTCAACCTATTAGGCCTCAACTTCCAGCTTCTCAAACAAGTCCAGGGCCAATCAATCAATCAATGGTACCTCAAAATGCTCTTCATATGCCCACCAGACCAACCTCGGCACAGCCTCCACCGCCTCCACTAGCACCATCTTTCCGCCCCGCCATGAATAATTCAGTTATGGTTCCACTTCCAATACCTTCTCCGGGTTCTGGTATTTCACCTCGTTCTGTCTATCCATCTCCCATCCAGCCTGCACCAAGGCTTCCACCATTTCCAAATTCAAATCATGTACTGCTCAGGTCTCCTCCAGTTCCCCCTCGTCCGGTTAATCCTCTTCAACTGCAGCAGAACCAGTTCACTCCACCAACTCGACCAGGCAGCATGTTTGTTCCAAACCAACAATTCGGTAATAATCTCACCTTTTTATCTAGTAAGCAAGGTTTTAGTCCTGGAGGAAACCAAGTCTATGATCCTTTCTCTCCCACTTCAATATCTTCTTCTGCACATAAACAGGGAGATGATTCAGCAAAGAAACAGGAGAACAACCCAGAGTAGGAGAACCTGATCGTGTCAGTGGGAGCGAGACGATCAAACTGATACTCCCGCAGTTTTAAACTATGTTGTTTTACTGATATTTAGTGAGAACCGGTAGAAGACACTTGCTCCGTCTGGCGTTTGAGATTGATTAAGGTTCCTTCTTGCCAGTCAAATACTTCTAATCAGAGTAGGTAAATGTACTCATTGACTTGCCATTATAGGTTTGATTTATGATGCTGGTCTCAGGATAACTAAGAATTATTACAATGAAATAGAATCTGAGCAGTTTTTTTAGCTTGGAATTTGAATAGCATTAAAGCGTTCAATTTCTCTTCGGTTTTTCCGTTCTTTTTTTTCACGTCAGGAAGTAGTAATTCAGGCCGAGAGCCTCTAGACCAATACTTGATCAGTAAAGGATTATATTCTTGCACACTGGTACTCGCGCTAAAATCATTTGAAATAAATCCAAAACTTACGATAAACACTATTGAAGGCTTTAACCACTTTGAATTTTTTTTAAATACTAGATTACAGTATAAATTCATCAAAAAATAAAGGTTTTTAGAATAGGTTTTTAATAAGATCGTTTGAATTCTTTCTTTAGTCTTTTTCTTCAATAAATGAACTAGAAATGATACCTTTCACAAAATACGAAGAAACTGAAGGGTTTTGATGAAGATTATGGAAGAGAAGAAACTGAAGGGTTTTGATGAAGATTATGGAAGAGAAGAAACTGAAGGGTTTTGATGAAGATTATGGAAGGAAAAGAGGAAGAAGTCAAAGACAGAGTGATTGCGAAAGAAGTAGGGCACCTATGGAGACAACTATTCTTTCTCCTCAAAAACTGCCTTCCAAGTTGGATTTCAAGAGCTGTTTTAGTTAGAAGATTATAGACTAGGAAGTTACTACGGAAAAATCCACAGCAATGCTAAACCAAGTAGTCTTACATATACTTATTCAATTAGGTCATATTTGGCGTGTGGGAATGGATTGCTATTACTAGGAATTGTATTTGGTAGTGGTGTTTGGAACGCGGATGCATCACAAATAGCAATGTTGACAAAATATGACCCATATGAGGAATCCCAATCCAAGAAGGGGTGAGTTGTGTTATTAAGATCGTTTATTCCTGGTAATCTCATTCCTTTATTGTGTGCCAACACGGCCTTATAGTACGAGGATTTCCAATTTATTTATTCTCTTAACAAAATTGAAACTCAATTGCGTTCCTTAAGAGAAGAACAAATGCTAACCGAACTCCCACCATGGGTAAGCTTTCTCCGATGTACCTAATTTTGCTTAAATCAGTTCACTTCAGCTTTCTCTTGAACTGCATGAGCATTAAACCTGAACTGAAGCCAAAATATAGATTCTTCGAACTTCATTAACAACAATTTCGTTTAACAATATTCTCCTATTTCCCCCTTTTATTTTCACAATGAACTCATCAAATTACATCTTTTCCTCCTTTTGATGAGTATATATTAGCAGTAAAAACTAACATATTCTGTCGTATTGAAAAATGAATTAATGATACAAAATGACCTAGTATAATTTAGAGAACTAGAAATTCTACTTCTTCAGCCATGCTGCTGGTAAGAAACTTTTAACCTTCCTTTTGAAAACTAGGAAGAGAGCTGGACCCAGTAAGGGCCATGTCGTCATTATCGCAACATATGCAAGTAACCATATCGACGTTTTATTCTGTTTGGAAAGCTGGCGTATGGATCTCTTGAGAGGAGCTGATAAATCACGAAGATTAGCGTCTGTACCAGATGGTGCATCTTGTTGACAAGGGTCATTGGTTTCATTTATTGAATCTAATTTTGGTTTGGCGTTCTTTTCATTTGTATCTACTACCATTTCTCTTGTTTCTGTTTCTTGGATCCTCTCTGCTGTAGGTAGATCTTCCGCAATATGGTTATGTTTAGGTTCGTTGCCCACTGCTGACACCATACCATCTTCCGTGACACTAACATATGGGCCCTGATCAATTGAAGTTTCCAACGGAGAGTGCTGGGTAGTTTCGTCTCCCTGTGATTTAGAACAAAAATTGAAATTTTTAGGAACTGGAACTTGGAAAATGAATGGAAATATCACACATCGACTAAGTAAGGAATGGGTCGTGCGGAGATGAACTCTTAGGCACCCTAAAACTTATTTTAGCCCAATACTTTTCTAAGTCCAATGTCCATGGCAAGCGCCAACGTGGCCGAGCCACGTCAGTGGCTCCCGCCTACCTCGGGTTTTCCTTTAGGCACAATAGCATTCTTTTTTGAGCAATAGTTTGGTGGTTCCTGTCATACAGAAGGCTAGCTGGGTCATTGTGTCGGTCACTCCGGAGCACTTGATAGATTCTACCAGAAACCATAATTATGTTGTTAGGGGTGAAAGGCGCGGCAGCATGAAGAAGGCTGAAATTAGGGGCGGGCGGGTGTGGCGAAGTGGTGGGGTGAGGCTCCTCGATTCAACTAAATGATGTATTAGATATACGGAGTGTACTTAAATGAATGACCAAACACCGAAGTACCAAAACAAAAATTGTGCCTTTTTGAAAGGAGACGCATCAAAGGCGTCCACACACAGAGTGAAAGCCATAGCGAACATGGATTCAGAGCATGGTTAGTGTTACTATTAGGATATGGGTCAGTGATGTGTAAATGGTGATCAAGGGTATCTTTCCCTTGCAAGAAAGTTTCGGGGGTTAAATATCTAATAAGTAAACAGGAATAAAAAATTATACCTTTGTTGGTTTATGCATATAAGAGCTAGAGTATAGGACACTCAGGAATTCATCAACAGCCCCTACCCACCTGCAAGGAAAACAAATAATCCTCTATGTCGGACAATGTTCAATTCATAAATAGGCCAGAGAAAGATCAACTTCGCATATATTTTTAAGCTTTCAAGCATAACTAGATTAATTGGAAGAAACAATTTCTAACTTCTGAGAATAAAGCTCTTGAAAGACTGGCTCTTAAGTTACCATAGGCGACGTGCAGTTATGCCTTCGAAAAATGCAAGATGGCCCCCATGTTGTGTAGTAGCAAGGACAACATTTTTGTTTGCCCTAATATGAAGCAAACATCAGTTAATTCACATTTCAAAGTTGCAGAGCATATAACGGAACAACAAGGTTGCTTTACCTGCATTCATCCCAAGGAATGGCTTCCCTTGTACAGACTGGATCATCTAAAGCGCTGATGCATAAAAGTGGGATTGATACATTTCCCACATAAGTAGAACTGCTACTACGTCGGTAGTATGTGTCCACAGTCTAAGAACAAGATATACTTTTAGATACTCAGCACATTAGAGAGAAGAAAAAAGCACGAAAAATGAGCTGAGTAGGTAAGACTTTGTTGATACCTCGAATTTCCCGACAAGGCGGGTTGCATAGTTATCGAAATCCCGAACTGATCGTGACTGTTAATCATAAACAAAACGTAAGAAGCCAAATAAAATTATGGTACTATCATGATATAACTATTAAGGTAACATTGATTACGTATTTAGAACCAAAAACAAAAAGCAAAGTATGAAACTGATAAGATCTTTAAAATGCAGAATACAACAGTTCTATTATTGATTTAGGGAGAATTAAGCCAACATTTCAGGTTCAGTAACTTCAGTATATCATATATGGGATATTCTCTATTGAGAAGGTTTGCTTAGTTTAACTGCAATAAATCGAACATTAACGAAATATAAGAGTTCCAGCATCAGAAGCAAAACAAAATATTCAATCTCAAACCAACTGCATATTTGTTCAATGTTCTAATAGTCTATGAACTTATCACTAAGTTTCAGAAGAACAAATGGGGAGAAGAAAACCTTTTGAATGCCTTCCCAATCAGCTAGCCGAGAATATATAGACTGGTGTCTGCAGAAAAAAAAATCAAAGTTGCATTACGGAAAAAAGGAAACCTATAAAAAGACAAAATCATGCTTAAATTAGAACAGTTGGAATCATCCGAAACTGATATGAATTGCAAATAAATTGAAATCACACTCTTGAGGCTAATTGTAAATTCCATTTCCAACTTCTCAAGAGCTAGAGTTGCATTGACATACTGTGCTGCATAACCTTGAAGACCAATTGCCAAAACTCTATCATAGAACCTTTGCACAAGCTTGCGCGAGATGAACCTATCACCGATCTGTAATATTTGTCAAAATGCATGCTAACCGTTGATGAGAAGGTTACACATTAAAAATTAGCAATAAATGTAGTATGGCCAATATCTACTATGTTTGTGGTGACTACCCACATTGTAGATAGCTTATCCAGGGTCTTGCAACAAATCAACATAAGTGGCTTGCAATATAGAATTTCAAATTTTTATAGTATATTAGGCCACAAAGCTTTAATAAAATAGCTTAACGAGGTTAGTAGCACCCTCAAGTGAAAGAGCTTTGGCAACTCTAATCACTCGAGGCTACAGAATTACAGGGATATGCTTTGCTTTGGAGCAATAATATATAAAAGCGCCAGTCAAAACGATAGACATATAGAAGTTCGTACCAATGTCATCAGATACACTACCACCACCCACCCCACTCAAGATGGCCAACCCCCGACAAGATTCCTTCCACCGCTTTTTGGGGTACTAACCAAAAGGACCTAAGGATACAAATAGGTGCCACCCGATTGAAATAAGTACTAGCCTAACTAATGAATATGGTACTAATAACTAGATACATCAACGAAAATCAATGATCTGATTGAGCTATGCATCAATGTCAGTAGGAACATACAAAAGAAGTACCAAACAAATGCTAATGGATGTACAAAATATAAAGTTGGACACTAACCAAAAGGTCATAAGGAGAACATATGGCTGCAGCACCAGCAAAATAAGTATGATCACCATCCTCTCCGAGATACTTGACCTGAAAATAGTCATCCAATTGAGCATCTCAAATGCTGTAGTAAATGATGTGATGCAAGGAGTTATATGAGAAATAAACATAATTTTGTATGGTAGACCAGTAGTCGCAGCCCCCATTTGACGAGTTACCATTCATTCACCTAAAACTCCACTGACACATTTACGTGCTTCACATGGTGGTTTCATATTAAAATTTGGTTTTACTAAAAAGACAGATAGTTCTGCTAAATATTCGAGTTAGTTGGGAAGAGTAACAAGTTATGAAATACTATGCATATAATAGAAGTATCTCATTTTCAGCGAGGGCAATGCACTTATGAAGAAGACCAGCCTCCTAAAAATCAATTTTGGTTAATTTATGGGTACAAAAAGTATTTTTTAGGGAGATGATCTTCTATTTAAGTGGATCATCCTGACAAAAACTGAGATACTATATGTGTCACTTGTATGATAATTGTACCACTTCTCTTAACTTGTCATTATTTCCACAATAGCAAAAATACTCCCACGAAATATTTTTGTTTCATGACAGGTTAAAATTTAAATCAAAACCAAAATGTGCTTCACAAATCGATTGGAAATGGCGAGAGTTTTACTTACCAGAACATTGGCACCAATGCTTGTCCCTACAGCAAAAAGAGTAGCATTTGGGTAATCTTGATGAAGATAGTCAACAACTTTTCGTAGATCATCTGTCCATCCCGCATTGTAAAAACAGTCCGACTAGCCAAAATTGTGAAGAGATAACATATGAAATAAAATGATATGAGATGAAAAAATTTGAAGCATATAAAGCTTTAGTTTAAGAAAATATGATTAAAATGTAATAATGTATAAAGAAAGGTTATTTAGTTTTGTTTTACTTTGAGAAAAGCATTTGATATTACTACTCCAAGGTTAATTTAGTATAGGAATAAATTTTCTAAACTAACTTACTGTTATTGAAATTCCGCCCAATCCTCGGTGGTTACTGACGACAACATTCCACCCGCTCTTTGCAATCTTGAAGACAAGATGCTTTATATACTGCAATAAAGCTACAACGTAAGCAAAAAGTAGAATTATTTTATGTTCATTTTTATGTTTGACTGCATCAACAAAGCAAGGCTTTCTGATATGAATAAGCAACGTCTGCCTGTACAAAAAGAGCAAAGCACAAGGAATGCTACAGACAAGTTGAAAACCTCAATATCTTAAACCACATAGACATCTTTTTACGTTTTGTATATTTAAAGGAAAACTTGTCCCAACCTCAACCTATATTAATAGTAGGCAACAGAGGCCAGACAAAGTAACACGCCATGCTACAAGTACAACAAAAATACCTAGTTTACATTTCCCGTGACAGTGATATCTCGCACCATGCCACCTAAATTCATTGTAGATCCCTTAATTCTAGTCATGAAATTAAAAATGTATACCAACTCAATAGATGTTACATTAACAAATTCGTTTCAACTAAGGATCTCGACTAGGCATCCAGAAATGAGAAAATTAGAAATGCTTTGATGGAAAAGGCCACAACATGTGGTAGTGCTTCTGTGACAAAGGTAAAGAACTCGAGCTTCAATCTCGGGCTGGAAGAGCTTACGCTTAAATCTTGATCCTGTCCACATTTAAGTGCTATAATCCTCCTTAAAGATTAAGAAGGTTTACTTTTACATTTGACTTTTCTTTCCTATTTTTTCTCTTCTTAGATTATTCATCCTGTAAGACGTGTCTCCGTTACTGTGAGTAATGGAGAACAGTAGAACACCAAAGGGTTATACGGGACAGTCACTATGAAGGTTATTTTGGTGGTTTACTCTTACCTCTATGTTTTAGAATAGTCGTCAACTGTGGTCTTTATGCAGTGACAGCAGACAGGTTAAGTCAGGAAGTCGCTTTTTAGGTGCATGTAGTAGTTATCTATTTGTTAGGAGTATTAGTTACATATAGACCCGCTCTCTAAATATTTTTCTTCCAATCTGTACTCTCTTTTCCTTCAAAATTCTATTATTATCTTAGTTATATCTTTTTGTCAGAAAAGAAACAGAAAGACAAGAGAAAGACTTTCAGTTTTTTCAATTTGGCATGCCAATTCCTTAAGTACTCATAGAAGTTTTCATCTTATGACACATAAATTACTTAAGGCAAAGGCAGTTTGTTTGAAACCTACCAAAACTAGCGCTGGAATAGAAAATTAGGACTTACAGAAGCAGAAGAATCACTTGTTAACCCAGGGATCACTACCACAATCGGAGTCGTATCATGTTTGAGAATTGTATTATTCACATGAGTATTTCTGGAAACTGTAGAATAAGAGAACCAATATTCTTCAGTAAAGTTCTGCAATTTGGAATACCGAGTCAAGTAAAATTAAGAATAAAAGAAAGGTAAATAACTGATCCACTAAACTTGCTAATAACTAGCGCAAACAATTAGCCCAGACCAAAGGATTTTGAGGGCATATCTTTGTTCGGTACAAATCATTTTCCCACATATTTTTATGTGGGAATCAGGAGGCAGTGACAATACTAATCTGAAAATTGATAACTTGAATTGGCTAAAGGGAGAAAACCTTCATCGCATTAAGCCAGTTATGGAACTACCTAATAATGTAAACATATATAAACAGCAAAATTAATGGAAGTTTCCTCCTATGTCATATAGTCTCCAGTATAGTTACCAGATTCGGTCATCTGGAGAGCGATCTCCGATCTGGTGCGAATCAGATCGCTAAATCTGGCGTACCCATTTGCAAGACAAAAAAAAGATGAAAACATGATATTATAAATTTTTAATGAAAGATGATTTAGTTATTTGATTTGAGTTATTAGAGATTGAGATCTATATTTCATCGGTTTGACTTCTGAAATGAATAATTTATGATTAAAAATTTAAGTTTTCCATCATATATATATATATATATATATATATATATATATATATATGTTGCATAAATTTTCGAATAATCATGCCCCAAGCGAATCGGAAACGTCTAACTAGCATACCCCGAGCATTTTGCGTTTCAGGTAACCTATGAAAGGTACTTTAAAAAAAAACACATTGCTTTAAATGTACAAACTTTTACCGTCAGATGCCATCAGCCAGTCCAAAGCGATTGTTCCACCATCAGGAGTGCGGAATAGTTGCCTGAACAACATAAATACTCATTTAGTAACAACAACACATACAAACCCGCGACATTATCATACAACAAGCATGATATACCATAAGTTACTCAAGAGGAGTTACTTCAGATGGAATGAGATCCTCGATATCTACCCACGAAGAAAAGGTGAATATAATCATACACGCTATGTTCGATCGTAAACTGACTCTCTGACTCTCATGGCCGCAAGAACCTGAACTTTTCTACCATGAGAGTTTACTTCAGCACCAGACTTCTGAGTGCTGAATTAGCTTCTTTTAACTGAAGAGTTTCTGTTAACCCAAACTAATCCATACCACCATCTTGTTCTTCCAACTTAAAGGTGCAGGTTACCTAGTAGGATCTTGCTTCTGAAGAATTTTTGGGTAAGAAAAGCTTAACCCTGCTTAGTAATTGACAAGTTAACTTACAGAGTTTGTAAGTAAAATCAAGTAATCTTCGATAGGGATATTTATCACGTTCGCGCAGTTATGAGTTATGACTATGTCTGACCTCAATGCATCTTAAATGATCTGGTCTAAAAATAAGACTAGGTACGACAAAAATATGCAACATGGTCCTATTCTCATTGGGCATATGAAATGGTGCTGTTCCAGTGTTCTGTTAGGTAGAGGACAATTATAAGTGTCATAGAGGCATTTTGAAGTGTTAAAAACTTAAATTGATCCAAATAAAAACAACTCGGACATCACACCAAACACTAGCAGTCCAGAAACGAATTAACCAGATAATGACTAGAGAGGAAAACAAGATGTACAAATTATAGTTTTCAATCATTTGTTTTCTGAAATAAATAAAAGACTCACCTTCGATAGCTAAAAGCAGGAGGCCTTCCGAAAAAATTCAGAAAAGCAGTCTGTATATGAGGACTCGAAAGCCAAGTTGTCGGCAAATAACTGCATGAACAAAAAATGGGATTAATCCTCCTGGTTTATGGGTAATTATGAATGACAATGCACTTCATATTGGTCACAAAGTATATTAATCCAATTCTCTTTCACACTCTTCTAAATCATTAAACAAATGAAAATGAAAGCAATTTAATCAAGTTATAGTTCATAATACTTAATCTTAATGAAGCTAATTAGCTCTATTCTTCCTTATTAACTACAAAATATCAATCATAATCAGATAACAATAATAATCAGTTCTAAGGATTATTTCAAAAAATAACAAACAACCCATAAAAGAATTTCAGCTAAGAAATTGAACCATAAATCAAGAACTAAAAAATTAAAAGAATCAAAGAGTGAGTAAGAAAATATTCTTATACCTTCCATGAAGAGTTTGGCACTTAGATACAACACCAGAGTAGATCTCAGAACAAGAATTGAACGTCAAAGATACTGAATTACCTTTAAATCCAGTAAATAGATCTTGAAAGAAATGAATCTCAAGAAAGTTATAAAGAACAATTATAAAAGTCAATAAGATTCCAATGAGATAATGGGAAATTGGTATAAGCAGTATTGCTTTGTAAAGAAGTTCATAAGGTGAATCAAGAGACTCCATAACCTTAATGATCTTAATTGAAGTAAGAAACCCTAATTTAATTTATGATTTGGGAAATAGTTTCCCGATTTCAGGGTGAAATTGGTGAAAGAGAAAAGAGGAATTTATCAGGAGGAAAATAAATGAAAAAGGTTGATATTTTTTTTTCTAGAAGATTAGTTTGTTGTATAGGTAAACTTGCCAATCATTGAATATTGTGTTTATCTATGTTGTTACTGGGCGCTCAGAAAAGGTGATCCAAATGGCCCCAAATTTGTGGGGCAAATTGATTTGCCATCTTTCAACAAAAAAAAAAAAAAAAAAAAAAAAGGGAGATTTTATAAGGCCCCCTCATTTTTGTTAAAAGGCCTCCCCTCAGTGATAATTTAGCAAGTAAAATGGTTCATAGGGAGGCCTTTTAACAAAATTGGGGAGGCCTTACAAAACTTCCCAAAAAAGAATTTGATTTGCCATCTTTTACCCATAGGGTGGCTCTCAAGACACTTTGTCCTTTTGCTCTTACCCCACCTTTCTTTAGTTTTGGAGTGCTCAGTCCCACTGTCACGGCCTTTTCTCTCGATAGGCGTTGTGCGGCACTTGTGCGCGTTCTCGAAACAAGTCAGCCAACAAAGTAATATTTCAAACAACCAACGATAGCTACAAAAGAAGGCAACAAGATTATATTGATGAATAATGAGAGCTTACAAGGAAAGACAAGCATATGCTAAAGAAGCTTCCTAAAGGCTAGGGAAGCTTATGGCACTTCGGTTGCCCACTATTTGGAAGGTAGGTGTCTTCCACTCAAAGTTTACCATCCACTCCCCTACATAGTGCAAAATAAATGTTTCACCTATCCTCACAAGGAAACATCAATGCTTTCAACCAAGCATACTCCTTTATTGGAAATAAAGACATCTACGTCCCCGTGCCAAGGGAAGCTATCTAAGGAAGCTACCTATATACAACGCACCTTATTATGCACGCTCAAGACATATGCCGGCCTAGCGCAAGGCATATGCTACACTTATTACAATGCATAAAAGTAAAAGACATGTCCCTTGGCAATACCAACAAGGCTTGACAAAAAGGGACATGACAAACTCCCCCACTTGTTATGTCGTCGTCCTCGACGACTTCGCTGCCAAGTACTCCACGATCTTTTTTGCATTGTCGAGCAAGGAGCTGGCGCGTTCCCAACTGGCTTCGGCTTCTGGCAGGTTCTTCCACTTCACTAAGTACTCGATCTCCGGTGGCGAATTGTGATGAGCTTGAGCACGACGATCAGCTACTATCTTCTGCACCTCCTTGGTTGGCTGGAGCTCCGGTCTTGGATTAGATCTCTGCTGGTTGGCACGTTGGGGATCCGCCTAATCCTGGCAGAATGGCTTCAAGTTGCTGGCATGGAAGACAGGGTGGTGGTTCTGCATATACCTCGGGAGTTGTACTTTGAACGAAACCTTTCCAACACGAGCAATGATGGGAAAGGGGCCCTCGTACCGTCTCACCAAGTTTCGGTGTAGCTTCTTCACGAACCGGGAAGTATCCCTGTTGATCTTGACGAGCACCAAGTCACCTATTTTGAAGTTGTGTGGCCTCCGGTTCTCATCTGCGAACTTCTTCATGCGTGCTGCTGCTTTTTCTAGGTGTGCTTTGGCTATTTCTGCTGTCCGCTGCCATTCCTTATCAAAAGTGAATGCCCGAAGGCTAGTACCTGTATAACTTGTTGCAACCGTGTGGGGAGTTAACGGTCGCTGCCCTGTTACCAGCTCGAATGATGTCTTGCAGGTAGAAGAACTCTCCTGCAAATTGAAACAGAACTGAGCTACGTCCAATAGATTCACCCAATTCTGCTAGTTGGCACTGACAAAGTGCCTAAGGTATTCTTCAAGAAGAGCGTTGAAACGCTCCGTCTGGCCGTCTGTCTGCGGATGATTACTTGTTGAGAAGTTCAGCTGTGACCCTAAGAGTTTCATGAGCTCGGTCCAAAACCGCCCTGTAAATCTGGCATCACGATCGCTGATAATAGTCTGGGGCACACCCCAATATTTCACTACGTGCTTCAAGAACAAGAACGCCACTTCTTCCGCAGTACACTGAGCAAGTGCTGGAATAAAGGTTGCATACTTCGAGAAACGATCAATCACCACCATAATAGAAGTATACTCCCCCACTTTGGGCAAGCCACTAATGAAATCCATAGATACACTCTCCCATGGACGTTGCACCACCGGCAATGGCTCCAAAAGTCCGAAAGGTTTCTTCCGCATCACCTTGTCCTGCTGACAAATGAGGCAAGTCTGCACATACTCTTCAACTTGCTTCCTTATGTTCGGCCAGTAATATGCTGTCTCAAGTAACGCCAATGTACGATGGTAGCCAGGGTGGCCTGCCCATACTGTATCATGACATTCCTTTATAAGCTCCCGCCTCAGCTCCGCAGAGCGAGGCACGTAGAGACGTCCACCTGTGGTATATAACAAATCCTCTTTGATTCTGAACCTTGTGGAACGCCCTTCCTTCACCATATCGACCAAGATCTTGGCTTCTTTATCACTCTGCAGCCGTTCACGAATCTTGTTGATAATGATGGTCTTCAGCTGGGACCTTCTCCTCTGTCCCGTAGTAACCAAGGCGGCCAACTCTGCCTTCCTGCTCAGTGCATCAGCAACATTGTTCATCCTTCCTGGTTGGTACTCCATATCAAAATCAAACTCGGCCAATGACTCCTGCCAGCGAGCCTGCTTAGAAGTGAGCTTTTTCTGAGTCATGAAGTGTGAGGCAACAACATTGTAGGTCTTCACCAGAAACTTCGACCCCAACAAATAATGCCTCCAGACACTTAAGCAATGAACAATAGCTAATAACTCTTTCTCCTGAGCTATATAACGCTGCTCTATTTCGAAAAGCTTGCGGCTCTCGTATGCAACTGGGTGACCATCTTGCACTAGTACCCCACCAAGTGCAAAATCAGATGCATCGGTATGAACTTCAAAAGGCTTGGAAGTGCCGGGCAATGCCAATACGGGATCGTTAGCAACCTGCTGCTTCATGTCCTCGAATGCTTCTTGACATTCCTTCGACCAAACCCAGGGCCTATCCTTCTTCAACAAGTCTGTCAAAGGTGCCGCTCTGGCTGAATATCTCCTGATGAACTTACGATAGTAATTCGCAAGTCCGAGAAATGATCTGAGCTCCGACACTGAAGTTGGCACCTTCCACTCTTGGATGGCTTTCACCTTCTTCATCTCCATCCGGATATGCCCATCACCAATAATGTGGCCCAGAAAACCAATGTGTTTTTGTGCAAACGAGCACTTCTCCTCTTTCACATATAGCTGGTTCTCCTTCAGGACTCTAAACACTCCTCTCAAGTGCTTTGCATGATCTTCCAAACTGTGGCTATACACAACAATCTCATCAAGGTACACCACTACGAACTTGTCGAGAAACTCATGGAAGATCTGGTTCATCAACGTACAAAACGTGGCAGGTGTGTTGGTTAAGCCAAAAGGCATCACCAAGTACTCAAACGCCCCATACCGCGTCACGCACGTGGTCTCCGGCTCGTCACCTTCTGCAACACGGACTTGATAATACCCAGAGCGTAAGTCTAACTTCGAAAAGTACTTTGCCGAACAGAGCTGATCAAACAAGTCCGCTATAAGTGGACTCGGGTATTTGTTCTTCACAGTTACCTTGTTCAAAGCCCGAAAATCCACGCACAGCCGCAAGCTACCATCGTGCTTCTTCTGGAACAACACTAGAGCACCATAAGGAGCTTTGGAAGGACGGATGAATCCCGCCTCCAATAGCTCATCGAGTTGCTTTCTCAATTTGGCCAACTCGGGTGGAGCCATCCTGTAGGGAGCTTTCGCAGGTGGCTTAACTCCTGGAATAATCTCTATTTGATGATCAACAGCATGTCGTGGGGGTAGAGACTTTGGAAGCTTTGCTGGCATAACATCCCTGAACTCCTTCAGGATGGTTTGGATCTTGGCAGGTACAGGTTTTGCGTCTACTCCTGTAGTCTCCATCTTCAAGGCTGCCAAGTATGTCAACTCTCCCTTCTTTAGCCCCTTCTCTAGCTGCATCGCTGAAATCATCTTGTCGCCTCGACTCTTCTCGGCAACTACTGGCGCCATGCACGGCTTGTCTCCAAGGAAACATATGCTACCTAAGTACGGCATCGGCACCATTTTGTGCTCCATCATGAAGTCTAGTCCAATGATGACCTGAAAATCATCCAAAGGTACACAAGTAAAGTTAGCCTTACCAGACCACTTGCCAATCTCGAGGGGTACATCTCGAGCTACCCCATCTACGGGTTTTGGTGCCGAATTAACGGCCTTCATGCGGCTTGGATCCTTATGAAGCTTTAGACCTAATCGCTTAGCCTCCGCAACATCTACAAAGTTGTTGCTAGCTCCAGTATCTACCATCACCTTGGTAGTCTTGCCATTAATCTTACATTCAACGTACATCAGCACCCTTGAGGCCTTAGGTTTCTCACTTGATTGGTCCGCAAGAGCATTGAGTACTTGGAGCACCCATCTTTGAATCATCATCATCACTATTCACATCTTCCTGTGGATCATGCATACTCTCCTTGTCCTCTTTGCCGCCAAAAGACACCTTCAATGCATTGAGCGCGACTCGAGATGGACAATCACGTATGCGATGGGGGCCACTACAAAGGAAGCACTTCAAAGGTGCTTTGGCTCCTGATGTAGCGCCCGTCTTCCACCCTGTGCCATCCCGGTTGGGGTAAGGTTTCCGCTCACCACCATGGCCTTTTCCCCTTCCAGGATTGGGCTTTCCTCCAGTGCCCATAGGCTTTTTCCTCTCTTGGTCATTCGTTGCGAAATCTGTGAGTCTCTCAGCGGCGGCCTGCGTTGTGGCCAAGTCTTGCACCCTTTGTCTCTGGAGCTCTGTCTGTGCCCATGGCTTTAGGCCTTCAAGAAAACAGAAGAGCTTATCCTTCTCTGACATATCTTTTATATCGAGCATGAGCGCTGAGAACTGCTTCACATGTTCCCGAATGGTACCTGTGTGCAAGAGCTTCCGTAGCTTCTTTCTTGCCATATACTCCACATTCTCGGGAAGGAATTGAGCCTTGAGCTCTCTTTTCAAATCCTCCCAAGAATCTATGACGGCACGTCCGGTTTGTATCTCTTCATACCGTGTGCGCCACCATAATTTAGCATCCCTCGTCAAGTACATCGTGGCCATCGAGACTTTGGTTTCTTCATCATCGGGTCGCACGACCAGAAGTATTGCTCCATGTCAAACAAGAAGTTCTCGAGCTCCTTGCCATCTCTGGCTCCTCCATAGGATCTTGGATCCGTCACCCGCACACGAGGAATATGCGCCTCTGCTGCTCCGGCTCGGTCTTGGGTACCTACAATCCGCATCAATACATTCACCTGTGCTCGCAACTCGTCGATTATGCTACCTTGCTCTTCTCGAAGGTCGCTTATTTGTACTTGCACATCCTCCAGGGATGCTCCCATAGCTTCCACCATCATATCCACACCATTGTGGCGACCTTCCACTCCGTCTAGCTTCTCCGCGAACAACGGGACACCTACGATCACTTCTTCCAAGCGCGCGGCCCGTTCCTCCAAAGCATCCAACCGTTCTTTCGTTGTTCTTGGAGCTGCCATCCTATGCTCTGATACCAATTGTCATGGCCTTTTCTCTCGATAGGCGTCGTGCGGCACTTGTGCGCGCTCTCGGGACAAGTCAACTAACAAAGTAATATTCCAAACAACCAACGATAGCTACAAAAGAAGGCAACAAGATTATATTGATGAATAATGAGAGCTTACAAGAAAAGACAAGCATATGACTAAAGAAGCTTCCTAAAGGTTAGGGAAGCTTATGGCTCTTCGGTTGCCCACTATTTGGAAGGTAGGGGTCTTCCACTCAAAGTTTACCATCCACTCCCCTACATAGTGCAAAATATATGTTTCACCTATCCTCACAAGGAAACATCAATGCTTTCAACCAAGCATACTCCTTTGTTGGAAATAAAGACATCTACGTCCCCGTGCCAAGGGAAGCTATCTAAGGAAGCTACCTATATACAACGCACCTTACTATGCAAGCTCAAGACATATGCCGGCCTAGTGCAAGGCATATGTTACACTTATTACAATGCATAAAAGTAAAAGACATGTCCCTTGGCAATACCAACAAGGCTTGACAAAAAGGGACATGACACCAGGCCCGTCGATTGGGACGACATTCGGGTTGAGGTGAGTACGTGTTGTTCAAACTCATTAACAGATAAAAGTCCACTCTGAATGCCATCAGACTGTCGTGGGGCACTAAGAGTGAGGAATGCCCGAGAGTAAGAAAAAGAGGGACGCCTATAGACGCACCCTTTTCCATATATCAAATATAATCTATGAACAAATTTTTGTAAAAACTTGAACAATTTCTGTGTTATGTGAGAGTTGTACATACAATATGTTCTAGACAACTTACAAGTTACAAATACAGTGGCTCCTTGAATACTAATAGGTATATTTTTTTTTCGTTCAGTAGTATTTATTGTGTTTGGTGTTTTTATTTTCTTCACTTTGACAAACTAACCTAATATGTCTCGATCCATGAGTTGAAACTCTTTTAAAATTAGCGTTAAAGATATCGTGGTTGAGTTCAGTGGCGTGGCTGAGAAATAGGGGGTGCGATGCCAAAATATTGACGGGGCTTTTTACATGCCAAATTTTTTTTACATAAAATAATAACATGTGAAATTTAAGTAATCTAAATATAAAAATAATATTTCATTGACCAATTGAATCTTAATGTCTTATGCAAAATCTCTAAATAATTTATGATGATTAGGGTTGAATGAGAAACTCAAAGAATACACTGTAAGATAATAGATTTTAATAGAAATTACCTCTTTATCATAAAAGAAGATAACAACTTGAATGTGGGTAGAGTCTGGAGAGATAAAAAAAGGTAACAAAGGTCGGTGGGTAGAGAGAGAAGATAAAGAAGAGAGAATAAGAGCTAAGAAGGGAAAGATGAGAGAGAATTTGGGAATGTAGGGTAAGTTGTGAGACTATGTGTCACCCCCTCATTCATCTCACCTGTGGGTTGTGGCCCTTTAACCTAGTAACCCTGGTGTTTATATAATCCAACTTATGAAAGAGATTTCAAAAAAAATATCATGAAAATAAGTTTTGCTTGGGGCCCATGTGGTGGGGGGGCACTGTGCGGGAGCACACCTGTCACCCCCCACCAGACGCTACAGGTTGAGCTATTGGGCTTTCGAACAATGTTTGTATGATTTTATCGGTTTTTTCTCACCTATAAAGATAGGAGTTTAAAAAGACTCGTTCAGTGAGATTGTTTATTTCATGATAAAGAACATTCTAAAGGACCATCTTTGCTGAAAATATATGAATAAGATCACCGTAGTCATGACATAAGGGAAGCAACAAAATCTTATATTCAATATGTTCCTCGAAGATTGATTGAAAAGTTGTTTTGCCATGTTATACTACGAACTTGAAATATACAAAAAAGAGCAAAAGCAGTTGTATAGTCACTAATCTGAGTTAAACATAGGATTCAGTTCCAATAACGTCTTAGTTGATATATAATAGTCAGACCAAAATTAGGATTATACTTTCTAATGTATAAATCAAACGCACACAACATATACAAGTGTCATTTAATTTACGCGGAATGTGGAAATTTAAATAAAATAAATGGCCGTCTCACTTAACCATTTCTCATACACCAAAGTACATCCTTCCCTTCGACAAAAATAAAAATAAAAATAAAAATACATAATTTCCAATCACTTTTCTACGCTAAAACATGGGTGCATTTGAAAGCACCCGTCGAATGACTTTTAGTGGGTCTTTTTCAATTTTTTCTTTCACACCTTCGACCATTTCTTTCTTCTTCTTTTCCACCACCACAACCATTGGTTGACTATCACTTCCACCACCTCTAACCACTATTTGTCTCTCCTTCTCTCTCACTCTCTAGAATCGAATAAAACCTCATGGCTTCATTCAATCCTAAAGAGAGAAGATAATGAGCGGTGTAGGCAGTGGAGTTTTTGGTGTCTTTTTTTTCCTTTTGGGTCGCCCACAATCGCATTTTGCCCACATCCACTCTTTTCTGGCATCAAATTTGGATCCTAACTCCTAAGAGAGTAGTAGGGTCAATTTTTCTAAGAGTAGTCTGTAAAAAAAAAACTCCTAAAGTCATGTTTGGCGCGTGAGAATGGAATGTGATTTCCAAGAATCACATTTTCGTAACGTGATTCATGGGAATCAGATTACTGAAGTTTGATGTTTGGTTTGACCAAAAATGGGTATTTGATTCATGACATATTCCTAATTAGGTGTTTGGTTCGTATAGGAATAGGAATGTAAATATTTGTAAAAGTTCACTTTTACCCTTACTTAAACTACATAAAATGCACATCAACTTTGTTACATATTAAAATCAGTATTATTTATTCAAATTCGTAGACATGAAATAATAACACAATACACCAAAGGGATAAAATTTAAAGATAATAAACAAAGGTCTTAAAAAAGTTTATCTAAAATAAAATTCCGTTAGTAAACGTAAATAGAAATTTATCTAAATTTAAATTTTGTTCATAAACCTTAGTTTAATTTCTATCACACGGTAATTTAAAAATTGGTAATTCAATATTTTGTTAAGGGTATATTTGCCAATAAGTATTAATATATGTGATTCCGGGGAATTGGTATCACAAACCCACCTTCCCCTGGGTTTTTTTATTATCCATTTTTTAGGGAATCACATTCCTGAGCCCACCCATTCTCGAGCCCACGCCATTCTCGAGCCCACTCCATTCCCACAAGTCAAACAATGATCTGGGATGTGATTCCCGGGAATCACATTCCTTTCCCACGCCATTCCCGTACGCCAAACATGGCCTAATAGAGGAGTCGGGTCAATTCTCATTTTGCCGAGTCAAACTAACCAGACGACTGCTAATAGCCATTTTGCCGGGTGCCCCTACCTTCCTGCCCTACTCTTCTTCTAAACCAAAACCCTTTCCTGCTACTAAAACCCTTCCCTGCTACTAAAACCCTCCCTCATATTTCTTCTCTCTTCTCTTTCACCATGACTTCCTTCTTCATCAAAACCCTAAATCTTCGACGCCCTAAACAAAATCATTATCAGAACCAAATCTATCGAACATTCGTCGAAGCAAGAGTTCAATGGGTTCGAGACAGAGGCCTTGATCACGCAGTCGAGAAAGAAAAACATCTTCGTCCAATGCTTGCCCTAAAAAACCTAATCAAATCAGAACCTTCTAAATCCCTTCCTATTTCAGTTGCTTCTGAACAAAAAACCCAACTCTCTCTTCCAACTCGAACTATTGAATTCATTAGAGATTACCCATCTGTCTTCCAAGAATTTATTCCTCCTGGTGGTTCTCCTGCTCGTCCTCATGTTCGATTAACTCCTGAAATTCTTCATCTTGATGATGAAGAACAATTGATTTATAGTAACCCAACTCATAGAAATGATATTGCTGATCGATTATTGAAACTTCTTATGTTAACTAGGGTTAATAAACTTCCTTTACATGTAATTGATCGATTTCAATGGGATTTAGGGTTACCCCATGATTATGTTCGTACCCTTTTATCTGATTATCCTGATTACTTTCAAGTTACTTCAATCAAATCTGAATCTTCAAGTTATAATACTAATAAAAAACCAGTTCTTGCTTTGGAATTAGTTTGTTGGAGTGATGATTTTGCTGTTTCAGTTATGGAGAAGAAAGCTAGGGCTTATACAAAAGGTAATCCACTTTCTTTTCCTCTTCAATTTTCTAGAGGTTTTGAATTAGAGAAAAAGGTTAAGAAATGGTTAGATGATTGGCAGAAATTACCTTATATTTCTCCTTATGAAAATGCTTATCATTTACAATCAAAAAGTGATCAAGCTGAGAAATGGACTGTTGCTATTTTACATGAATTACTTAATCTTTTGATTTCTAAGAAAACTGATAAAGAAAATATATTATGTTTGGCTGATTATCTTGGATTAAGATCGAGATTTAAGCGAGCTTTGATTAATCACCCGGGTATTTTCTATGTTTCGAATAAGATTAGAACACATACTGTAGTTCTCAGGGAAGCTTATAAGAGGAATTTATTGCTTCAGAAGCATCCGTTAA
Organism: Eschscholzia californica subsp. californica; assembly: GCA_002897215.1. Lineage (NCBI taxonomy): Eukaryota > Viridiplantae > Streptophyta > Magnoliopsida > Ranunculales > Papaveraceae > Eschscholzia > Eschscholzia californica. The sequence continues at coordinate 505,353 of BEHA01050178.1, forward strand.
TGGGTATGAGGTATCAGTATATTCATTTGATGAATAAAGGGAAGGATTCGGTTAAACCAATTGGAACTTCTCAGGAGACTAGTTCTAGGAAAAAAGCAACTAGTTCTTCTGCTAAAGAAGGGGAAGAAGAAGATGAGGACTTAGATGAGTTTTCTGGTTCTGATGCTGAAGATGCTAGTGATGATGAGTCTGATTTTGAAGATGAAGATGAAGACGAAGATGAAGATGATGAAGAAGATGATGATGAGGATGATGAGGATATGATGGATAATCGCCGCAACGGTATGGTTGGTAGAGGAAGGACGGGAAGAAGTTCACTACCACGATCTGAGATGAACCACCAGTCTTCAAGATCTTCTGTTCAAGACAGCTCAAATAGAAAACAACCTAATATGGTAGGTGATAGGGTTCCAACACTGGTTAGAGAAGATCATCGTAGAGGAAGAAATGGGAATGGTAGATCATCAAGTAGACCACAAGTTAGATCGCGTTATCCTAGAGGTGAGGGTAAGTTGTTGACGGAAAGAAAAGGCGCATCTGGTTAGTCGCAATTCAAGTTCTCTTCTCCGAAACATTAAATTGCATGAGAATTTTGAGTCTCCTCTCTTGTGGCATTTGTTCAAATTAGGTGAGTCAAACTTTATTCTTCTCTTCTAGCAATTAGAGTTCTTATAACTGTTGTACTTCGACATTTGAGTTGATTAAATGTATCTGCAATATCTATTTGTTTACTCTTTCATATTTAATTATAAAAGGAAACATGATTTCTGTGAAATTGACGATTTTTGTTTCTTACCTTAAGCTTAATTGAATAAAAACTTAGATCTCCCTATCTTCAGTTATCAAATAGAAAGTTACAATTCCTGCCAATTTTTGTATCACAACAGGTACACCTTCTGATTCTTGCTCGTTCTCTATATAATCTGTAAAGATATTTCAACCCGCTCCATTTCTAGTAATTTTATTTATCTGGGTAGAGTTTTGAAAGTATTGATTCAGTTGGAAAGTAAATATTTCAACACGACTGTCGAATAAAATGCCTGAAATGTGAAATCCATATACATCTCTCCAATTTGTGTTCAATGTGGACAAGGGACACTGGCTGACCAAAATCGAGAACTCTCAGTTGAGGGATAACATTGTTGGCTCAAGGTAAGAATGATGGCCAGCTCTCTAGGTTGGAACAATTGGTTCTTAGAAGCTAAATGGTCGAGCTCGCTACTAGCTCTCAAAAGCTTGGGGGTATACGAAACCCATTCAGAGACTCGGTTGAGTTTCGACCGGCCAACACCCGTTGTTTTCTTTAATCCTTTTTTTTCTGTCATTATCTTGTTTATGTGTGTGTGTGTGTGTGTGTGTGTGTGTTTGTTGGGTCTACGATAATTGGGATGCGTTCTCTGCATTCTTGGGTCTACGGTAATTGTGCTTCATGCGCCTGATGAACATCCTCTGAAATCAGTAGAAGAAATTGGGATTTAGCTATACAGCCAGGTAATTTTATGTAATGATGTTGTTTTCATTTCTCTTGATTAATTTGATATAGATTTGGAATTGCAATGAATTTGATGTGATTTGTCCAGCTTTTCTAGTGTATATGGTATCAGCGATAGCTACTGTTCTCGTATGATGTTACATTGTGCTCCACGTTTTGGTCAAAGAAACATAATGGGTTACATTGGTATATGCTCCATTTTTGGATCGTTGACGGTACGTCACTATAGCACTTCTTCGTAAAATGGATATCATAGGTACTTATTTGAAACTTCTTATTAAAACGCTTATCAAATGAATTTATGTCAACTATTAAGTTGTAACCCATTAGTATTGATATCTTAAATCCCGTTCTAATACAAAAACTTTATTGACATCTTGCAAGTGTTTGAAACGGATATTGGTCTTGCTTCCGGGGATTGAAGCTAATAATCCTTACATCATTTTGTACTTGAGACGTGTTTTGGGTGTTGACTGGAATACAATATTACAACCTAGAATGTCGAGACCCTTTTGGATTGCCTTTTTCATACATGCAGAAGTTTCGAGAGATGTCAGCTAAGTTTAATTTAACCAACACCACCCCAGTATGATGATATATCTAATGGTACTTGGTCGATGGCATTTGAAGAATTGAGGAAGAATTTAGACATTAGTGTATTTGCTTTATTGATATAAAAGGTCTAAAACTTGAAGTAACTTGCATAAACACATATCCTGTTGTGGTGGAATATTATGAGTAAATAAGAAATTCGGAAAGTGTAGTTCGATCCAACTTTACCATGTGTGTTCGTAATGGTAATTACCTTCAAAATAGAAGTTAGCTACACTATGAAAATATATCCACTCCATGTGATGGATGAAATGCTTGAGTGCAAGTCTTCTGTATTTTCTCATAAAAGTTGTAAGATCATCTGCATTTTGGACTTCTATGTTGAATGTCTTTGTATTATGTGTACAGTTGCTGATTTCAGTTCCATATGCACTTCTAGGTTCACAATCTTAACTCTTTACTAAAATAAATTGGTAAAGTTAATCTGAAACTTATATTAACATTGTAGGCTTGTAGCAGTAGAAAGTGCCAAGTCAGTGATTCTGGAAAAGAGATGCTAATTCAATTGAACATGGATGTTTTTAACGCCATGTATTACAAGGGTGTTATGGAACCAAAACTACAAGTACTTCTAAGTTGAGTAAGTTCTAACTTGGTTACCATATACTCAACAAACATTTGTCATGAATTACAGCTATACAGAGTACATGTTTCAGAGCACCTCAGTAAACTACCATCATATGCTAAGGTTATACAACATGATCGAAATTAGTACAGGCTATAGCTAGTAAGAAATGGGAATGGTAGATCATCAAGTAGACCACAAGTTAGATCGCGTTATCCTAGAGGTGAGGGTAAGTTGTTGACGGAAAGAAAAGGCGCATCTGGTTAGTCGCAATTCAAGTTCTCTTCTCCGAAA
>BEHA01050178.1:537659-555189 GCA_002897215.1 Eschscholzia californica subsp. californica
GGAAAATAAAAGTGCCTTTAGAAAATGATAACTAGTTGGACTTTTAGGTGGTGCCTATATAGTTTATGCCTTAATTCTCATCTTGTCACCCCAAATCCACAAGGAGAGAAAGCAGATAGATAGACATAGAGAGAGAAAGGGCGAAGTGCAGATCGATAGATATATAGGTATAGAAAGAAAGAAAGAGAGAGAAAATGCGGATCGATAGAGAGATATCAGATCGATAAAGTGCAGATTGGTAGAGAGTTGTTAGTTAATGAATCTCTATTAAGAGGGACATGGAGGATTGAGAGGGAGAGGTCTTTTATAGTTCTTGATATTATGTCAAATTATCATTAATGTCTCCTTAACTAACTGAATTATATAATTATCATTGACTGCAAGTCTTTTATAATTCTTGATTCTTCAAAGCTCCTTTTCACTTCTTTCATGGACATTACAGATATTGAGAGGAAGACTAGAGATTGGGAGAGAGAGAGAGTGAGAGGCAGACTTGAGATTGAGAAAAAAATTGGGTATGAGAGAGAAAAAAAGACGAGGTAGAGAGAGAGAGATAAACAGGAGAGAGAGCGTGTTTCTTTTTTCACAAGAGTGAGAAATGAGATTTCCCATTTTTTGTGAGAAAATTTGGGGGTCTTTTTTCCAACGTTTTTCATCATGAAAAATCGACTTTCTCGCTCTTTGGTCTTACCAAACAGCAGAAAATCGTTTTTCTTGAGAAAACGACTTTCTCAGCCCCATTTTCCCATGTATCAAACAAACCCTAGAATTGGACTTTCATATATGAAAGAAAGTCACTCTCTTTCCCATTAGAAAAGTTTGGTTTTCACACCCACGTACTTTCCCACGTATCAAACGGACCCTTATATGAATTTTAGTTACACTAAAATGTTGTTTTCAAGAAAAAAAATTCTATACTTCAATTTTTCTTCTACAAAATTTAAAAATTTCTCTTACTATGAAGACCTGTAGATCACGATACTTCCAACAACGACAACTACCTAATATCTTTGTTGGTGTTGTCTAATTTGAATGATTTCGTAATTTTGTTGGAATCATGACCACATGTGTCAATTTTTAATTAATGTCAAAAAGAATTTTCATTTTGTTTTTTTTTTTAAATTCTAAATGTAACAGGTGATTATTCTAGACATCGACTTTGAGCTCGTCCCTACTCCAAACCCTGACTCCGACTCTGTCCCTGGTTAACATTTTTCTTGTCTTTGTTATTCTTCCTTATCTTTCTTTTCCTTTCTCTGATGTCTATTCACATGAGGTCGTTTTTCTTCTATATAATGGGGAGAGATATTTTGTATTCTGATCACATATATAGTTTTTAGGTTGGCGAAAGGTCACACATTTATTTCTTATTTTTTTTTTTCTATTTTTCATTTTATGATTTTTGCACTTTGGTTCATTATTTAACATAATTATTTCGACTGACATTTTCTATGCCGTTAGAGTTAATTTGGTATTGTCAGATGTTGTTTTGACGTTGTAGATATCAATGACACTATCAATTGTGTGCACATTCATTCAATTTGAGGAATAGTTTGATTCAGTATTCACCTCCTTCTCTTCAATCTAATATTTCTTGTAGTACTTTCTTCTGTCCAAAGCATAACTGTCTACCCATCTAAAAATAATTTTGATCGAAATTTATTACAGTTATTTCTTTTTTGTCCCCTACATTATAACTAACTTCTTATTGGCATCCTGTTTTTCGAAAATTCAAAATTGACTCCCTTTTGTTAACACCATCTGTTAACTTTAACGATTAATTCTTTTGTTTCTATAATTTTCCTTCTTATAAAAATGATTTGTAGATTCAAAATTGTCGCCCTTTTAAATTTGGGTCAATTTCAAATTCAAACTTTTTTAGTTAACTTGGGGAGTCAAAATGGAATCATGTTCAAACATTAAAGAAACCTCATCTCTCTCCCTCTCTCTCATCCATTTCATCACCTCTCTACTCCACATTAGTTTCTCGCTACCCCATCACCTTATCCGATAAAGGTCGCTGACCGACTAAATTTTCCAATGACCTTCAAATTTAAAAAAAAATCTTCTTCTTTCTCTCTTTTCTTCTTCATTCTTCATTCTTCTTCTTCCCTTTTTTTTCTCTCTTTCACTCTCTCTCAAAATATCTCTGGCGAAGGACCCCTGAAGGATATATGTCCTTGGAGTCTGAAGGTATATCCTTCCGAAGGAATGTCCTTCGATCAAGATGGCAATACGTACGATTTGCCTCATAGGATAATGATGACTTTATTGGAAGATCAATCAATCCGGTTCAATTAGGAGTCGTAATGCTTAGCTAGAAGCCGCTTACGATTGTCAGATCACTTCGGTTATCCGCGACTAACATAGACCGGATCGTACAACGGGTTACACATAAGGATTGGTAACTTGAACAGTGGGAATAGACTAATGGGAAGTAGTACATAGATGGATATGATCCAGTCTAAGAGATAGAAAGAATTGGGCTCGAAAGAGAAGTCCGAAAAGGCAAAAACTTACTTTAAGGGGGTTGAAAGTCAATAGGATCAAAAGTAAGAGTTTGTATCTAAACATTCATAAAAGAAATTCAAGAGTTGATTTTTTGAAAAGAATGATTAGATTCTTGTTTGACAAGAGGGTAAGTGGGAGTGAAACAAGTTAGTTTCACGTCCTGTATGTGAGACATACTAGAATTGAAAAACAGTTAAGGAACTGACTCAGTAGGACACCTGACGAGGGTAAATAAATAAAGAAATAAATAAATTGGACATAGAAATCTATAGAGTTATATATTAACAGATGATAAGACTCGTTCAAAAGAAGTTTTGAAAAGTCTAACTAGAAATACTCTTAGAGAGAGATTTTACCCATCTCTCATGGATCACTGCTAAGCAAGAAATCATAATTTGGAAGTCCTGATGAGCAAAAGCACGCATGAGGAAAATTCTAATGTCGCGAGACATGAGATCGATTATGAAGATGATCGATGTTTACCCGCACATCTAAAAATACATAAGTATTTGATGTCGTCGCCCATAAACAACAGAGAAGTTCCTAGGATACTTGGAGTATCTAAGAAAGTGTCTCTGAAAGTAAAAGTTGAAAAAAAGTCATAAAAGCAATCTTCCGAAAATAAATATAGGAATCTTTTAAAAAGGACAACCAGGTGAAAAAGAATTTTTTCACAGTGGGAGTCGTTGCAAACTCTACTAGTAAAGAAAGTACAATTAGGACTTAGGAAGTGTTAGTTTCAGTTTAAGAAAACTGACATTATTCTAAAAGCTGACGAAGGCGTTCCTCAGCATAATAATAATAAGAAAAATGAAAACGAATAGTAGATTGAATCCACAAAACTAAACTGTCACCTTAGATCAAACATGGGAGATGTATGAATCTAAGGAGTTAGGGTCATGAAAGACTGCCCTAAGAGACTTGTAAAACTGGGCACGCAAACGAGTTTACGTGGGAAACTCACTTTTACAAACTCTTGTTATCCGAAATAAATTAAATTTATTTCGTCATCTAAATTGTGGTTTAGAATTTAGACGACAGTCCAAAAACAATGGAAAGTTCCAGGCAGGTTTATTAGATACGTGATCTAATGAAAGAAACCCTGCTGAGTGAACACGGAAGCATTCCATTATATAAAATAACCCTAGTCCAGGACATCGATTGGACAACGATGACTTAAGAAGACTAGCATGAGTGATTGACAAGATATCACTGTTTCTTGGGCTATATGAATTAGAGAATTCAAGTCAAACTTCATGAGTGTATAAAGATACACTGAAACCCACCAAGTGAGAGTACTTCAAGAAGTTGAAGATATGAACATCATAACTCTCATTTAGCAAATCAAAGAGATTCCTCAAAACATGAGTACTCACTCATCTTATGTAAGGAATGTCAAGCCTTGGTCCTGTTAAATGTCGCGTTGTAACAGGAGGTTATAAAAACGGAGGCCAGGTGAAACGGGATAGACATGAAGCTGAGTGGGAGTACAAGAATGGAATATGTCTTCCTAACGAGAGTTAGGATAAAGTATCTCTAGGCCACTTGAGGAGTGACAACTGGAAATGCATGGCCGTGCTCAAATGGATTAAAAGTTAATAATTTGATTTGACAGTTTGTCCTCCCGATCAAGAAAGTCTGATAAAGTATGACGTATCATATGAGATATGAAAGACATGGGAATCGAGCATTGCACTTGTTCTAAGTACAAGTGGGAGACTGAAGGATATATGTCCTTGGAGTCTGAAGGTATATCCTTCGACCAAGATGGCAATGCGTACGATTTGGCTCATAGGATAATGATGACTTTATTGGAAGATCAATCAATCCGGTTCAATTAGGAGTCGTAATGCTTAGCTAGAAGCCGCTTACGATTGTCGGATCACTTCGGTTATCCGCGGCTAACATAGACCGGATCCTACAACGGGTTACACATAAGAATTGGTAACTTGAACAGTGAAAATAGACTAATGAGAACTAGTATATAGATGGATATGATCCAGTCTAAGAGATAGAAAGAATCGGGCTCGAAAGAGAAGTCTGAAAAGGCAAAAACCCACTTTAAGGGGGCAACAAGGGATTCCCTTTAGGGGAGATCCCTAACCAACCCTATTAAGGGGGTGGACCGGGCAGAGTAAGCCCATTAAGGGCTACTCTGGCCGGCCACACCATGGGAAAACCCTAATTATGGTTTTCCCCATATTAAGAGTCCCAGTTAGTTTAAACACTAACTTGTGCTTATCTTTTCTGAGGGACTTTTAAGATTCCTTATTTGAGTGGGGATCTACTAAGGTAATGTCTATATAAAACCCCATTATGAGTTCAGAAAAGATGTGGAATTTTCTCTGAAGCAGGGCCGGCCCAAGTAATTTGGGGGCCTAAAGCGAAAAATAATTTGGGGCCCCCTCTCACATTCACTGTAGAAAAAGTTAACTTTTTGTTGTGACTGATAAGTTAATACGAAAAGTATAACTAAAACGCATAAACCTGAACTATATACTACATAAGGAGACCCAATTTACATACATAAATGAGCTTAAATATGTTTGAAAAAAAATTCTTCTCGCCTATTGAGATTCATACACCTAATTGATATGTACGCTTTATTTTCACACTATTTTCAATTAAATAATGAAAATACTATACAAAAATTTTGGGCCTAAAATAAAAATATTAAATTTTAATCAAATACGCATAATCTAATTGAATTGTACAATTCTATTACTAGTAAAAAAAAATTGTGTGATTGAAAAAATATGTAGTTAAATTTATATCAGGGTGTAATTGTGCGTCCAAATCTAGTTTTAAAACCAATAAAATAAATATTCTCTGCCAATAGGACATCAATTAATTTTTTTTAAAGAGTGATAACATTATATGGTAGAAGGAAATTAGGCTGAAGACCCAATTTTAAACTTTTCTAAGCTAAAAAGACAAGTTATATTTTTTTGTAATTTAAAATCCAAAATCTATATTTTTTTATAAAAAAAAACTCAAATATTTGTATTTTGATTAGTTAAAAAACCAACAGCCTTTGTTGTTGCATGGTCCTACAAAATTGTTGCAAAGTCTTGCAAAGCTACTGGAAAGTTGTCGCACAGAAAATGTTGCAAATTACTTAAGTACCCAGAGAGCTGAACACTAAAAAATTGGGTGATTCTTTTTCACCTGAAAAAATAGTTTATAAAGAATCTTTATCTAATTTCTCGTGAAAAGAACTGTTACTTTGTTTGTAGTTTGTAGAGGGTAAAAGGGATAAATGTTAGGGTTGGGTAATAGGCTTTTTAACACAACTTACTAGAGCAATATTTAGTAATTTATTTAGATGTTCGGAAGAGGGAAGAAAATAAGTTTTGAAAGCTTTAATGTGTGTAGAATTAAAGCTAGACGAGGTGGCAAGGCTAGATCAGGTTTCTTTGTTGTTTTTGTGGGCCCCAATCATTAATGGGTTGCCACCTCCCAAGCAAGTTTTACCTTGCAATCAAAAGAAAAGCAGGGTGAGGTGTTTGGGCCACTGTTTAGGTGGGTTTGTACATTTGGCGAACCTTTAAAGTCTTGTTCTTGGAGGCGCCTTTGATCAACAGGTATTTTGGGGCCCTCCCGAAAATGATGCCCAAAGCAGCCGCTTTGGCTGCTTTGGGCCTGGGCCGCCCCTGCTCTGAAGAAAATCATTCTCTTCACACAACTATTAGAGAGAGAGGATTTTAGAGAAAAAGTTCCCATTCTATCTATCAAGTCTAGGAGAAGCAGTTCTTCATCTCAACCTTCAAGAAGTCCTAGTTGACTGAAAGAAGGGAGTTCGAGTTATACAATTCGGTGTCTCAAGTAGAGGAGCTCCACTTGAAACTCTTTATCTTCCGAATACTGGTCGGAATTTAGTTCGTGAGAAAGCGATTAAAGGTATTTTTCTTCCTTCTAGTTCATAGTTAGTTCATGTATAGATCCTGGATAACTTAATGTTAAACATTAGATGTATGAGATTCCGCTAACAACACTAGTTAGATATGTATTAGATATATGTAAAACCCTACAACCCCTTCGCCGGAGATATTTTTAGAGAGAGAGAAAGTACAGAGAAGAAAGAAAAGTATGAAGAAGGAAGAAGAAGAGAAAAGAAGCAAGAAGAAGTGAGGAGATGGAAGAAGAAGTTTTTTTTTTAAGTTTGAAGATCGCTGAAAAATTTGGGCGGTTGGCGACCTTCATCGAAGAAGATGATAAGGTGGTGAGAGAGATGATGTGGAGGATAGAGGTGATGAAATAGAGGGGATATAAGGTGTCTTTAATAATTTTAAACTGTTTGAAAATGAATTCCATTTTGGCCCCCAAGTTAACTCTACAAATATTGAAATTTTTTTGCAAGTAACTCAGATTTACAAGATGGTCAATTTTGAATTTACAAATCATTTAATAAGAAAGACAATTATGGAAACAAAAAAACTAATTTTAAAGTTAATCGTGTTAACAAAGAGATGTCAATTTTGTATTTACGAAAAAAAGGAGTGTCAAAAAAGAAACTGGTCACAAAGTGAGAGGCCAAAAACGAAATAACTCAATTTATTATTAATATTTTTTAAATTTAAACACGTTTTTGTGACCATACATAAGATTCTGGACCACATAGTAAATGCTTCATGTCCTCTCTAAACTACAAACTTACTACTCCTTGTCAATTTCAACAAAAAAAATAAAAATACTACTCCTTATCAATCATTTTCAATCAAAATATTAATACATCCACTTTACACCGTATTACGGTTGGTTATCCGTATTAATTTTAATCATTTTATGTACACGAGGATAAAGCTAAAAGGGTCTACGGGTTTTAGACTCATAATAAAATTCAAAAAGGAATTAGAGTCCAATCTTCCACGAAAAAGAGATTAGGGTCCAATCTTTTCCGAAAAAGGAATTTTAGTCCATTCCCTTTTCAAAGAAACATTGTTAATACATAATGTGTTATGTATGACACATACAAAAATGAAATAAAGTATGAAACTTTAATAATAAATAAAACGTTATTTATGAAACAAAACAAGAATCAATAAACAGAAAAACACTGTAACTTTGACATCTAGACATACCTTAACTATACTAAATGTGTTATGTTGTATGAAATATACGTAACTGATACTAAATAACGTGTATATTGCAAAATATATAGTAAGTTTGAAATCAATCGAAAAAATCTGAGGAAAAAAAGGAAAGAGAATTTTGGAGTTTAGTTTTCAAAAGTAGATTTTTTTTTCTTATATAAAAGGTTATAATAGGTATTATGATTAAATAGAAATCATAGGGGTCTGTTTTTTTATAGAGATGGGTCAATTTGGACCAAATATTCATTATAATTATTATTTTGGATTAAAACCTTATATTAATATCAGGGTGGACTAAATGTGTGTTTAGGTGTAGATTTTTGGACTATGAGTTCAAAAATTAAAGCTAAAATCCATCTAGGATCTCAAAACGGGCCTAAAATATACATACAAAATGACATTAGCAGAAGGTCCACGTCCGTTACGAAGCCCATGGTTTTTTACTGCCCGTCATCTTTTGGCATGTGAAGACTCATATTGATCGAAAATTGTATTGGTTTTCTCTTTAATTTTTTTTTTATGTATAACGGATAATGAACAATAGTATTGTATTACGCCGATTCATACTAACTTGTTTTATCTTCATATTTTGCAAGCCTTTACATTGTGTTCTTGTGTTTTAAATTATCAAACATTTAAAAGTACAATATCCCAAAAGGATCTAAACATATATAGGTTGCGAGCAATTCACATTTATTTCTCTATCAACTATCTCATAAATATTTAGTTCAACAAAAAAAAAAAAAAACTATGTCATAAATACATATAATTATGTGTTCTTTTTTTCTAATTTACTGTTTGTGTTTTTTATTATGTATTTTAAAAGTTAATATTACATATGAACTTCTTCACTAAAATATGTCAATATCAAACATTCATTAAAAAGTAAGTAAGTGTAACCCGTTGCTGTAGGGACAATTAGGTTATGCAAACAATGCTAACTGAGTGTTATTGAGGTTAAGTGAATTTTACGTTTGTGCGTATAAGCTCCTCTAATTAAGTGCTTCAGTTCCTTTGATTTAGGTAATTTTTGTTGTTTAAAATAATGGAGTTAATTTAGATAGAGTACGAGGGGGAAAACAATAAGGAAAAAAAAAAAGACAAAAAAACAATATTGAAAAGTTGAAATTTGACTTTTTAATCGATGTATCACAAAACATAAAAATTTTGATAGCACATGTTTTAGACTTCGGTGATTAGGTTTTCATTTCCAATTATTGTTCACTGAAATGACGATTGGTCCACAACTGATCGCTTGATTATGGGCGCGCCCAGGCCAATTTACCACATCCAAATAGAATTTTGGATCATAGTACTTCTCTTGTGAAAATGAAGACTTAAAAAGTAAAATTCGGTCTAGTTTAGTGGAACAATTTTAAGTTTAAATAATTGGCTTTTGTAGATCTTAAAACTTCAATGAAAATGGAGTGTAATTTTACATAAAACTTCAATGTTAAATAGATGTGACATATTCCACTTATAAAAGTTATATGTTCTTCTAGGTTTCCATTAAAATGTAGATTTCAGCTTCTTCATAAAAGTCAAGTGATCTCAAGTATAAATGAGACATGTGAATGGAAATGTAGATTTCAACAATTCCATTGATCTGACATCACAATTACTAGATCTTCTTGTCAAACCATTCTTATTTGTTTTGTTCATGTCTATCAAGATTCACCTCAACAAAGTCACAAAATCTACAAAATCTTAATCTTTTAAGAATTGAGAGGATATGAGACTATGGGTTGGAATCTATTAAGAAAAACAAGCAATGACCAACAAGATTATCTCTCGGATATTATGGCAGAAATCTAATACCTAGTATGAGAGGGAAAAAAAACTCCTCTACACCTTGTTGCCCTTAGGACCATTTGTCATGGGCTCATGGCCATACCACCTCAGACTCACCACAAAGTTCAAAAGTGTCAGCGTCCTTGTCATACTTTATGGTAGAAAAGACAGTGTAATGGTAGACGATCCTAAACATTATGATGAGAAACTGTCTACAATATCAAGAGATGTAAGAGGACGATTTGCTTTTGTTTGAGCTAGGATAAGTTGGATATCGACATTTTTTTTTATATTGGGATACTGACAAAAATAGTCAAATAAGTCTTTTATGAGAGTAATTGTAAAAAATGTAAAAAATTTCATAAAAAAAACAGTTAAACTGTAGTTACAATTTATTTTCTCTTAGACAATGAAAATTTATTTAATGACGGTTAAGAAGAGTAACCATCTTCTGTTTTCGTGGGAAGACAATGGCTTATAAATTGTAATGACCCACTTTTAATTGTCATGTCAATTATCTACCATCTCTCAAGACGATCCACATGAGATTATAACAGAATTACAGATATTTATTTCCGATCTAGCTTTAAATTGTGCACATCGTCCACATTGTTTGTCCATTCAGGAGAAGATATCATGGGTTAATGAATGTACTTTCCATATAGAGATAAACCAGTGGTTCTTTTGTTTTCCGCAAGTGAGAATGTGAGATGATTAAGGTAGTTGATTTTTAAATAAGGTATATAATGAAATAAATTGTTCTTAAAGGTGTATCCATCCAAAATCTAATTTGTTTTTGAATGGGTAAGAATGTAACTTTTAGGTGCTAATAGGGGCGAAACTGAAGATCTCGAAGACCAAAAGATCGGTGGAAACCGAACTAAATCTGACAAAAAATGCCAGTTTAAAATGGTCAGTCCTTTTTTATCGAATTGGCCTTCAGATCCGGTTCGGTCATTTTTCTTACAGGTTTATGAGTCCTGAATCAGACCATATTAAATGTCAGACATATTATTCATTCAATTAACGATAAAATATTAATAGATAAATGAGTATTATTTTTAATAATGAAATTGCTCTTATTCTTATTCTTCTTTCAATACATTATTGAGTGAAGAAACTATTAGCATAGATTGCTATCATTGTTGAATCATATTCATTTGATCTCTTGCGCACAATATTAGGTTCAAAGTAATCTTTTGATTGTCGATATTTGATTAAATAACATTTAAATTAGATTTAAATCGAAAAATCGGATCAAAACACATAAAATCCAAACCATTTAATTTTGTATGGGGTTTGGTCGTTTTTTTCCACATAAGACCCAGACCATTAGTAATAAGTACCCATTCAAAAATGTCAAATACCATGTCCTCGTAAACGTTTTCACCTCTAGGGGCTAACAAAAGGGTGACCTAACTAATCTGTCATTATCTTAACAAAAAAAAACTAACGTGTCATCCATCCAAAATTTAACTGAATCTTGAAGTAACGTCACTTTCTTATTTGAACATTATTTTATTATGTAATTAGATAATTATTTATTTGTTAATCACTATCTCCTAAAGAGATAAGGGGTAACAGGGGTATTATGATCATCATAACCACCATAAAAACCACATTAACCATAAGGATTAGTTCTCACTCGACCCCATATTATAACCAATTCGCCCAATTCGTTTTTTTTTTTTTAACTTCCTAATTAGGTCGACAGTTGGTAGCCCAAGTGGTTCCAAGGTGTTGACATAAACTCCAAAAATCCCTGGAGGTCTTAGGTTCGAATCCCAAAGAAGGTGGAATCTTTGGTTATTTGATTTGAGATTATTAGGGTGTAAATAATGTAGTTGGGCTTTAGGCCATTATCTTGTTGGGCTATAGGCCCGGTCTTGTTTCAGTTTGAGTGGGCAGTTATTGAGCGTATCACATCTTTGATGTATCAATGCCAAATGTAACGACATACGTATCGTAGTCGACTTCCAAAAAAAAAAAAAACTTCCTAATTAGCAAATCTGTTTTTCAAACCAAAAAATAAGAAAAAAAGGAAGTTCCAAATTTTTCACATAATGTCTGGCCATAAACTGATAATTTCGCACATGCGAGAAAATGTGAGAGAAAAAGTGGGAGAGAGGGAGGATAAGTACCTGTACTTTTTGTCCCATTGGGGAAGGGGACTCCCAATTGAAGTGTAAACCACTTACCACCTAACATTCATTCCATCAACCAACCACCAAACAAATTGATTCCAATATCTCAAAACTAGATAATCTAAGTGAAACAACCTTACTATATTTAAAACATTAAACATGTGATCTCCTGCTAGCTGAGTGGGTCCAATTTGTAGAATTTGTGTGGTGTTTGTCTTCTTCATATCTGAATTGTTCTAAGTCAGATTCTATAAGATTTGTGTTTTGTCTGACTTTTGATGTCAGACCCGCTCAACTAATTGGTTCGACTTAGTTTTGAGTCCACATATTTATGTACTGCACAAAATACAAGATGAAGGGGAGGCCTTTAGAAATGTACAATGCACATATTTATGCATTGTGCATAATACCATACGGAGAAAAAGACATTTGAAATCGTAATGAGCATTGGAGAAATATGGCATTATACTATTACTATGTGATGTACAAGGGAAATATGTTGTACAATTTTTTTATGCACCAGCACAAACAACTTTTTGTGGCGCAGAAAATCGACGACGTCCCATTTTTTGGTCAGTCAAAATTGAATTTTTGGACCTACCCGTTATTTTTTTTTTACTAGGACTTTCCTTTTTTTTTTGTGAGATCGAACTCAAGAGTCATTACATTTCAATGACATTGATACATCATGAATATAATATGTAATACATCTTGAATTTGGATAAGCACTATAACCATCAATTAAGACATCTTGGACCCCCTAAAACCTATATAAAGACCCTTAGGGCCCTCCTAAGGAGCCTGGAAGCCCATCTACTTCTACCTTTACTTTATTTATTGTCTAAATTACATGACATAAATCTTGATAGCAATATGCATCCGCTGAGACTTGATTCCACGATCTCATGGGCTTAAGAGGGAATGGCCGACCACTGCACCAAAAAGTGGTGAACGACTTTTCCCTTATTACCCTATTTTTTTGGACGCCAAATCACTCTAGTTTTTTATAGGGTTATTTCTCAAATAACCCCCAACTTTATGACCAGCTTCCTGCCTAGCCATCTACTTTATCAAAAATACCCAGATGACCTCCTTTTTCAGTTATCGTTATAAATCCGTTAACTAGTCATCAACTCTCTCTCCTCCGTCTCATTACCCCTCTCTGCCACCTCGTCATCTCGCCACCTCATCGTCTTCACCGGCGAAGGTCCCCGACCGACCAATTTTCCGGTCGACGACCTTCAAACATTAAAAATAAAATAAAATAAAAACTTATCTCTCCTCTTCTACTTCCTCTCTCATGTTCTTTCTCATAAAGGCATTTCTTGTAACACTCAAGCCTCATACTGCTCGTGAATGATTGGTCAGTAGTAATAAGAAATTGCTTGCCTCTTCTCTTAACATGAATCCATATCTGAATAAGAACATCTCCGTTTCTAAAAGAATCTTTTTTTTTAGTTTGAGTGCTTAATTCAACCTAGCTTTCACTGAAGAAACTCGATTGGAGTTATTATTAGTAGGTTCAATTGGAATCCATATCTGAATAAAAATCAAACTTTAAGAATAGCAATTTCAAAACCCTAAAGGCAATTGGAATTTTAATGGAGAGAGAGAAATATTGGAGAGAGAGAGAGATTGGAGAGAGAGAGAGAGATTAAAATCTTTCTTGTTCTCTTTGAATTTCTTAGGGAAAATGGAGTTATGGCTTTCTTCTACCGCGATTCTTTGTTTTAGAGAGTTTTATACCTTAATTTGTAGATAAAAAATCCTTCTTGATGGTATGTTCTCAATCTAGTAGAGTCTGGTTACTTTTGCAAAATTCTTCTCTTTTCGTAATTTTCATGACCTAAATCAGGAAGTTTCAACTCTTGTTGATGTTTTACCATTAAATAAATTAGGTCTGAGTCATGATATTAGAGAACAATTTGAGCTTTTGCAAAAGCAATCTAGGAAATCCAAGTTCTTCATTGAACCTCGAGATGCAACGATAAGGGTTCGGCTTTTTGGGTTTCTTGATGAATTTAGGAATGGGCGTCTTCCTTGTGGCGTTGATCTTAGGATTGTTTTTGTGGATGATTTTGGGATTCAAGATGCAAAAACTTGTAGATCTGAGAGTGAAATTCTTGAAGAGAGATTAGTTAAAGAGAGAGATTGGAGAGAGAGAGAGAAAGATTAGTTAGAGAGAGAGAGAACAAGAGAGATGAAGAAGAAGAGGAGAGAGATATTTATGTTTAAAGGTCGCCGGCTGAGAAATTGGCCGGCCGGCGACCTTCGTTAGTGAAGACGATGAGGTGGCGAGATGATGAGGTGGCAGAGAAAGGTGATGAGATGGAGGAGAGAGAGATGATGACTAGTTAACGGACTTATAATGGTAACTGAAAAAATGAGGTCATCTGGATATTTTTAATAAAGTAGGGGGCTAGGCAGGAAGCTGGTCATAAAATTGGGGGCTATTTGGAAAATAACCCTTTTTTATACACAAAATCTTCCGTATATTGTATTTTTGATACTTAGTTTGACATTTTAATTTTTCTTTTGATGTCCAAGTTTGTGTAGTCCATGTTAGGTTGTTTCGAGTTTATGTATTCTAGGTAATGCAAAAGGGTAATTCAACAAAAAGAAAAGGTAATGCAAAAGGTCATATTTTAATATCTTTCGTGTTCCTGGTCACAAATTAACGTAAATCTTAATTTCGTTCGGTTATATTTGAGACTGTTTGGATTAACTTAACACTGTTAGATTCATTTTTATGTCGTTATTTAGTAGCGCATTTCTTATTTCTTTGAATTGTCTCTTCGATCAAATTAGAAACAATTTTTCTTTTAATTTTCACTAATGCTCCCTTCAAATATAATATGTAATATCTTGAACACATTCTTCGATCGAAGAGGGACACTAACATTTGTAAACAAAATATGATGTGATTGAGATTGCCAGGATTCTCATTAAGTAGGTTTCGTATTCATGAATTATCTTAATAAACTAAGATTACGATATAATTAACACACCTTGGTTTTTCGTTTCCTGCACTCTAAATACAAAAATCAAAATGAGGATTAAGATAGAAATGGACGAATACTTTCAGGTCGCCAGGATTAAACCACTTAGAAGCTAAACTTTAAAAATAATGTCATATTTTTAGAGAAATGAATGTTAAATAATATGTCCAAATCAAACCTTTTCTACCTATATAGGATAAGCTACAACATAAGCTCAGCTTATGGAAGAGAAATCTACTCTCTCAAGCAGGAAGAGGATAACTAATCAAATCCTCTTTGGCTGTTGCCCTAGATACCAAATGGCCATCTTTGATCTACTTTGCAAGATAAAAAAGTCCATTACTTCCCTACAGAGAGAATCTTGGTGGGGAAATTAAACAACAAAAAGAAAATTTACTTCAAAAATCGGAACTCTATATGTAAACCCAAGACTCAAGGTGAACTGGGATTCAGAAACATAGAGAAAGATAACATAGCCCTTAGAAGCAAACTCAACTGGATTATCAGAGCTAAACCATCCACCACCTGGGTCTATCAAATGAAAGCCAAATACCCCCCATCTTCTAGACAAAACCCTTATACTTCTTCATGGCTCTAGATATCTATCCAAAAGAATCAACCATCAGTGGATCAAAACATCATGTGGGACATTGGCGATGGCTCAAATATAAACATCTAGGAAGATTATTGGATCTCAGGTATTGAAAAACTAGGACAACTTACCTCTCAACAGAGCTTTTCCAAGGTATCACAACTCATTAACCCTGACCATACCTGGAATCATACTACGTTATCCCTCCTATTCTCACCTGATATCCAAAACAGAATTCAATCAATACCTCTAGAGTCTCAACATGATCAGTTAAAATGGGTATTGTTAAACTCTGGAGACTATATTGTTACTTCCCTTTACAAACACCTTATACATGAAACCATCATTCCCACCACTTTCAGTGAATGGGAAGGTCTTTGGAACCTTAGAATTCACCCCAGGACTCTACTCTTCTGTTGGAAACTAGCTCATGATATCCTTCCTCTTGACTCTCTTCTATCTAGAACTATACCTCATCTCCCCTCAATCTGCCCCTTATGTTCCAAAGAGGAAGAAACTCAAAAGCACTTTCTTCAGACTTGTTCAGTAGTTCAGGAAGTAATTAGAGTCTTGACCTATGTGAACATCAATGCTAACCCCACCTTTGCTGATTGGTTTAGATTACTGTGGAATCTCGACTCAGATGGAGATAATATAAATGCTTTAAATCCTTTAGAGTTCCTGGCCACCATTATATGGCTCATTTGGAAGCACATATGTGAATTAGTTTTCAAAGGCATTCAACTCAACATTACAACCATGATCTACAAAATTTAGAGGTACAACCAATCTCATTCGGCTCTGATTAGAATGTACCCCCTCCATTAAAACTCAAATATACAACACTAGACTCCCCCCCCNNNCCCTGTAGGCTTCATTAAGATCAATTATGATGTTTCTTTCATCTCTAAAACTCTTACATCATCCCCGACATTTGTTGTTTCGGATTATACAAGAACCTCAGAAACCAAGGAGTCCATCCTCACCACAGCCATGTCAGTATATGAAGGGGAAGGAAAGGCAGCTCTGCAAAGAGTTCTATGGGCTGTTAAGCATGGAGTAAAGCAACTCATCTTGGAAGGAGATTCAGTAAACGTTACAAACTTTTTGAATGGATTGCCAAATACCATACATTGGACGGCAAAACATGTTATGAAAAACATTAAAAATCTCTCCTCATCTTTTGATAAACGTACTTTTGCTTATGTAAATAGAAAGGCTACCTGTATTGCGAACTCAGACGCAAGTAGCACTAGGAAATGATCTATGTATAACCAATTGTATTCCTAATTGCTCTCTATCTCGTCATAACATCCATGCTCATTATTCCTATCAATAGATGCTATATTTTATCTTAAAAACAAATAATATGTCCATGGGCCTCATGACCCTACAATATTCTGGTTTGTAATGCATTGAAAGCAACACTATAATTTTTTATTATCTTTTAGTAAGATGGTTCTAGAAATGGTGCTTTGTTAAGTGGCTGATATATTGAAAAAGAAAGAGATAAACATGGAGCATATAGAGAGGAACCTCCTATCAACTATTTTTATTTTTATTTTGTTGCACCCAATTTTTTATCGTCTCTTTGTAGGATAGTTCTAGAAATTTTGCTTTGGTAACGACTCACTCGTGTAATTTTTCAAAATTTTGTTTTCTAGAGCGGTAATTAGTTACTATATTCTTTCAACTAAAAAAATTAGTTACTATATTTCTTCTAAAAGTAAAAATTGTAGAATAGAAGTCAAAGCTTAAAATAAAAAAGTAAAAACTAAAAATTAGAAAAAATTCATTAACAATTAACAATTAAAAATTAAAAAAATATCTTGCCTTTTCATTTTTCAAATTTCAGTATTTTTTTTTTTAATTTAATTTGTTGGACCCTAATGTCAAACAACAAACTCTCGCAAATTGATTGAAGCAATATTATGTTGAATCGTGATATTATATCAAAAAATATATGAGTATAATAATAGATTAAAATAATCAAACAAATAGTAAAATAAATTTAGTCTAACTTTTCAAGTTCAAAAAATTTCCAAATTCATTATTTGGAACATTAGGTTACCCCTTTTGCAAAACATCTAAAATAGCGAACTACTGATCAACCAATCCAATTGACCGGTCAGATTGGCGAAATTAAAACCGAAATGTGTTGACCTTAGACTAACCCAAATAGCACCACCCAAAAGAATATGTATTATTGATCGTTTAACTAGAATGGTCGGTGGTATAAGTGATCATATATGTTTTTTTTTTTTTGTTGAAAAGTGATCATATATGTTTGATATTAAAAAGAAAAGGTTGCATCAATGGAATTTATTGTGTTTGGAATTCATTGATGGATTAGTAGGAGGAATTAAAAGGTGTGGACCGAAATACAGATGGATCACATGG
>BEHA01050178.1:567900-582531 GCA_002897215.1 Eschscholzia californica subsp. californica
TCAACATAACCGTGAATTAATCCCTTATAACTTGGTAAATTCTAAACTAGAATTTGAAGCAAAACCATTTCTTCTATCCCTAAAATCAAAGATATAATTACACAAGTATGATGCTTACACAGGTCCCTGGATTCTAACCATTACTGTGAAGTTCCAAGCAAACTCCATGACGTTAAGGGCGATCGGTACGGCTCGCAAATCTCACTGGTTTTAGAGAGATTGAAGAAGAAAAGAAGAATTATTAGGAGAAACTATTAATGGAGGGAAGCCTAACAAACAATGAAAACGGAAAGGGGGATCCGGCGAAGGGATGACCGTTCGCCAGAAGAGCAAAAACAGATCTGAGAAGTTGAAGAGAAATAGACGGTTATGGAGAGAGAGATAAATGAGTCCAATTAGTAGTTTTTGCAAAAACCACTTTTTTCATAGATCTGACCCTTCGCAGGAACCCTTTGCCTTTCTATTAGTAGTTTTTGTCAGAAAATTTTGATGAAACACCTAAAAAATGGGTCCAAATCCCACTTTTAGCCCAGTCTGAAATTTTAACAAAAAAACCTAAAATCTCTAAATGTCTATAGATCAAGCCCAAATACGGATCTCGAAGCACCTTTTTTCATCTCTTGGACATATCTTATTTTCATATTTCCACCTTTACCCTTATATATATAATCATTTACCTTTCCCTCTCATATTCACTCTCTTTCAAAAACTCATTTATCCTTCACTTTATCTCTCTAAAATACCAGGCTAATATTTTGGGACTTTGCTTCATCTCATTTTCTCTCTCTAAAACAGATTTCTTTTTCAGCAAAAACTCTTTTTCTCTCTCCAAACTTGATAAATGGATTGTATCCTGACGGAAAATCTTGTCGGATCTACTTCTCCTTGAAGGTACATCTTCATCTCTCTTCTACTTTTTTCAATGTATTTTCTATCGTTTGTCTTCAATCATCTTCTTTAATGGAGTTGAAAGAAGCTTCATATCTAGTCGTTTTCATGGTGTTTTCGTAGTTTATTAGAGAGTCAAATATATAGATTTGTAGATCTACTTATTCGAAACTCCATTGGTGAGGTTGTTCTTGGTGTTTTTTTCATCTTATAAGGTTTAATCTTCTTATGAAGTTTCTTGGTTTTACTTTCACACAGTATAATTTAAAAAACAATAGTGTGAAAAAGCTTTACATACAATTTTTTCTAAGACGCTAATAAGTACAATTTTAGATCTCTTTTTCGGTTTCTCTCTCTAGAATTATGTTTTTTGCATATGTTGTGTTTTAACAGACAAATTGACTGGTGCATTAAGCATTTTAAAATATGTTGTTAAACGATGTTAATACAGCAAGCAAACTCAAAAATGCTTTAGTTTTTTTTATAGATGTTACGATCATAA
Source organism: Eschscholzia californica subsp. californica (assembly GCA_002897215.1). NCBI lineage: Eukaryota > Viridiplantae > Streptophyta > Magnoliopsida > Ranunculales > Papaveraceae > Eschscholzia > Eschscholzia californica. The sequence goes on from BEHA01050178.1 coordinate 569,291, forward strand.
ATCAGATTTTGTTTTTTTTCAGAAATGGATTGGTGTTTTAAACACTTTTACGTATGTTTTGAGCACTTGTAAATATGTTTTGACATTTTCTGTGGTGTTGTTAACATAATGCTTAATTTTAAATATTTTGTCTTTTACATTTTCGACATTTGTGAACATTTACAAATTTGTCATGTACATTCTCAGAAATGTCTTGTGCATTATGTCTTTCCCGTACGCATATAATTCTGTGTTGATTCTTGTGCATTTTTCTTCGTTATACAGACAAAACCATATTTTCGTGAACATTTTTTGTCGTGTTTTAAACATAAATCTTAATCTTTAAATATTTTCGTTGTTATACCGACACAAACACATCAATTAGAACATTGTATCTTGTGTTATTAACATGATGCTTAATTTCAAATATTATGTCTTTTACATTTTTCCAAATTTGTAAACATTTAACAAGTTGTCGAGTGCATTCACATAAATGTCTTGTGCATTTTGTCTTTCTTTGTAGACATATATTTATTCTGTGTTGATTCCACTTGCAGATTCTATATTTATGGAAAAAGATAGAGCAATTGATACTTCTCAAAAGAAGGACAAAAAGCTTGTTTCTAAATCTTGGGGTGAAATATTTAGTGTTATTGGTCAAACATTTACCAATAGTGTCAAAGCTTTTCGAAAAGCTCTTAGCCGATATACAATCTTATAGTTCTCTAACATTATTCCGTACAAGTTTTGAAGATTTCGCCTATCGATTATGGTTGTGTTGAGAACACTGTTACAAAACATTTTTTTGTAATATCACCAACATTTTGTATAATTCCAACACTGTTAGTATTCACTTTTTCATTTAACGTGTCGCTTTTCTTCGTTATACAATCACAATCATGTTTTCGTGAACATTTTTTGTAGTGTTGTAGCCATAAATCTTAATGTTAAATGTCCTTCGGTATACAGACACCTAACTTCTATACTAAAATATTTTACAAAATATTTATCTAACCACTACTTTTGCCACCAACATGGGTATAAGTGCAGATGTAACTTCATTTGAAGCTCTATTCAAATCTAAAAATGTACAAGATAAAATATAAATATTTTGTAAAATGTTTCCATTTTATGTTAAAAGTGTTGTGAAAAATTTATCAGAACTAAAGTTATTTTAAAAATAAAGACACCTAACTTTTTCACTAAAACATTTTACAAAATGTTTATCTAACCACTACTTTTGCCACTAACAGAGGTATAAGTGCAGACAAAAATTCATTTGAAGCTCTATTCAGATTTAAAAATGAACAAGATAAAATATCAACATTTTATAATATGTTCCCAACAAATAGAATTTAACACAAACGCTCGACCTAATGTTCATGAAACTAGACTACATTTCAAGATAAAGAGTTTGAACCGAAACATGATTGTTCCAATGTTGTTCTGAAACCTAGAGTCTAATACAGTTATATTAGTACATTTCAAAAGTTGTTTCAAACATTATCATGTACTGTGCAATGTTTGTCCACGTCTCACATTAGAATGTTCATAACATTTTGCAAAATGCTTAGCTAACTATTTAATTTGCGACTAACACGGGTATAAGTGCAAACTTAACTTTTTTTTGTCTCAGAATTGAAGTTATTTATAAAGACACCCAGTGGCGTGGCTGAGATTTTGGGGGCCCGGTGCGGGATTCTTTGTCGGGGCCCCAAACAAAATAATATTTAAAAAAATTAAAAGGCATGATATATAAATTTCGAAACATTTTGACCCTAATATCATTAACGACATCATATAAAAAGGTATTGTGCAAGAATTTATGCATAAATGCATTATTTATATAACTAATTTGTTTTCAAAAAAATTTCAAATTTTTATAAAGCAATTATGGATCAAAAGTACTATTCCTTTCTAGATTGCTACAATGGACAGTTACAACAACTTAACTGAAAAAAAAATGAATTTCGAGTAATGCTTAACAAAATGAATATTGTTGTTCAAAGAAATATAAAAATATAAAAGATAATTTTTTCCATGAGTACGTACAAATAAATATATATATATTTCAAAAAAAATAAAATAATAAATCCATAAATTATCTAGAAAAATTTGTGTTTACAATAATTGACTGTTTAAACTCTTCCATGGATAAACTCCAGACAAAATTAAAAAAATTTAAGATTTTTGAATTGAATTAAAATGGAAATTTCATAAAGGAGTTGATCTTGCTACGTGTAATGGACTCCCCTATTGTTCTAAGAGGGATGTCTATACAAGGACCCTGTCACAAACACATGAAGTGCCCAAATACAGTACAAGGACCCTGTCGAAGCAGATGGTGTGTCCAGAGTGATAAAAAGAGAGACAAAACAAAAAAATTTATGAGTGTAGCGTGATTAGAACCCGGGGCCTTAAACAAATTCAACACATGTCCCTACCAAGTTGACTGCACCTTCAGTTTGTTGTAATTTTACATTCACCACTATATTACGTTTACTTATCCTTACCAAAAAGAGGCCCCAAAGGGTGTGACAATGGGTGAGGGGCCCGGTGCGGTCACACCTATGGCACCCCCTCACCCACGCCCCTGAGATGGAGTCGAAATAGACTAGAAATGAAAATACAAGTAATGATTGGCAGCTGGGTTACTTTTGTGGTTGTCCTTACTTTTAATTCTTACTTATGTTCTTAATGATATTTTAGTCTAAGTTCCGTTCACAACGGTGTAATGCAAATTTAGATATATGGACTTTTTCAAGAATTTGATTCCTAATGTTTTTCTGTCGGAACTTGTGAATATGAGGTGATGTATTTTGTAATTTAACTAGCTAATGTGAATCAAAGCGCCATATACTCCAAACTGATCATTAGGCATAAGTTGTCGTAATGAGTAGCAGATCTTCATACATATGATGTTTAAAGATGCTTGTTTAATAACTATGGTTGGGAGATAAGTTGTCTAATTAAGCTCCGAGGATTCAAGCCAAGCTCAGAGACTCATTTTCTTTCCACTAATATTACTGACGTTCAGTTTTCTGATTTTCTGTTTGCCAAGGAATTCAGACAAAATTGTTCTCTTATTACCAGGTACTTGTTTAATCTTCCTATATGCTTTGTTGAATAATCTATATGTTGTTTATGTTTAATCTTCCTATATGCTTTGTTGAATAATCTATATGTTGTTTATGGTTTCAAGTCACTCGAATTATCCTGCAAATAAGGAAAAAGAAACACAATGACAAGTTATCTCCTTTGTCTAAACTGTAATAGTTTGTGCGAAAGGGCAAGTTATTGATGTGCATATAAAGGAAAGTTTTGGTATTGTAATTTTTGTGAGATTCCAAATATTGGAAGTGCTCTGTTTGAAGTGGGTTCTGTAGCAGCTGACAGGTTCCAAACGAGAGATAATAATTTTTTTATTATGTAATTTAATAAGCTAATGCTTACATGACTGCAAGTTGCCAAATAATGTGGGATAATGCGTGTATTGGCAAAAAACAGCATTGGGCCTTCCTTATGCGCCCACCCTCGTGTAACATAAGAGGGGTGCCTTCAGTAGCCTCTATGGTCTAGCAAGGAAGCCCACCGAAAGCCCAACACGCCTCGCAAGCCCAGAAATTCTAAGCAGGCTTACACAAGCCCACGCTCCTGGCATGCCAAGATAAAGTCTGCCGTGACGATCCACCCACACTCCAGCTAGTTGTGCGTACACGTGGCCAAGTTGTTAGAGATTGGGTCAGCCCAATCCTAGCATTCTGCTACACGTTGGGGTCATGGTAGAAGACCGAGTCGTGCGCTACTTTAAAGGAGTGGTGGACTATTTCTACTGGCAACGAACAGGCTAGGGCAAAGGGTATCCTAAGGCTACCCTTCTCTCTCAAGAGATCAACGGCCACGGAAGCAGTCTAGTGTGATCCTACTATTGCGGATCCAACAACCCTGCGCCCCCAAGAGCGGTTACTATCCTCTACACCCTATAAATAGAGGAAGCCTCACTCTTGGAAAGGGTTCAGACTCTCACTCGAAAACTACTTACTTATTCTCTACTTAGCACTCTAGAAGCTCTACTCCGATCACCTCGCTCACTCTATACTAAGCTCCGGCTACGAATCACGTACCCCGACGATCTCTGGTCTAAGCTAGCCTAAGGCAGAGATTCCGGCTAGAAGCTTCCACGAAACCACATCGGAACTTGCTAGAGGCTTCTTGTTTCTCTCATTCCCCGTTAATCTATCCTTCTGTAAGCAGGAGTCTACCCTTCTGTAAGCAGAGATCTACCCTTCCGCAAGCAGAATCCTACTCTTCCATAACTAGAAGTCTATTCTGCTGTTTAAGTAGTCCAGAAGCTACCACAACTCACCATTCCGTAGAACCGAGCTCCGGCCACTCTACGAGTCGTGCCACCCCGACGCTACAACGATTCTATCATCAATAGTAACTCTACCTTCGGTTATTCTCTTTATTACATCGAACTAAGTTACTGACTTGACCGTCGGAGGGTCCTTGGCCGACACCATCTCCGGTGCCCCCTTGGACTTCACGGTTGTGTTCCCTTGTGCAGGTTTACAGGCTACTGGTACCCGTTTTCTACCCTGACGTTAGCCCGACAGTAGCTGTTTCCTCCTCTGACGTTTGCCTACCCATCTACCCGACTACCAGAACCGACCTTCTGCCCGTCAACCCGTCTATTTGAAGGCCCGAAGCCTAGTTGCTGGTGCCCACCCGACGATCTTTCTAACCGTGTGACTTTCTACCCGTCCACAATGCGCAATATATTCCGAGCTGATCTGGCAATACTTTGTCGTAATGACTAGCAAATCGTCATACGTGGACAAATTCTAAAAGAAATCGTTATGCGTGTAATGCTCCAAGATGCATGTTTAGTAATTTATGGTTGGCAGTCACCCTTGTTTAATCAAACTCTAAACATTTAACCCGAGCTCGGAGATTCATTTTTTTCACTGAAGAAGGAATATCTTGAAATTCTACTAACATTTAGTTTTCTGGTTTTTTGTTTGGGAAGGAACTCAGACAACATTATTATTCTTCTATTACCAGGTACTTGTTTAATTGTCTCATATGCCTTCTTGAAAGATCTATATATCGGTTTTAGTTTTTAGGTCTCTCAAATTATCCTGCAGATAAGAAAAAAGAAACACAATCATGAGTTATCTGCTAAGCCTAAACAATAGTACTTTGTTCGAGATCGTTAGTCATTGATATGCACATAAAAGAACGTTTTGGCATAATCGTTTATATTGGAAGCGTTTAATTTTAAGCATGTCTTGTAGCAACTCACTGGTTTGGAATATTCATTGAAATGAGAAATTTGGTGAAACAGACTTTTCACCATCGAGAGTTATAAGAAGGGTAAATGAATTAAAAGTTAATCGACGGTGTTAAGAACCCAAAAGTTCAACTACTTGCTTCGACGGTATGTGTGTTGGAGCTCTTCCATTAGTTCGGTTTCATCACTACGAAACAGACAGGCTTTAACTACGCCTCTTTTGTTACGGACTACGAATATCGTAGCTACTAGTCACCATTTGCTATGTATTTTGTATGGCCGTAGCAAATTCTGACCAACAACTACGAACTTTATGTCCATTTGCTACACATTGGTCTGTTTCACGTGCGTCTCACACACAAATATTTTAAGAATTAGAAAGTGTGTTTTGCCTACGGTTTGTTTGTCGTAGCAACTGGTGGACATTTGCTAAGATTAATCCATAGTTAATGGAGTTGATAAAAAATGGTAGCAGATACTCATTAGGTTTGGCGCGGAAAAAAGTCCCCCAAAAAGTTTTGGGTTTGCGCCAAAAATTTTGGGTACCTTCTGTAAAAGAGGGTCAAATATTGGGTGCTTTTTACAAAAGATCGAAATATCTGTGGTGCCCAAATCATCCACAACATTTTTATTCTATTTTGTAAATAGAAAGACCAAGAAAGGGAGAATTGAAACCAGGGAGTTTGTTGCAGAGCGAGAGGGAGAGTTGGAGCTAGGGTTTCTTTGAGGAGAAGGGAGATTGGTTTCTGGCAAAGCGAGGAAGAGAAATCGACCGAGAGAAGCAGAGTTGGTGAAGAAGGGTTTCGACTTATTCAAATCGACTGAGGTATTTCACTATTTTTCCCCTCTTTTCTCTTTCTATGAAGTTTTTCTGAGTTGATTTCCCAAAGTTCTCTCTCGATTAAAACACAAAGATCAAAGAGAGGGTTTGTTATCTTCCTTCTCTTCTTCTTCTCTTTACTAATTTTACAGTTCTTGGTGTATATATGTGTTAAAGTTTATGAGTATTAATTCTGAACTCTCTTTTAGTATTATGGTTCTTATTTGGTTCTAATTATTTAATTTCATGGTTGTATGAACTCTAGATTCAAATGAACTACTATGGTACTTTGTTTATTAGTATATATGTTGCTTTTCAATTGATTTGAAAATAATATATTTATGTTTTATTTTTGGTTAGAATCTGATTCTTATATTCAGAGTTCATTGATTCATATGTACTCAAATGGGAAAGATTTAGATTCAGCACAACAGATGTTTGATGATTGTTCTGAGCAAGATGTTGTTTCTTGGAACTCCATGATTGATGGGTATGTCAAATTTGGATCTATGGAGTTTGCTCAATCTGTATTTGATCATAACCACCATATGATATTGGAGTCTCATCTCTAACCTGTTGTAGTTAATTAGTAACTTTTTCAATATTAATAATTAAACACACAAACCAACCAATCAATGAATGAATGATGTCAATTACAGTATTCGTTCAATCTCAATAATAAAGTAAGAACAAATCCATCTAAGGAGCTATATATATGGCAACAAACCCACCTTCTAGCTATATAGGCAGCTACTAATTAAAACACCAATTTGTTTTGTTTGTTCGTTGAGAAATCTTCTAGAGAGAGAGAGACGGAGAGAGAGAGAGAGATATGAATAGCTAGCTAGCAGCAGAACCTGAGTAGTAGTGGAGGAGTATTTAGCAGCAGCAGCAAGACCAGCAGCAACAGTAGCGTACTTGATCAACAATCACAAAGTTGTTCGACTGTGTTACAAAGTTTGGTCAATTTCTTACATTAATTCATCATTTGATATTGAATTATTTTTGTCAGCTCTTGGATACAATGGTGAAGAACTGTGGCGAGAATGTGCATTTTCATATGGCCGAGAAGAATATTTTGCAGGAGATGATCAAATTTGGCAAGAAAAAGGTAAGTTCGCTTTGGTGGTTTGGTTCATTGCGCAATTGTTTGCTCAATATCGTTCTAAACATTTTATTTTCGCAAATGTAGCAACATTATCACATTGAAGTTCTTTCGAAGCTCTGAGTATCTTTCCGATGTACATCGCAGAATTGTTATTTCATCTACTAACTCAAAAAATCGAGGTTGACTTGCAATCGACCTAAATAAGACCCTTATTTTGTTAATGCAGTTAAGTGCAAGACAGAGAGGTGCAACCTTGCTTTAAGGCTTCAACTATTTTTGGTGCAAAATTCGGAAATCAAGTTACAATTGAAATATTTGGCAAACACATCCCTATAATGATTGGCAACCATATCAAAGTCTTAAAAACTGCAGTTCCTACTTAATTAAAAAAATCGAAAACGAAATGTATGTCTGGCACTTATGGACCCACATGAGCTTCTTAATCCATTTCCTCGTTTTCGCTTTCTAGAGTCGTCAACTTGCATAAAACATTCCTCATTTATGTTTCTAACAATGTTCATTTCTTTTGATGCATATTATTTAGTGTACTCTTTCTAACATCTGTACTAATTTTTTTTATGAAAGCATCACTAATCCGTGTAGATTCTATTAGGTGTTCATCAGATTTAATCCAATTCCACTATTGGCTATTTATATTTACATTTCGTATCCAACAGGCAGATATGTATGCCCGAGATAAAATTTTGGTGTTGGTAGACTCTTAGCAAGAAGCTTTTGGTGGAGCTGGAAGGTAAACATCTCTACTCCACTTTCTACTCTGCTCATGCATTAGTACCTTGCTTGTTATAATTATGTCCCGAGGATACCTGAAGTTTTCGTTCAAAAAGAATTCCTTAGGTTCTCATTTTGACTGAGTATGACACATGTAAAATGGCTAGTTCATTCAACTTTCTTCGCGTTAGTATTGGTCCCTATTGGATAATGATCTGCATGTCTGAGTTCCTCTTGAAATATCTGGGGAAGTTTAGAGTACATACATTCATACAACCTATTTTACCTGTTTGAGAACCAAGTGAAGTACAAAGTTTTGAATACTGTAGATTTAATTGAGCCTAAACTTTTGAGGTCTCTAGGCTGCTTCTTATCATTTCAATAGTATCTGTAGTTCTCTAAGACCTGTATGCTCCATGAAAACTTTTTCATGCATAAAAATACAATTCACAAAAATATAAACCCTAAAAAACAATAACACATGGGATTGGTTCCAATGGGTAGCAATCTGGACTACAATTCCCTCAACGCTCATAAGATGCAGTTCCGATAGTTACACGATAGTTGCTCATAACTCATAAGACAATTTCAGGCTTGATATGGAATGCCAAGCGATACTTCACGAATGCTGGACGAAGCAATGGCGTCGGAAAAAGAAAACTTGAGGTGATGATTGTGGTTGCTTTTGTTGGGTTATTGTCATCTTTTATTATAGATGTAATTACCCTCTCTTATGTGTTTTAGTTGAGGTTTGGGGCATTCATATTTGTCTCTCACTCTCTGTAACTCATGTGTTTTATATTGATTCTGCTTCTCTCTAGCGTGTCAAATTTGGATTCCATGCAAAGTGTATTGGAGCTCTTAGCTGACATGCTACGAGCCGTGAACCCTAGTGATCGTCAGGTATATACAAGAATTCCTTTAATTCGATTCGGATCTTCTCCTATAATAACAGTTGTACTCGATTTGATCTTTTAAGGTTTGTTGTTTTTCCTATATAATTTGATCAGATTTCTTGTTTTTCCACGAGATAGTTGATTTTGATGAGATGATTTGACTGTTATTTATGTGGTAGATTTCTGCTTTATCACATGAAGAAAATGGTAAGAACTCAAAATTAGCGATTAAACAGTTACAACCAACGAATTTAGCGTTACTGTTAGTTTCAATCTTTTAGGTTTGTCGCTTTCTCTCAATTTGATTAAGAGATTTCTTGGTTTTCAAAGGATTTCTTTGGTTTTGTTGGGATGACCTAATTGTGTTTTTTTTATGTGGGTGCAATAAGACTAACTACATAAAAAACTCTTCGAGAACTCAAGTAATTTATTTCAATCTTTATTTTTCACTTTTTCTCTATTCGATTCAGACATTTCTTGTTTTCCTAAGGAATTTTTGTTTCTGCTTCGATTTTGTTAAGATGACCTAATCGTGTTCTTTCGGGGTGGATGTAATAAAAAACTCTTCGCAAATCCATGTAATTGGTTTCAGTCTTCTAGGTTTTAATTTTGTTTTACTCATTATTTGACCAATTCACGACAACTTGTTGGTTTCCTATTACTTGATCGACTCACTGCAACTTTTTGTTTTCCAAGGGCTTCATATTTTTCTTTCTTCTTTGTTGATTTTGAGTGTGATCATATGAGACTTTGATTGAAAAACTATATCAGATTTAAATGTGGGCTATTCGATACACAAAATATACTGGTGCATATAAATGTAAGCAATTCTATACATTAATTCTATGTTGTTCGTGTATATGTGGCTATTCTATACACAAAATATACTGGTGCATATAAATGTGGGCAATTTTATACATCGAATCGATGTCGGTACATCTAAATGTGCGCTATTCTATACACCAAATATGCTGGTGCAACTAAATGTGGGGTTATTATGTACACAAAATATGCTGGTGCATGTAAATGTGGGCAATTTTAAACATAAAATCGATGTAGGTGCATCTAATTGTGGGTTATTCTATATATAGAATCTATGTCGGTAAATCTAAATGTGGGCTATTCTATACACAAAATATGCTGGTGCATATAAATGTGAGCAATTCTATACATTGATACGATGTCGGTAGATCTAAATGTGGGCTATTCAACACACCAATTATGCTGGTGCATATAAATGTGGGCAATTCTATACATAAAATCGATGTCAGTACATCTAAATGTGGGTTATTCTATACATAGGATTGATGGCAATGAATCTAAATGTGGGTTATTCTATACATAGAACTGATGGAGGTGCATTTAAATGTGGGCTATTCTATACACAATATGTTGGTGCATATAAATGTGGGCATGTCTATACATAGAATCGATGTCGGTGCATCCAAACGTGGGCTATTCGATACACAAAATATGTTTGTGCATATAAATGTGTGCAATTCTATACAAAAATCTATGTGGGTTCGCGTAAGTGTTGGCTATTCTATACACAAAATTCCGTGTTGGTGCATCTAAACGTAAGCTATTTTATACACAAACTTTATGTTGGTGCATGTAATTATGGGCAAGACATTGGTGCAATGTCAGCAATTCTATACATCAAACTAAGTTGGTGCATATACAGTGCAAAATCTAAGCTGGTGCATTCAAAGGCGGACAACTATATATACAAAACTATGTTGGTGAATCTAAATGTCGGCAACTAATTAAACAAAATCGGAGGTGGTGCTTATAAATGTGGGTTATACTATACAAAAAATTTATGTTGGTGCATGCTATGTAGTTAGTCTCGACTCGGTCTCGGCCCTCTCCCGAGACGAGACTCGACCGACCCATCGAGTTAAGATTTGGACGAGAATCTCGGGTGTCTCGGCCAAGACAGACTGAGACCGAGCATCTTTTAGTTTTCTTGGAAATTTTTTTTGAAACCTTAAATCTTAATTGTGTACTACTATTTATTACCTTATCTACTTATTATATTCCCAGTCAATCGAAGATAAGTAGCAATAATAATTTATAGATTTTTTAGGTCTTTTGCCTTACAGAAACTTTAAAAATTCTACAAAAACTTTGAATACTTATAAAGTATCAACATCATTATTTACTTATTTCATTGAAGTGAACTATGATAAGATTTCGTTTATTATGAAGGATTGAAGTAATTTTATGCTTGAAGTCCGGAGAATTATGAGGTAATGAACAATCAGGTAATTAAACTTGTTACTTAGTACTTATTAGCTATACATGTTGTCTCGGCCGAGTTTCTCGATCCGTCTCGGTCTTCGGCCGGACGGATACCAAGACCGAGACCAACTACATAGGGTTCATGTAATTGTGGGCAATTCTATACATACATTATGTTGGTGCAATGTGGACAATTTTATACATAAAATCTAAGTTGGTGCATATAAATGGGGGTTACAACGCAAATTCTAAGCTGGTGCATTTAAAGGTAAGCAATTATATACAGTGAATATATGTTAGTGCATTTAAATGTTAACTATAAAATGAAATCTAAAGGGGTGCATACAAATGTGGGCTATCTATACACAAAATCTACTTTCAACAAAAAAAAAAAACACAAAATCTAAGTTAGTGTATATAATTGTAGACAATTCGATACAAAATGTATGTTGGTTTATGTAAATGTGGCAACTGTATAAACAAAATCTATGTTGGTGCATATAAATGTGGCAATTTTATACATAAAATTATGTTGGTGCAATGAGGGCAAGTCTATACACAAAATCTTATTGGTGCATATAAATGGAGGTAATTATACTATGCAAAAGCTAAGTTAGTGCATCTAAAGGTTGGCAAATATATACACAAAATCTATGTTAGCGCTTAGCGCATTTAAATGTGGGAAACTATATAAACAAAATCTAAGTTGGTGTGAATAAGGTGGGCAATTGTAGTATAATGCTACACAAAATCTAAGTTGGTGTATTTAAATGTGGGCAACTATAAAAACAAATTCAAGTTGGTGCATATGAAGCCGACAATTATATTACTGAAAATTTATGTTGGTGCCTCTAAATGTGGGCAATTATATACACAAAATCTGTGTTGGTGCATATAAAGTTTAAGGTGGGCAATTAGATGCGAAAAATCTATTTTGATGGATCTCAATGTGGGAACTATATAAACTAAATCTAGGTTGGTGCATATAATGGTGCCTGATTATATTACACAAAATCTAAGTTGGTGAATCTAAATGTGGGCAACTATATAAACAAATCCCAGTTGGTCCATATAAAGGCGGGCAACTATATTATACAAAATTTAAGTTTCTGTCTGGGTGCCTCTAAAGGTGGCCAATTATATACACAAAGTCGATGTTAGTTCATCTAAATGTGGGCAATTATAGGTAAATTTTGGGGTTTCCCAACTCATAAAGAGAAACAAACAAACTACGACTGGGACTATTGAATTCTGTTTGCTTTTGGGTCAAAGAGAGATCCAAAGGTAGGAAATTGTGTACACCAGCACATATTCCTCGTGTCAGTGTGTTGGTATTCCAGACTGAAAGAATTTATCTATCATTTGGAGCTTGTCGTAGCAAGTACTGATAGAGTGCATATATGAGTAGAGCTAGTGGAGTGGCTATTGATGGTTCATTTGTTAATCTTGGTTTGGGTTTCGATTATTTTGATTTCCACAAGGTACATTGCTTATCTTAGTTGTTGAAAGATGCTTTTGCGATCGTGTGCTGGAATTGTTAATGAATCCTTATTTACATAACAAGCTTACCCGTATAGTAAATAAAATCTATACATATTTATTTACATAATTTGTGCACTGATTCCACTTGATGAACTGATTGTCTAGAACGTTATTTCATTATAGCAGGTTAGTGTGAAATTTCATAGATGCCTAACTCTGAAATTATGTGCGAAGGAAAGATATTCCCGGCTACAATGTTAATGAAGTAGGTGTTTAACGGTTTTGTGTAATGAAAAGGAGATGGTAACTTAGGATAAGGAAGTTCAGTCACATTTTATATATGCACATGGAAAGCATGGTGGAGTCTCGGACCTCAACCTTATATATCAGTGTGGGATACCCCCAGTCACTAATTTTATGTTCATTTGACCAATCCATAGTAGGTGGTTTGAATAGTAATAGACCACAATAAGGAGAATTGGGTAGGGTGGTGCATCGAGGGGATCGCAGTTTTTTGACCCTTACATATGGTTGTCTGACCGATGTTTATATACACTGAGGTCGCTTAAAAACCTCAAAAGAATGAGCTACTACAAGTTCTCTAGTGTTATAATGAGCTACCATATGTTGGTGTTTGGAGTCATTAACTCATTACTAGTCCTTGCTCTCTATCTGTTTAAATCTTAA
>BEHA01050178.1:583481-601469 GCA_002897215.1 Eschscholzia californica subsp. californica
GCTTATCTTAGTAGTTGGAAAATGGTTAGCAAATCCTTGGGCACCCTTTACAAGTCATTGTCACTTTGGATGTGTGATCTAGCTGCATATTTTTTTGTAGCTTCCTCTTAACAAGCTTGCCTCTACACGTAAATTTATGTAGCTTGTGCACTGATTCCACTGGATGAATGATTGAGTAGAATGTTATCTTATTATAGTAAGGTATTGGTATTGTAGAAATTCGCAGGAAGCGTATCTCTTAAATTTTTTTGATCACATTTTATAGCTGAGCATGGTTTTCGTTGTTGAGTCTGGGACCAACTAGCTAATATTCAATGTGAACTCCCTATTTATGCCACCAATCCACAATGAGAAAGCTAGGTTTAAAACCATATAACACCTTATCATCAAGGAGACAGCAGTTGTTTGTATACGGTTGTCAAACTATGATTACATATAATGGGGTTACTTGAAAGTGTGGAAATAAATAGAATATCTTTTAGTTGAACAAAATTGGGAAAGACCAAGAGAAGGAAAATATGGATAGTGCATGTTCCCTGTGGCAGCGTCAAAGTGAACTACCATATGTTCAAATTTGGAGTCACTCTTTTCCAGCGGAATATAGATGGGCTTCTTACCAATGAAGTTATTCTGATTTCAAGTGTAACACAAGTGCTGGTGAGATCGAAAGAAGATTTAACAGCCCTTCATTTATGTTCTTGATTCGGTTTTTCCAACTAGATACTTAATGTTTTGAAACACTCAAACTGTTGCAGGGTTTCATTGACCCAACTTGTTCGATATCTGTTACTGCTAACTTTATTTTTAACGTGTTACAAAGTTTTTTCTGTTTCTGTTAACTGAATTCCAACTATAGTATATCTTTAGCATTATATAGGAGGTGTGGGGGAAGTTCAGAAGTTATCCCATCGTCTCAGTTTATTCGAGGCGTCAACTTTATTTGTAAATCATTACAAATCTGTGACTTTTTGTGATGTGAAATTTGAAATTGCTAAATTGGCAGAATGCACCAATTGATATTGGAGGCGCATAGCTGAAAAATTGCCCACTGCTTGATTCTACAATTGGGAAAGCTAAATAGAGAGATTTTACCAATATCTCTTATCTCATTGCGGATCATTACAATATACACTTCCTTCTGACAGATTATCCAAATTGTATTGATCTTAATGGAACCAATACTCCCTCCAAGTTCTGCAAGACATGACCAGAACATTAATGATTCTGACCATCAGTATGCAATTACTCTTTGCTCTTAGCCGAACATAGCTAGTTGAGCCGTCTGTTAGACCATCACAGGCTGATTGGAATATTAACGAGTCGTTGTTGCCTTCTTCTCCTATGCAGCCTATGGAAGGACATTGGCAGAGGGCCTTCATATTCCGTAACATCTGAAGAGAAGTGTCTGAACCGACATTTGTTCTCCCTTTTTGGCAATTAGGCATTGTTTACTTTTTTTTTTCGTACATTATAAATACACAATTTTGCTTATATAGCGTTTGTTATATTGGTGTTAGGACTAATGAAGAAGGTTGTCTTCGACGAGGTAAAGGCTTCCATTTTGTGTGATACAGTAACATGCAGAAGCCAGACAAAGTAAGCATCTCATTTATGTATTCAAAGAAATTTCATTATAGAAATAAGCAACTAAATTAAACATAGGAAACAAAAATTTAGGTTTTACCAGCACACAAAGAGAAGCAGGCAATGCCTAAGTTAAACAAATTATAACTTGGATGATTGGATTGTGCTTCCGTTTAGCTTAAAAAGGGATATCCAATGGTGGAGTTTTGTTAATGATTTATCATTTCGGGCTGGAGTTCACTGACACCAACTCTCACATTCGTTTTGGTTTTAGTGTTCTTGTCTGTTGTTCGATAGTTTACTTTTGAATGCAACAGGTACTTGGCTATGCTCATAGGGAAAATGTGCAACCTTTCTTCTCGCATATTCAGAGACTACTTCAATTGGGTTTTAGTTTTAACATTGTTCTATGATGTTTATTTGGCAGTTGCTTTATGTTTTCTTCATGTGGTGTTATGGGTGAAACTATTCAACACAACCCCTTTTGATGCACGTGCTGTACGGAGATTGGAATCACATCAATTGTATCTCAGTTTTGGTTTCAACTCTGTTGTCTTCAACCAGGTACTTTGCTCATCTTAGTAGTTAGAAATGCTTTTCTGAGTAATTTGCTCAGATTGATGGGGACCACGGTCTGTCAATGGCCGATCCCGAGACTATCCCTGCCCCAAACTGCTTAAATATATAATTATGTCAATCATGTTAGAGACTCGATTATCTAAATTTATGTCCCAGACTAAACAAATTATGTGCACTGGGATTTCCTTACGCCTACTAAGACATCTAAATAGGGACCAATTAATACTCCCTCCAAGTATTAGTCCCATTGACCCTCTATTCCCATCAGCAGTAACAAACTTCTCTTTGCTTTCAACCAATATACGGATCAGCTATCCGATAAACCCAAAACAAAGTCTTAGGTGTGTTATTTTTGAGATTTAGATATTGTTATTGGTAAAAGATTATGTGTTTAAACCTATCAAGAAAAAAAAAATATGTAGATGTTATTATTGGTAGAAGATTGCATATTTAAACATATTGAGAAACAAAAAGATTTGATGTTGGTTCCATGAGTATCTGGTTTATGCGGTTTTAGGTGATTACTGTTTTTTTTTTCTGATTTGTAGTTAACTTGTTTTCAAGGAAAAACGAAAGAGAGTTTGGATTTGTTAATTATGGAGTTTGATGAAGGATTGATTGGAATTTCTTTAGGCATACCGGAGATGTTGTTAAAGTATTGAAGAAATGTTTGCAGCATAAGAACCCAAAAGTTCAACTACTTGCTTTGACGGTATGTATGCTGAAGCTCTCCCATAAGCTCGGTTTCATTAAGTAGCATACTTGATCAACAATCACAAAGTTGTTCGACTGTGTTACAAAGTTTGGTCGTTTTCTACTTTAATTCATAATTTGACATTCAATTCTCTTCGGCAGCTCTTGGAGACAATGGTGAAAAACTGTGGCGAGAACGTGCTTTTCATATCGCCAAGAAGAATATTTTGCAGGAGATGATCAAATTTTCAGGAAAAAGGTAAGTTCGCTTTGCTGGTTCGGTTTATTGTGCAATTGTTTGCTCGATATCGTTCTAAACATTTTATTTTAGCAAATGTAGCAACATTCTCACATTGAAGTTCTTTTGAGGCTCTGAGTATCTTTCCGATGTACATCGCAGAATCGTTATTTCATCTTACTAACTCAAAAAACCAAAGTTGACTTGCAATCTACCTAAGTAAGACCTTTATTTTGTTAATGACAGTTAACTGCAAGACTGAGAGGTGCAACCTTACTTTAAGGCTTCAACTATTTTTAGTGCAAAATTCCAAAAGTAAGTTACAATTGATTGACAACCATATCAAAGACTTTCAAGTTTTAAAAACTACAGTTCCTACTTAATTAAAAAAAACCTAAAACGAAACATGTATCTGGAACCTTCTTTACATAGAATCTATGTGGGTAAGTCTAAATGTGGGCTATTCTATACACAATATGCCGGTGCCAAGCTATTTTATACATTGAATCGATGTCGGTAGATCTAAATATAGGCTATTCTACACAAATTATGCTGGTGCATATAAATGTGGGCAATTCTATACATAAAATCGATGTCGGTGCATCTAAATGTGGGTTATTCTCTACACAGAATTGATGGTGGTGCATCTAAATTTGGGCTACTCTACACAAAACATGCTTGTGCATATAAATGTGGGAACTCTATACATAGAATCGATGTCGGGGCATCTAAATGTGGTCTATTCGATACACAAAATATGCTGGTGCATATAAATGTGGGCAATTCTATACTAAAAAAACCTACGTTGGTGCGTATAAATGTGGGCATTTCTATACATAGAATATATGTGGTGCATAAACGTAAGCTATTTTATACACAAACTTTATGTTGGTGCATGTAATTGTGGGCAATACATTGGTGCAATGTGGGCAATTCTATACATCAAATATAAGTTGGTGCATATAAATGGGGGCAACTTTATATAGTGCAAAATCTAAGCTTGTGCATTCAAAAGCGGGCAATTATATATACAAAACTATGTTGGTGAATCTAAATGTCGGCAACTAATTAAACAAAATCTGTGGTGGTGCTTATTAATGTGGGTTATACTATACACAAAATTTATGTTGGTCATGTAATTGAGGGAAATTCTATATATACAAGATGTTGGTGCAATGTAGACAATTTTATACATCACATCCAAGTTGGTGCATATAAATAGGGGCTATTTTACAATGCGAAATCTAAGTTGGTGCTTTTAAAGGCGCGCAATTATATACATTGAATCTATGTTAGTGCATTTAAATGTCGACTATATAAACGAAATCTAAGGTGGTGTATATAAATGTGGGTTATCTATATACAAAATCTAAGTTCGTACATGTAATTGTGGACAATTCGATACAAAATCTATATTGGCTTATGTAAATGTGGCAACTGTATAAGCAAAATCTGAGTTGGTGCATATAAATGTGGGCAATTCTATACATAAAATTATGTTGGTGTAATGAGGGCAATTCTATACACAAAATCTAATTGGTGTATATAAATGGGGGTAATTATATTATGTAAAATCTAAATTGGTGCATCTAAAGATGGACAAAATATATGCACAAAATCTATGTTAGTGCATCTAAATGTAGAAACTGTATAAACAAAATCTAAGTTTGTGTGCATAAGGTGGGCAATTATGGTATTATGCTACACAAAATTAAATGTGGGCAACTACACAAACAAATTCAAGTTGGTGCATATGAAGCCGGAAAACTATTACAGAAAATTTAAGTTGGTGTGTCTAAACTTGGGCAATTATTATATGCACTAAGGTTGTGTTTGATATCAGGAAAATAATTCCATAAAAATAAAAGAGTTTCATGGAAAGTCTTGATAGTCATTTATTATTCAGTGGAATTACGAATTTTATTATTTGGTTGACAACTAAATTCTACTAATATAATATTCAATTAAAAGTTTTTATTTACTCCTTATGTAGTCAAAATAACATTTTTTCTTTTGCTACCACAAAATTACATTTTCGCCCTTGTGTTGCTTAAATTACATTTTCACCCTTATGTTTTCAAAATTATATTTTTACCCTTATGTCATTTCAATGTAAAAGTGTAGACATGCCATCTTAGACGAATGTCATTCAGACCACATAAGGGTAAAAATGTCACTTTTATATATACGAGGGTAAAAATGGCATTTTGACAACATAAGGGTAAGATGTCAATTTGATATTATAAAAGGGTAAAAATGTAAAGCCAAAATGTCATTTTAAAAACTTTGTAAATATGTCATTTGGTGAGAAGGGCAAAAATGTCATTTGCCCAATGTATAAGTAAAAGTTGATTTTGATAAATGTTATGGGTAAAATGTCACTTAGAACATATATGGAGATAAAGATTAGGTCTCAATCGGAATATATTAAAAATTTTATCTTGATTTTTGACCTTCCACGAAAACTAATTCCTTGGGTGGAGTAAGGAATTAAAAGTGGGTTATTTCATGGAAATAGACTCCCTAGAGAATTAAAGCCATAGAATTATACTTCGTATCAAACGGTGGAAATACTTAATTTTATGGAAATTCTTTTATTTCCATGGAAATAGGAGATATCAAACACACCCTAAATTTACATATAAAGTTTAAGGTGTGCTATTATGTACGAAAAATCTATTTTGATGCGTCTAAATGTGGACAACTATATAACCAAAATCTAAGTTCGTGCATATCATGGTGCCCGATTATATTACACAAAATCTAAGTTGGTGAAGCTAAATGTGGACAACTATATAACCAAATCCCAGTTGGTGCATATAAAGACCGGAAATTATATTATATAAAATTTAAGTTGGTGTCTGGGTGCCTCTAAAGGTGGGCAATTATGTACATGAAGTCGGTGCATCTAAATGTAGGTAATTATAGAAAAATTTTGGGGTTTCGAACCCATAAAGAGAAACAGACAAAATGAAATATAAAAAAATTACGACTTAGACGATTGAATTCTATTTGCGTTTGGGTCAAAGAGAGATCCAAAGGTGGGAAGTAGTGTACACGGTACTCCATCACACATCGCTCGTGTCTGTGATGGTACATGGTGCTGGAAGGAGTATTGCAAATCGAAAAAAATTTATCTATCATTTGGAGCTTGTTGTAGCAACTACTCCAAGAGTGCATATATGAATAGAGCTAGAGAGTGGCTATTGATGGTTCATTTGCTAATCTTGGTTTGAGTTTCAATTTTGTTGATTTCCGTAAGGTACACTATTTCTAGTTTTAAGTCTTAAAACTTTTCTAGGAAAAACGAGTAACTGGTCTTTCGACGATAAACTTCTTATTCAAGGTATTTGTTAATGCTATTTATTTGTATTCATCTCTCTCATTTTGACTGCATGATGGGAACTCATCATTCTCTTTTTTAACTCTTATTTTGATCGGTTGGTTGAAACTCCGGTTCTTGCCCTTTGACTTTATATTCTAGTTTTGATAGTCTTCACTTTCTTTATGAATTGTAGAATGTTTTCTCTTGATTATGGTATTACTATTTCCAGGGACGGATCTACATGCAGGCCAAAGGGGGCCATGGCCCCCCTTGACTTGCCGTAAATTGTTTTAGAAATGCTGATTGCTTTCTGATTTATCGCATAAATATAGTTCGAGTCATACGTAGAACATATATTTAGCGTGGGTGAGATGGTAGAGGTCAGAGTTTTGGACGTGAGAGACATGGGTTCGAGCACATAGACTTAGATTTTTCACTTTTTTTTTTGGTTCGGCCCCCCTTGACTACTACTCCTAGTTCCGTCCCTGACTATTTCATTCTTTATATGTTTTTAAGTGTAGGTTCATTTGATATCTGTGATGCTCCTGTAGAGCAGTAGAGGTAAGACTTTCTCATCTCTAAGGGTTTCATTTTTCATTCTTTACATCAATACCTTTTCATCTCTCTAAATTTATGTTGTTTCATTGATTATGTTTAAATCTACTGGTTAGTTTTGTCTAGCTGAATTGCTAATAACGTAATTTTAAATTTATAAAATTTGGTTTCTAGATTGGTAAAAGCATATTTTATAATTTCCTATGTTTCTCCTTATAATTCATTGTTAAAATGAAATGTTTTACTTGAATTGGTAGATAAGTTTGATTTGATCTGTATTCCAAAATATATACAGATTCTAGGATAGTCCTTGCCAAGGACTTTGTTCGTCTTGTTTCTTGTTTAAATGAGTTGTTAAAATATATACAGATTCTAGGATAGTCCTTGCCAAGGACTCTGTTCATATATACGGGGAAAACACTCGTGGGCCCGAAACCCAGACAAGACCCGCAGCTCGAAGGGCTAATTGGCACCCGTTACCCGTTACGGGCACAACCCACCCGGACCGAATAAAGTAAATAGCCGGGCTCGGGTTTGAATCCTAGTCCGCTTGTCCGCCCGAGCACAGACCATTTAACCACCCGATAGATGCCCAAGTTCAAGGACTTCTTGCCCAACTACTAGCCTTCATACGATGCTTATATCATGTTTCAAGTCCCTCAAATCTCTAACAAACCTTTTAATTTGGGACTAAACTAAATTAGTATAGTACTAATACTATTATAATGAAGGATTTTTTAGTTTAAGGTCCAAAAATAGGAGGGGTAATTAGTCATATATCCAGTCCTAAATTAATAAATAATATAAAATTAAATAAACAGAAAATTAAAAATAAGTCCAAAAATTTACTATTTAGTGGGCCCTATGCATTAAGCCATTTATTTCCTCCCATTCTTACCCTTTCATAAATATATATTTAACCACTGGTAAACCAAAGGTTTCTAGTGGTTGAGTTAATACATTTATTCTTTCCATAAATTTTAAGAGAAATGTTTATGGTGGATATTTACTGTCAATATTTATTTCCAAAACTTATATTTGTCTAAAGTATGTACCAAAATAATTGTGATTTACTTAAATCGCGAGTTTCTCTCTCTAATTTTATGTTCTTCGAACTTAAAGAAATGGTGAATTTGTGACTGGCTTTTTATCTCTACCTCGATATTTCCATCTATAAAACATATTTTTCCTTGGAAATCATTAAGAAAATTATATATATGTCGATTAAACTTAGAATCTTGTTACAAAATTAATTTATTATAACAACAAACTTAAACTGTAACACCTTTTCGTACAGAGTGAATTTTGAAATCTCTAACTATAATCTTGTTCTCATAAAAAAAATATAAACTGAATTTGTTTTTGCTACATTTTCAATATTTTACTAGTATTTTCTCGAATCTATTAGCATCTGTTATGAATATGTTAGAAGTAGGTTAATAATCATTTTGTTATTTCGCTAGCATCTTATTGATTCTAACAACATCTATATAATAAGGGAGGAGGGTATCTTTTTCCCTCCTCCCAATAGACCAGATTTATCCTCAAGAGTTTATGTCATATGATCCAAAGGTAGAGATTACAAGAGAGATGAGAGAGCATCTTTCAAAGATGCCATTCTTTTGTAAGAAGTACAAGGGCATTATAGTAAAATCGATCCAATTTGAATCCTACTATTCCCCATTTCTTTTCTATTTCTCTGTATGTATCCCGCGCCCTCTCTCTTCATCACGTTCTCTCACCCTATGAACAAAAAGTCGGGATTAATCCCCGAGTACACCCCGACTACTCCTCAGTCCCCATCTTGCCGACTCGACTAGGAGCCAAAACCCTAGTCCCGTGGAATTCCGAGTAAATCCCCGACTCGGTCCGACTAGGACCGAGTCGACTAGTCGGGCCAATCGGGATTATTTAGCTGACCCTTTTTTTTCTTTTGCTCAAATCGACAAAGGTGGTTTAGGATTTGCTCATTCAGCTTCTTCTCAATCTATTTTTACTATTTCTTTCTAGAACCCAGATTCTACTATTTTTCTCTAAAAACTCACATAAATGTTAGTTTTTAGTGTTTTTCATCAATGTTGTTGAACTTGTTGATGATTAGATGTGTGCTTCTTAGGGATGGATTTGTAGTGTTTATACTTCATTAAGCCCAAATACTTATATTTATACCTATATATAATTATATATACAAAATTGACTATCTATTATATAAAATAGGATGTTGAGTGCTGACTGGGACAAACTCAAAGACAAACCAAAGACAAACAAAGGATAAATCTAGCCGTCTGTTATCCTATGACAAATCTTGACCCTTTATTTATTTAAGATTCACAAAACAAATAGTACGTGCATAACTCTAATTTATTGCTAATAAAATTGGCTATTTAATGGGTTATAATAGGTTTTAGCAATAAACTATTTATTATATCTTACCCAGAGATAAATCTGGTCGTTGGTTCTGTTTGATCGTAAATCTTTATTGTTAGATCTATTACCTACCTTAAAAATACAAAATTTGTTGACCCTCGTAAAATCTATATAGTAAGGTAACAATGTACATGATAAATCTTCACCACTCAATTCTCAATCTTTGAATTCTAGCCTTAAATCTCCAAATTAAAAGTTTGGATAATATTGATTAATTGTGTATTGATTATACAAAAAAAAAAACGTTTCCTATTCTTTTCACTCTCCAAAAAAATATTGTATTCATTTAGTTTTGTATTGATTGTCATAAATCTCCATTATACATAAAAATGTTCCATATATGTAACACGTTAATCTTTTTTATTTGTTTTAGACAACAGGAGATCAAATAAACAAAAGTGAAGCCGTATGATCTATGTCTATCGAAAAGGTTGAAGAAAGAAATTCAAAGAAGTTCGATGGAAAAGTGTCGGTCTGGTAGTGACTTTGTTATGAATTATTTTTGAAGATTGTATAACGGTAGAAACCAATTATAAGTTTTTTTTAAATTTTAATGTATTTTTTTTTCTATAGTTTGTTTTTAGAGATTTACATTCTTAAACGTTCGTTTTGATTTGTTTATGTTAAGTGTTTGACTCTCTAACCTTCTGATGTGTTGCATAATTTCACATTTGTATAATGGTCCTCTATATATTTGATAGTCAAGATTTTATATTTGTTTAGAGGTTAATGGTTATATAAATTTTCTCCTAATAGGTAATGGTACTATTATATAAAACATTGTGTATTAATTATCTTAAATCTCTATTATACAAAAAAACCTACCTATTCTTTTAACTCTCTAAAAAAAATATTGTATTCATTTAATTTTGTATTAATTGCCATAAATCTCTATTATACAAAAAAAATGTTACATATTCTTTTAATTTTGTATTAATTGTCGTAAATTTCTATCGTAAAAAAAATGTTTCATGTTCTTTTCATTATAAATAAGATTTGTTGATTAGTTATTCTCACACTCTCCTATTTTAAATTTTAGATTTTTGGCTTTTTGTATATATAGGTTCCGGATCTTGGTATTTAGTTGTGGATAATTGTTATGGTTATTGATTCTAAATATTTATTTTGTAGTGCTAGCTTAAAATAATTGAGAGAACTTTCCCAGATTCATTGTTGTCATTGTTGTTGCCACTGAAATTGGAGAAGACATACACGAGTCTACTGAGAGTATTTTTGTAGATTCATTTTCATTTGTATTTCCCATATGATTCCATACATGTAACACGTTAATCTTTTTTATTTGTTTTAGACAACAAAAGATCAAATGAATCAACATAAGTGCAGGGCCGGCCCTGAGTTTTTGGTGGCCCGAAGCGAAATCTAAAATTTGGGCCTTCTATATTATACACAAATTCAAATTTCCTCTTAAATTCTCCGAACCTAAGGTCGACCCTAAGCCCATCCTATGAAAATATAATTAAAAACTTAACATCTTTCCCATTATCAAAACTTCGTTCGAAAATGCATATATAACATCATTCCCATTAATTAATCAATAGTTTGCCTGCGAGACATGGTTCACCTTGTGTGATGCTAAAATGGGATAGGGGATATTTGGTCCATCTTTTTTTTTTTGTTTTCCCCACCCTTTGGTTTAAGCATGAAAAGTTTAGGGCTTTGTTCAATGACTTGAAGCAAAGAAGTAATTTTAGTTCCAAAATTACTTTGATTATATGGTCGCAAGAGCTATCGCTACATAACATAATTTAAAGTACGTGCCTACAAAATCTCATATTAGATCGGATGTAGATGTCTCCTAACAATAATGGTCATTTAAGTTCATGGAAGGCAAAATAAAATTTATCTAATTCAGATGACAAATACATTATGTATATAACATTGTTTTACGCTTTATACTGTCGGAGAAAAGATCAAATTGTTTTTTAGCTACCGGCCACCACATTGTGAACTTCCTATTATGAGAAGAATTTGATTTGTTCTAAATAAATTTTAGTATCTAGGAGGGTTGAAAATACCCTAGCTTATTGGCAACTCTAATTAGAAATAACTAAAAACATAAAAAAATATATTAGAAACCATCCAAAAAATAAAACTTAAATTAATTTTGTTTTAACAACAAGACGAAAATTAATAAAGTAGAATTCAAATTATCACATCCTTATTACATTATAACAACAAAAGTAATGAACATTAATCAAATAACATAGTAGTGAGGTAAAAAAAAGAGTTAAGTATCTGCTAAACGATTATTTCTTTTGTATCGACTCTACAATATAATATAATACTAACTAATATTATAAGTTTGTAGCAAAAAAATCTAATATTGTAATATACAATAATATAAATAAACACGTCCTATATATTAAATGCGGAGAAGTGGTGATGGAGTTAGAAAGAGTGGATGAGTGGTTCATCGGTGGATTGGACAACGGATGATTGTGGCCTTGCGGGGTAGATCTTGTTGGTATCTTTCACGGTGGTGGGTTGTTGATAAAAATTTGGGGAGAAGAGGTATGGAACTAAAGGATTGGGAGCCTAACACTAGGGTTAAGTTATAAATGGGTTAACAAGAAGTGTGGGCTGGACTGGTGTGAGGGCCTTTAAACTCTTGTTTTAAAATGTGGCCCCTCTCATCATGTTCTAAAATTTTTGGGGGCCCTTAAAGTCTATCTATAAGAGTTATAGCATGTGGGGGCCTTTAAAATCGGTTACTAAAATGTGGCCCCTATCAGGTGGTGGCCCAAAGCGAGGCTTTGCCTGCTTTGGGCCCAGGGCCGGGCCTGCATAAGTGAAGCAGTTTCATCTATGTCTATCGAAAATTTGAAGATGAGTGTCACTGTCAAAAAAAGTTGAAGAAAGAAATTCAAAGAAGTTCGATGAAAAAGTGTCGGTCTGGTAGTGACTTTTGTTATGAATTATTTTTTAAGATTGTATAACGGTCGAAACCAATTATAGTTTTCAGTGAATTTTAATGTGTGTTTTTTCTATAGTTTGCTTTTAGAGATTTACATTCACAAACATTTATTTTGATTTGTTTATGTTAAGTGAAGATGAAATAATTGTGATAATACAAAGTCTATCTTGGCAGAAAAAAGGTCATTCATTTTGATAACAGTTGATCAACAACTTTACAACATATGCAATGCTTAACGGAAGCCCCTGTGCCGGAGGTACGGGTTATACCTAGTATATTTATAATCTACTACTAGTCCCGTGTAAATACGACTAGTAGCGATTATGCCTAGTCCCGAGTCCACCGACTAGTCCCCTTGCCGACTTTTCCAACATAGCTCTCACCTCATCAACACCAGGTAAGTCTTTCTCACACACTCCTCATATCTACTCAGAATTTTCTGTTGTTCTCTCCCTGTGTGAGATTTCGCATTAGGTTAGAGAGAGAAACAGGGAGGAAGAGGATGATCAATAAGAGAATTCTCATTAGTTATTCAATAATGAGCTAAGAACTCATATTTATACAACTTGAGTGTAGTTAGAGAGTGAGAGGGAAAGAAAAGTTAGTTATAACAACCTAACAAACTCATGTATATAGACACTCCCTCGTCTCCTCTCTCTTCTCTTTATCTTCTTACTCTTACACTCCCCCTCAAGCTGATGAGCAGTGAGAAATCAGATTGGAGAAGAAGCAAACACCATCAAGGAGCTAAGAAGAGACCTAAACAAAGGATTAGACAGCCCCTTGGTGAAGACATCAACAAGCTGCATTGAGGAGGAAACAAACTCCAACTTAAGAACCCCTGAAGCTACCAAATCCCTAACAAAGTGATAGTCTATTTCCACATGCTTAGTTCTAGCATGAAAGACAGGATTCATAGCAAGGTGTTTAGCTCCCATATTATCACAAAAAAGCTCAAAAGTGCCTGAGTGAGAGACTCTCAATTCATTAAGAACATATGAAATCCAAAGAAGCTCAGAGGAAGCAAAAGCCAAAGCCAAAGCCAAAGCCTTGTACTCTGCTTCTGTACTCGACCTGGCCACTGTGGGCTGCTTTTTAGAAGACCAAGCAATTAGAGTTGAGCCAAGGAACACACAGTAGCCTGAGGTTGACCTTCTAGTGTCAACACACCCAGCCCAATCAGAATCATTATAAGCTTTAAGAGAAGAAGTATCTCCTGCGCAAATAGGAACACCAGACCCCAAAGATCCCTTGAGATACTTCAAAATCCTCTTAACTAACTGCAAGTGAATATCAGTGGGAGAATGCATGAATTGAGCCACATAATTGACACCAAATGATATATCTGGTCTGGTCATTGTCAAGTATTGTAAACCACCAACAAGACTCCTATATAGAGTTGGATCAGACAATGGTATTCCATCGTTAGCTGATAATCTTTTACCAAATGGTATAGGAGTAGCAATTGGCTTTGAATCCAAAAGATCAGCCTTTTGGAGAAGCTCCAAAGTATACTTCTGCTGTGTCAACAAGAGATCTGAATTAGGAAGAGTAGTAACCTCAATTCCCAAAAAGTAGTGTAGAGAACCCAAGTCCTTCATGGCAAATTCAAGACCCAAAGTGTCAATAAGATCTTGAATAGCAGACGAAGAAGAGCCTGTTAATATAATGTCATCAACATAGAGAAGAAGAACAAGAGTATCCACTCCATTGTTGAATACAAACATTGAATGATCTGTTGAGCTTCTATGAAACCCATACTGTTGAAGAAAGTCAGAAAATCTTGTATACCAGGCTCTAGGAGCTTGTTTTAAGCCATAGAGGGATTTATGGAGATGACAAACTAAAGAAGAGTTGTCTGAATCCACAAACCCAGGTGGCTGCATCATATAAACATCTTCATCAAGAACTCCATGAAGGAAAGCATTGGATACATCCAACTGCTTTATGATCCATTTGTTAGTAACAGCCATTGTAAGAACCACTCTTATAGTGGAAGACTTTACCACTGGACTAAAAGTCTCAGAATAATCCAGACCATCTAGTTGATGAAACCCCTTGGCCACCAACCTTGCCTTGTATCTGTCAATACTCCCATCTGACTTCAATTTTGTCTTAAAAACCCATTTACAACCCAAAACATTCATAGATGGAGTAAAGGGAACCAAGCTCCAAGTACCATTCTTCTGTAATGCATCATACTCCTCTTGCATAGCTTGACACCAGGCAGGACTCTTAGAAGCTTGCTTATAGGTGGTGGGATCAGGAGGAATATCTAAGAGACTAACAAAAGCCTGAGGTAAGGGATGACACACAGAGAAATGAGAAACAAAATCTGGTAAATACTTTGGTCTATGAATACCCACTTTAGATCTTGTGGTCATAGTATGTATAGGTTGAACAGGTAGTGAAGAAGTAGAAGCATCACTATTGTCTGTAATAGGATCAATATGAGATGAGGAATGAGTATCACCTTGAATTGGAACAGACACAGAGTGCAGAGAAGAAGAAGAAGATGGTACCACTGGAGTACTTGGTGTCTCAGCTGTGGTGATGATAGGAAGAAGCACTTGAGAAGAAGAAACATTAGAAGATAAAGAACCTTGATCACTTTCAAAAGGAAAAAGATCCTCATCAAAGACCACATGTCTTGAGAAATATATTCTGCCTGTGGTCATATCAAGACACTTATAGCCTTTATAAATCGAGCTATAACCCAAGAAAACACATCTCACAGACTTGGGACTCAATTTGTCTTCTCTAATAGCTCCTAAGTGTGGATAGCAAGCACAACCAAACACTTTGAGCATTGAGAAATCAGAAACATGGCCAAATAATACCTCATGAGGAGATTTTCCATCTAAAACTTTTGATGGTAATCTGTTTATAATGTAGGAGGCTGTATCAAATGACTCAAACCAATATTCTTTAGGCACAGAAGCTTGAAATGCCAATGTATTACCCATCTCAGTGATCTGCCTGTTCTTTTTCTCAGCTCTACCATTTTGCTGAGGAGTATAGGGACAAGAGCATCTCAAAGATATCCCATTAGCATCTAAAAATTTCTTAAACTCTCCTTTAGAGAGTTCAGGAGCTCCATCTGTTTGGAAGACTTTAATAGAAGCAGATAGAAGTTTCTCAAATGTCAATTTGAATTGCTTAAAGCAATTGAGACTATCAGACCTTAGCTTCATAGGATAAATCCAAAAGTATCTGCTGTAGTCATCAACAAACAAAATATAATACCTTGCTCCTGATATAGATGTAACAGGAGAAGGTCCCCAGATATCACAATGGATCATATGAAGAGGAGTAGGGGTAATACTAGATGAAAGCTCAAAGGGTTGAGACTTGCTCTTACCTAATTGACATGGTTCACACACTCCTAAAGACTCAGAAGAATCAAGAGTAATTAGAGCAGACTTATGAAGAGTTTCAAGAGTACTTTTAGAAGTATGTCCAAGTCTTTTGTGCCACAAGACTAAGGACCCTTTAACACTCGACACATAAGCTTCTTCATGAGATATAATAGTGTCAAATTCAATAGGATATAGGTCATTTAGCATAGGACCAGCAGTTAAGATTGTTTGAGTAGCTAAGTCTTTAATATCATATCCCCATGGAAAGAACTCTACTGAACATTGATTGTCTCTAGTGAATTTAGACACAGATAAAAGATTCTTTCTCAATTCAGGTACTACCAAAGTATTTTTCAGCCAAAAATCACGAGAATTGGACTGTATTTGAACATCTCCTGAACTAGCAATAGGAATAGACTTACCACTTCTCACTAGAACAGATTGAGAACCTAAATAAGGTTGAGATGAAGCTAGTACCTTAGCATTATTGGTCATATGGCTAGAAGCTCCTGAATCAGCCAACCAAGTGCCTTCTGAACCATAATTAGGTTTCATAGATGCAGTATAGCACTCTTCAACAATTGCAATATTACACTCTTCCTGTTTGTTCTCATCAATTTTATCATCTTCTGAAATATGTAAGCCAGCAAATGCTTGAGGATGAGCATACTTATCTTGTTCATATCGAAATCTGCACTTATAAGCTTGATGACCCCATTTCCTACAGATTCCACAAGGAATGCTCGAAAAATCAAAATTAACTGCTTTCTGATTATGCAAATTTTGATTTGAGCTTGTATTTGAATTTGAATTTGTAATTGAATTTCGATTTGTGTTTGAATATGGATTTGTGTTTGAATTTGAGGTTGTATTGGAATTTGAATTCGAATGTGAGCCTGAATTTTGTGTTCTAATTTGAGAATCATTTGATTTCATAGCATTTGTGTTTGAATATTGTCTTGAAGGCTGATTATGGTTGAATTTGGAGCCAGACTGATTTGATCTATAAGAATTTGTGTTTGAATATGAATTAGGTTTCCTACCTTGAGAGGTTTTGACATAATATGCTAGTTGATCATCTTGATCTTGACTCAAAAGCCACTGTTCATGATGAAGAAGCTTAGATCTAAGCTCAGGAAGTGTAATATTATCTGTTCTATTGTTAATTGTGATTATGAATTGATTAAATTCTTTACCTAAACCAGATAAGATGATCCGAATCATCTCTTTATCAGAAACTCTATCTCTAACAGCAGTTAATGAATCAGCAAGAGATTTGAGTTTTCGAAGGTATTCACTTACAGATGCTGATCCTCGTTTTGTATTTTGAAGTTGACGACGAAGAAGATCTTGTTTAGCCTCAAATTCTTCTGTGTAAACTGTTTCTAAGTAGCTCCATATTTCTCGAGAGGTTTGAAGACCTAGAACATCAGCTGAAATTGACTTAGAAAACGTTGCTTTTAGGCAAGATTTAACGAAGTTATCTTGTTTTCTCCAATTTATATAATCAGGATTAGGTAAGCTTCTTCCTTCTGAATCGATGATCGAATTCTCTGGTTTACTAACAGATCCATCAACATAACCATATAGATCATTACTGATAAGAATTGCTTCAAATTGATCTTTCCAAACCAAGAAATTCGATTCATCAAGTTTATCTGAGATATAATTCGTTATGTTTAAAGCTGGAGAATGAGATTTTGAGATTGAAGAAGAGAAATTTGATCGATCTGAACTCTCTGCCTCCATTATTGAAGCTCGGTTTCGAAAAAAAAAAATTTCTTAACCTAGAAGCTCTGATACCATGTGAGATTTCGCATTAGGTTAGAGAGAGAAACAGGGAGGAAGAGGATGATCAATAAGAGAATTCTCATTAGTTATTCAATAATGAGCTAAGAACTCATATTTATATAACTTGAGTGTAGTTAGAGAGTGAGAGGGAAAGAAAAGTTAGTTATAACAACCTAACAAACTCATGTATATAGACACTCCCTCGTCTCCTCTCTCTTCTCTTTATCTTCTTACTCTTACACCCTCTCTTTCTTTTCCTAGTTCTTTAACATTTAGGATTTCAATTAGGGTTTGAAATTGGGAATTTTCTGAAGTTAGGATTTGAGTTTGTGAAGTTCAAATATGTTTTTTAGTTTGATTAGTGTGTCTCTCTTAGTTTGATTTCATTTGTTATCTGAAGTTCAAATATGTATTGATAGTTTTGATATTAGAAAACTCAGGTTGTTTGTTTGGTAGGTTCAGTAAAGTTTGATTAGTAGGACTGTCTCTCGAATTAGGGCTC
>BEHA01050178.1:601999-617922 GCA_002897215.1 Eschscholzia californica subsp. californica
CACGAGTCTACTGAGAGTATTTTTGTAGATTCATTTTCATTTGTATTTCCCATATGATTCCATACATGTAACACGTTAATCTTTTTTATTTGTTTTAGACAACAAAAGATCAAATGAATCAACATAAGTGAAGCAATTTCATCTATGTCTATCGAAAATTTGAAGATGAGTGTCACTGTCAAAAAAAGTTGAAGAAAGAAATTCAAAGAAGTTCGATGAAAAAGTGTCGGTCTGGTAGTGACTTTTGTTATGAATTATTTTTTAAGATTGTATAACGGTCGAAACCAATTATAATTTTCAGTGAATTTTAATGTGTGTTTTTTCTATAGTTTGCTTTTAGAGATTTACATTCACAAACATTTATTTTGATTTGTTTATGTTAAGTGAAGATGAAATAATCGTGATAATAAAAAGTCTATCTTGGCAGAAAAAAGGTCATTCATTTTGATAACAGTTGATCAAAAACTTTACAACATATGCAATGCTTAACGGAAGCCCCTGTGCCGGAGGTACGGGTTATACCTAGTATATGCTCCTGTGCCGGAGGTACGGGTTATACCTAGTATATTTATAATCTACTACTAGTCCCGTGTAAATACGACTAGTAGCGACTATGCCTAGTCCCGAGTCCACCGACTAGTCCCCCTTGCCGACTTTTCCAACATAGCTCTCACCTCATCAACACCAGGTAAGTCTTTCTCACACACTCCTCATATCTACTCAGAATTTTCTGTTGTTCTCTCCCTCTCTTTCTTTTCCTAGTTCTTTAACATTTAGGATTTCAATTAGGGTTTGAAATTGGGAATTTTCTGAAGTTAGGATTTGAGTTTGTGAAGTTCAAATATGTTTTTTAGTTTGATTTCATTTGTTATCTGAAGTTCAAATATGTATTGATAGTTTTGATATTAGAAAACTCAGGTTGTTTGTTTGGTAGGTTCAGTAAAGTTTGATTAGTAGGACTGTCTCTCGAATTAGGGCTCAATAGCTCATTCTTCGTTTGATTAGTAGGACTGTCTCTCGAATTAGGGCCTATAGCTCATTCTTAGTTTGATTAGTAGGTTCAGGAACTTGATTTGGGTTTTAGTTGTTCTCGATATGAAAGTATTTTGTCTTTCTAACATGATATATGAATCTAACTATCAAAAGAAAAGTTTTTTTTAGGTTTAATGGAAAAACTCCATTGTTAATAGAAATGGTATGTGGTTGGAATTTCCGGGGCTTACAAATACGTTTCCTAAGCTATGGAGGAAGAGCAGTCTGATGTTATGACCTTGCAGAGGGCGAGATGCTGGGAGTAATGACCTTGCAGTGTTGAAAGTCTGATGTTCGAGGTTCTCACAGAGGGTGAGTCGCTGTCTCTCGATTTCATGTATTAGAAAGTATGAATATTTAATTTTGGCTTTTGAGTATAATTGGTTGTGGCCTTCTTGCAGTCAAGGTGTTTGAAGAAATGCATGACTCAAATTTCCTAGGTTAGTATGTTTCTTGAAATATTTAATCACTTCATTTCAGTTTGTATTTTGAAAGATTGATTGGTCTTTGTGAAACTTTGAACTCCAAGATTAGTACCAAAACTAGAGAATCAGATATTAGTCGTTTAGAAGAGCTCGCGAAGATGAGTGTAACTGTTAAGACGTTATTTTGAACTCCAAGATTGATTTGTCTTCTCCAAGATTAAGTGTTCAAAGAAACCCAATTTCAACTTTCTTAATTTGTTATTTTGAACTCAGATAGTGTAGTTCACAGCTCGCGAAGATGGGCGTAACTGTAAAGACGTTAATGCATCTATCTTCCTTGATGTTCACTTTGTAAGTATTTTAGACTATTAGGTATTGTTAATGTGTCAATCTTCCTCTTCGGTCGCTTTGGTTTCTGCTTTAAATTTGTACTGATCTTCTCTGTGTCTTCTCATGGTTTGAAAATATGTGTATTAGAGTGACTTTCACTAGGTTAGGAGCTTTCAAATTTACAAATAAAAATGGATAATAGAAAGATGGAGAGGGTAGTGATATATGTTTTTGTTAATTTTTGTTATTATGTTTATTTGGAAGTTAGAACTATTCATTTAATATATGGATTATTCATTTAACTTTTGTTATTAGGTCATGTTGCAAAAATCAGAATTTTCATATACGTGGAGAGTGTTAGCGGTGATGAATGGTACCCATTATCTTCGTAATAAAGCCAATTTTTTAAGCTCTAAACTGGGTGTGTGGTGTTAATTTCGTGCTTTACTTTTATTTTCTTTTTCAGATAGCCAACGGAGGCAGAGAATGAATGTCGAACGAGTGTGTCTCTTAGCTTGATCACCAGGTAAAACAAGATACTTTAGGTTTTTTAAGTTCTATTTGGTTTTGTTATAGTACAACCATTTAATAAAATAATAATCTGATTTGAAATTAGGAAAAAAAAAACATCAAGATTTGAACATATGATGAATGGGTTCGACAATGTAAGTTTAAAAGTAGCAACATATATCATGATTGGTTTGCATGTTTTTCAACATATGAGGTATGGGTTTTCAGAAATTTAACACCCAAAAACAGAATTTTGTAACAAAAAAACCAACAATTCCAATAGATGAAGAAACACATCAACATCACCATTGTAGTTAAAAAAAAAAAATTGTCACATACTTAATCCTGCATCACCTGGCTTAACAAAGCCATTGTTAACTCTGACACTTGGAACTAAAGCTACTATTTTTACCATTAATGGAGCATCGACAACGATAACGGCTTACCCTATTTGAAATCATTAAAACTCAAATTCCATGAATGCTTCCGATATAGCATACAAATTGAGCACTGAAGTCATTTTTTTATATGCTCTCTTTAGAAATTTCTCAGTAAGAGTCGGTCTTGAAGTTGATTAGAAGAGAAAGCAGTCAATTTTGGTGTCCAAGAGTTATTATTAAACATCACACGGTTATTTATAGGTAAAGTGTCTATGTTATCGATTACTTTTCATTTTCATCCTCATATTCGAAGAATTGAAAATTAACCAATCGACTGGATTTTGTTTCCCTTATTTATAGGTAAAGTGTCCATGTTATCAATTTTACAAGACAAGAACGACCGAATAGGTCACAGATTTGGTTCATTTCCTTCTTTATTTGTTGGGTAATAATAATAATGTTGGAGCATTCTTTTCATACCCTTTCGATGATATAAATGATTAATTCTTGAATTTCCTAAGCAATTGTATGGACTTATTTGTAGAGAATTTTCTTTACGCCTGTATATGATTTGATATAAATTTCATACATTTAGGTTCATTTCGAGTTAAGCAATTTGATAATGGAGTTGGTAAATTTTTTCAATTGGTGAAGAAGAATTTGAGATTTATGACTAAGTTCTTCAACTTTGTTTAGGTACCGTAAATGCTCAATGAAGACTTCTTTGATGTAAACCCTAATCGGCGTCTTCTTGAAATTCGGCTGCAAGGTTTGTTTATCCTTCTCTCTCCCTTGACTACTTTTTCTTTCCTTCTTTTTAGTTTTGTTTGATAAGTTAACCTAAAGGAACAACCGGTATAGTCTGCATGACACTATTAACTCAATTTTAAACTGACAATTAGGCAGAGACTGATGAGGTGCACTGTCGCTTTGGAAATAAGATGGGGTGTCAGACATACTATCATTTTTGTTAGATTAAACTTTTTACTCTTCCTTTTGATTAGTTTTCTTTATTTTTGTGAATTAGATAAATTAATAAATTAAGTTTAGAGTGATGATTGAGTAAATTGTGATGATTTGTGAATTAGAGATAACTGGCCAAATCGAAGATTTTGGTCAACCAGACATGGTTTTTGAAGAAATGTTTTTTTTTTTTCCATCCTTAAATGTTATTTATGCACGTAAGTTGTTCGCTATCTTATTTAGTTTACTTTTATTACTTTTTGTTCAAGGTTCTTAAAGTTAAAAAGTGTTGAAGGTGATAAATAATGTGGAATGCCGATGTACCAGAGGTCATTCATGAGGAGAATGCTATACATACATTTTATTGTGGAGTTACTTGACTCTTTGACTCTGAAACAGTGCAAATCACTAGAGAATGTGTTTTCTTGGGTAGCAACTCAAATGACAGACATGTAGTTGGACAAATGGAAAGAAACAATAATGCATGATGTGAATATAAAGGAACGCAAAGGTATGTTCCTTGAGTTGTTTCGACAATCGAAAACTAGATAAGAGTGTAAAAAAACGTTCACGTTGGATTATCAATTCCAACGGATCCAAGAAAATTGGAAAAAATATAGAAATACAAATTTAGGAAGTCAGAGAGATTGAGATTGAGCCGGAAGAAGTGGGCAGAAAATTGAGGAAGTTAGAGATGGTTAAGAAAGAAGATGGGCTGGAGGGTACAAGAGGGCATTTTTGTCTTGGTTTACATGTGCAATTCACACACATGGAGCAAATTGACTCACTTTATGGTTTTCGGCCCATGTGGGTGTGTGTCTCAGTTGTTTCATAAAATCGGGGTATAGTCGTGATACTGATATAAGAGCGGGTCAATGTCAAAATCTCTCAAAGTAGATTATAGTTTAAAAAAATAAACGTTTTATAAATGATTAAGATAAGAAAATATTGTAATCAGTATGTAATCAGTAATCTTACACTAATTTTTCATTATTCTGATTGGTTGACCAATTAGAAAGGAGACAAGGTGAGAATTTTGAACAATTCTAAAGTTTTCATTAATAACATAACACATCATTAAACTCTATTTACAAAATATATTATCTAATTATGGGTACTAAACCCCCATTTCAAGTTCAAATTATATTAGGATTATAAAAACCATATCTAGCTAGTTCTTGATTCTTACCTGCAGTCATAGTTCAAGTCTAGTTTCAGAAGGAAAAGATGACAAACCTCTTGAAGCTTGAACAGATGAAGAGAGAGAAACGTCTGAGCCTGCAATACTAGTGACAAAATTTGCATTTTCACTAAAATTTGTGCTGCCGTTTCGAGTAACAAAACCTTCTGTTGATCCATTTGGAACTGGTGGTCTCTCAATAGGAGTAATCCCTTCTAACATTTGTACTACTTTTCCCATTTTTGGTCTATGGATTGGTTGCTCTTGAATGCACCAAAAACTTGTTTGAATTGCCCTAAGCACTTGCTCCATATCTGTCTCTTGCTCAACTAGTTTTTTATCAACAATATTATAAATATTTCCACTCTCAAACTCCTCATAAGCCCATACCCAAGATTTCTTCCAACTTGTTTCTTCTGAAACTTCGAAATTCCTTCGCCCCATTACCATCTCTAACAAGACCATTCCATAACTATAAACGTCTGATTTCGGTGTTATTGCAAGATTAGCTACCCATTCTGGAGCTAAGTATCCTCTTGTTCCTCTAAGACTTGTCAAGGTTTTATGCCAATGATGTAGATTTTTTGGGTTTATGAGTTTTGAGAGGCCAAAATCCGATACGCGGGCGTTATAATTCTCATCCAAAAGTATGTTTTCGGGTTTTATATCACAATGTATGATACATTCTCGACACTCTTCGTGTAAGTAGGTTATTCCTTTCGCTGTTCCAAGTGCTACTTTTAACCTAGTTTCCCAATTCAATGATTTCCCGGAAGTTTCTTCTGCAGTGAAAATGAAATTATCCAACGACCCGTTTTTCATGAACTCGTAAACCACCAACCTATGTCGACCGAGAGAACAAAACCCTATTAACCTCATCAAATTCAAATGGTGAGTACTACTAATAATTGATACTTCCATTCTGAACTGTTTTTCTCCTTGTTCAATCCCTTCAAGTTGCTTCACAGCAACTACTGTCTTATTAGCAAGAACCCCTCGGTAGACCGAACCAAAACCTCCTGACCCAATCTTCTCCGTGAATCCCTTAGTCGAACGTTCGAGTTCTTTGTACGTAAATTGAATTGGAGCCACAGATGCATACTCTACTAACGCGTATTGCCTTGCTAATCCAACATAGTTCCGGTCGTTTCTATAGTACCATAACCAGATAACACCACCCATCAAAACCAAACATAGAATAGTAACTAAAACAACATAAACAATCACCCATCTGCGTAAATTAAACGTTTTACCACTTGGTACCATATTTGGATAGAATAATGGTGGATTAAGGATAATCGGTCCACAAACCTTGATATAAGAAGTACTAGTGAGAGCAGGAGAGTGATACCCACTTACGATTTTCGATCTTTTCATGTAACAAAATCCCGTACCATCGGCTAGAGAAGTCGATGCAGTACAAGCATCATCCGAAAGACAATTCGATTTGCACGCCAATATCCCCAGTGTGAAAGACTGAGAAGTTAACTCAGGTTGGTAAGTAAGGAATTTAGTATTGTCTAATTCTAACATAACTTTCTCACTAGGACAATTTTCGATTTCAACTTTCCTTTTACACCCTTTTCTACTATCATTTTGATCAAAGTAGTCGAAATTTCGAGATGGGCAGATACAAATAGGTTTTGATTCATTATAACTACAAATACCCAAATTACCACACCATCCATAAACAAGACATTGATCTTGAACAGCTGCCCATCTCTCAACTAAATTTCCATTATCAAAACTGTAAATTCTCAAGTTTCCATCAGAATCAAGTTTTAAAAACCTAAAGATATCAGTTCCTTCTCCATAATCACTACTATAAGCCAAATTAACAGGATTCGATAGATTAAAATCGTTAAGTTGGAGAACTCCAGTGGGTGAAAGGGTTAAATTTGGGGAAATTAAGTTGGAATTGATTGTAGAAT
This sequence comes from Eschscholzia californica subsp. californica, assembly GCA_002897215.1. Classification (NCBI taxonomy): domain Eukaryota; kingdom Viridiplantae; phylum Streptophyta; class Magnoliopsida; order Ranunculales; family Papaveraceae; genus Eschscholzia; species Eschscholzia californica. The sequence goes on from BEHA01050178.1 coordinate 608,751, forward strand.
TTAGACCTAAATTCCAGTAAGTGGTGTTTTCATTCCATTTAAGAGTAACATTACCAGAACTGAGAAGATTAAAAGAGTAAAACCCAGATTTTAGGGTTTTAGATGTTGTGAAATTCTGGGTAGGTAAGATTGTATCAGTTGGATTATCAAAAGTAGACCAAACAGTAGTTGAACCATTTTTTAGGGCTAAATTACCTGAATCATCTAGGTTTGCTACAGTAACGCCGAGATTTGAGGTATTGGATTGCCAAATTACAACATCTGAACCGTTGATTAGACGAAGATTACCACTGGGGAGGAACTCAAATCGTGAATTTGAATCAACAATGGAGAAATCACCACCAGCTTTCCAAATTGGGATATTTGAGAAGGAAATGGCGAGGGAGAAAGATGAATCAATGGGGATGAAAGAAAGAGAAAATGAGTTATTGGGAGATTTCCAAGGGTTTAGGGTTGTGGGTAGGAGAGTAGAACCGATTTTGATTTCTGCTGAAGAGAATGTGGAGAGAAGAGAGTAAAGAAAGAAGATTAAGAATGAAGATGAAGGGATTATCATTTCTTCTCTCTTTCTTCTTCTTACTCTTACTGAATCTCTTTCTCCAATTGGATATAAAATTGGACCAAAGCCAAAAGTTTCAAAGCCACAATGTTTTTTTTTTTTTTTGTTGAGAAAAAGCCACAATGTTTAGCTTTGCTATAAATAAGGCTTTGCTATTATTCACAATGTTTAGCTTTGCTATAAATAAGGGTTTGCTATTTACAATTTACAATAAAATTTTGGTAAGGATCAAACTCAAAAAAGATTATATATTGATTAGAGTAAAAGATATTTTATCTCCTTTATCTTCTTAGAATGTTGTTTTTTTTTTTTTTTTTTTTTAAATTTTATTTTTAGAATGTTGTTATATGAGTAAAAGATTATGGAAGAAACTAACAATGAGGAAGGTGCACTAATGTAGCACTAATGTAGGAGTTGTTGGTCAAGAAGCTTCATTAATGAAAGAGTTGGATATTGAAGAAATCAACTACAAATCTTCATTGGACTCGTATAACAACATTCTAAGTGAATACAGAACTTTAGAGGTAAGATAAACTAATTTGTGGCGATTATTCCAGAAAATAACTCAGATTTCTAGGTTAACATTTTTTCCTCACTTTAATGAAAGACCCAAAATTTCGGTCAAATAATGCTTAGAACGATGAACATTTGTGGTGTTGTTTTTATCAAAAAAAAATTGGTATTGAGAATTTCTCAGAAAACTGCTTGCTTACTTTGCACTTTATACTTTTGTCGAATTTTAAAGTTGTTGTACATTCCAGTTTATCTAGTCGAATCTTAATGGAAATGGAGACAAAAAAAGTATAGCCGATAATGAGCATAGCAACCCTGAAGATCCAATCAAGTCCAATTATTTAAGCTTTGATTTGTCCCAATTTTTCGACACACACATGGTAAGCTAGTTTGAACTCATTTTTTCTTAATCTTTGATTACATTTGGTCTTACATACTCATTTTTGTTTATGTTTACGTTATATGAAGTGTGGGTAGAAGATGGGAAAAGTGTTGCTTCCTCCTCTTAAGTTTGTGTTACGGCTTCCTTCTCTAAAGTTGGTGTTATGACTTCTCTCTCTCGAGTTGGTGGTATGGCTTCCTCTAAAGCTGGTTGTGCGGTTGCCTTTAATGTTTGTGATGCGACTTCCTCTTGAAGTCGTTGCCGTTTTTCAATTTTCTTCCTTAGATTAGACTATGTTGTTCACTTTCTTTCAACTCGTACTTCTTTGTTTGTTTCTGTCTGATTAGTAAGACGGGTTCCGAGTTTCTTTCCTTTGTATAAAGTAGTGAAGTGAAAAGTTTGATCTGTAACATAGGAATGAGTATAACAAAGAACATCAAATAAATTTTTAACTCGACATAAGTTTTAAATTTTCGGCGAAAAACAACAAAAACTATAAGCAAAATATGCAAAAAAAAATTAAATTTTCGGCATGAACCACCGAATTTAAACCGAAATTTTTTGGCACAAACCAACAAAAATATATGGCAACAAAATCTCATCTTCTTCCATGAATTTCAACCAAAATTTGAATCTTCCTCAAAATCCTATGAAGGAACCCTAATAATTAGTAAAAAAAAGTCGTGAACCCTAATACAAGAAGGTAAAAATCATAACATAATCAGACTAACTACAAGAAGCCATGAAATCCTAATACATCAAGATAAATTTGTAACACTAAAGAAAAACTTATGACCAATAAAATCCTAAGTCTATGGATGAAGGTAACTCTATGAGTGTAGAGAAGATAACTAAAGTATTTGAGTGTAGAGAATTTTATTTTCTGAGAAGAAGATGAAAAGTTGAAAGAATGGTTTTAAGAATTTTTGGAGGGAAAAATATCTATGGATAAAGGGTTTTAGATGGAGGGAAGGACCTATCTCTAAAATAGGAGTTCAATTCTAAATACCTAATAAGTTGAGATGAAATCAAACTATTTGTAAACACTAAAAAGTTTATCTACGAATAGTCTGCTTTGTAAATAGCTCTTAGGAGCTCTGTAAATACCAGCGCCCATACTTTCTCGAGTCACCTTCTAGATATTTCAACTTCCCGGAAACCCCAAACTTTCCCTTTTATCTTGGACCTATTTCACCCCTTTGTAACTACTGGTCAAAATATCCACCTCACGTTTGTCCCGACCAAGCTAGAAATTGATCTGGCCATCCGACTGCTCAAGGCAGAAGCTGCTCCTGGACCAGACTGATACCCTTTCAGAAAAATTGGGACACTGTCCAAAAAGATATATATGATCTGGTCCTCTTCTCTGCAACAAAGTTACCCGAAAACACCAATCATACCATGTTTGCCTCATTCCAAAAACCCTTACCACTCATATCTCAGAAGACTTCGGACCTATCGGCTTGCTCAACACTATCTACAAAATCATAACAAAGCAATAGGCTGAATTCTATACTTACAATCATAATTTCCCCCTTCCGGGCAGCATATGTCCTAGGCAGACAGATCACTAATAACATCATTATTTGCCAAGAATTAATCCATTCCTATAAGCAAATTAAAGGCTCAAAAGGTTCCTTCGTGCTCGAGCTGAATATGTCTAAAGCTTTTGACCGTATTGAATCGTATTTTCTGAAGAATATAATGGTCAAACTTGGATTATCCGACCATTGGATAACTATGATTGAGACTTGTATCTATTCATCTCCGATGGTAGTCTATATTAATGGTAAATCTGGCCCCACTTTCCACCCTAGTAGAGGAATTAGGCAAGGAGATTCCATGTCTCCCTTCTTATTCACCTTAGCAATGGGAGGACTTAGCTGACTTCTACTGTCAAATAAAGATGATCACAAGTTCTACGGTTTTCTCACATCCAACCATGAACTTGAAATAAAACACCTTATATTTGCTCATGATTGTATAACTAAAGTGGACAACATCCACAATCTAAGAAATATTCTCCTAATCTACTACAACTCCTCTTGCCAAATGATCAACTACAACACAAATCTAACATCTTCTTGTCAACAAATGTGCATGCCAAATTCAATTGTATGGTGATCTGAATTCTTAGTCCATCAAGCCTCGCTCTCGAACAAATATCTTGGCAATCAACTCTTTATGGGGGCTAAGAAAAATCAAGTCTTTCAAACCCTTCTTGACCAAATCAAAACTCTCTATGTGGTATAAAAAATCTCTTTTTCAAGTTGGTCGAATTGTAGTCATTTCGACTATAGCTTCACCGTTTTCTGATACCAAATGCAATGCTTTGTTTTCTCAAAGGCATATACAAAAGCATATCCACTATCCAAAAGTCGTTCTGGTGTGGAAAATCAGAGGGCATTCATACCAAAGCCTGGTCTAAAATATATCTTCTCAAAAGTCGGGGGGGGGGGGGGGGGGGGGGGGNNGGTGTTAGGCCTTCACAACCCATTTTTTAACAACCAAGCATTTTTAAAAAATGCTTGTCTGGCGGTTGAAAATGTCAGAGGACATTTTTTTAAGAAGTCGGAGGCCATTTTTTAAAAATGCTCGGAAAACTTGTCTGGCGGTTGAAAATGAACCCTAATAACATTCGGACTAAACTACTTAAAGCTAAATATTTTCCAAAAACTAAGAATATGAGGCCACCTAAACAAAATAACTATGAGATTTGATAAATAGTCAAATACCTAGATAGCATTAAGAACCTAACTATTTGGGAGACACACATGGGGGTGAGGTCAATATCTCGAATCATTTTTGGATCCAGAATTTTACCCTCCCCTTCCCAACAACAATAACTCACCACTAACATTAATCTCTCAATGTATTACTAATAACCAGGGGAGCATTCACCTTTCAACAAAAAACAAAAGAGGGGGAACATTCACCTTATGGATTCTACCTTGATGCACACATTAACAACTTGATTAAATCTATTGAAATTCAAGTTACAGGTCAGGATACCCTGCATTGGACTCTCACCAAATCAAGTAAGTATACTGTGAGTTCGATGCATAAACACTTATCTCTAATACCACATCAACCTAATTTCTCGGAAGTCCCTTGGACCTGTAACTTACTTGAAAATGGCCTTCACAACCCATTTTTTAACAACCAAGCATTTTTAAAAAATGCTTGTCTGGCGGTTGAAAATGTCAGAGGGCATTTTTGTAAGAAGTCGGAGGCCATTTTTTAAAAATGCTCGGAAAACTTGTCTGGCGGTTGAAAACGAACCCTAATAACATTTGGACTAAATTACTTAAAGCTAAATATTTTCCAAAAACTAAGAATCTGAGGCCACCTAAACAAAATAACTATGAGATTTGATAAATAGTCAAATACCTAGATAGCATTAAGAACCTAACTATTTGGGAGACACACATGGGGGTGAGGTCAATATCTCGAATCATTTTTGGATCCAGAATTTTACCCTCCCCTTCCCAACAACAATAACTCACCACTAACATTAATCTCTCAATGTATTACTGATAACCAGGGGAGCATTCACCTTTCAACACAAAGGGGGGGGGGGGACATTCACCTTATGGATTCTACCTTGACGCACACATTAACAACTTGATTAAATCTATTGAAATTCAAGTTACAGGTCAGGATACCCTGCATTGGACTCTCACCAAATCAAGTAAGTATATTGTGAGTTCGATGCATAAACACTTATCTCTAATACCACATCAACCTAATTTCTCGGAAGTCTCTTGGACCTTCATCTGGAATATTAAAATTATTCCCAGATATAACCTTTTCACTTGGAAATGTGTTAGAGAAGCTCTTCTAGTTCGAAGTTGTATTAGTAAATACATAAATAATCAATACAAATGCCCATCGTGTACTGATACTGAAACAAACATGCGTTGCTACATTGTTCACTTGCTAAAAATATTTGGTTCTATTTTAATATTTTATCCGCAAACATTACGTCACTTATGGATTCAACCCTGAAAAAATCTTCAGACTATGAATGTTATATTAAGAAAGTTCACTACTTTGCCATTCTTTTGTATATGTGGAAAGCTCATTGGGACCGATGTGTTGGACACACTATCACTTCGCCATCTGCAGTAATTCAACACATATTGACCTCACTAAAACTTCTAAACATGTTGTGCTGTCATCAAACCATTGAACTCCACCAAGACATCCTTATATTAAAATCAACATTGATGCATCATTTACTAACAGGACCGAACCTATTGGTATAGGTAACATTGTCCAAGATTTTCAAGTAAAACTTTTGCAACAAGAACAATTTAAACTTAGAGCCAAATCTATAAAGGAAAGCGAAGTAAAAGCAATAGCATCCGCAATTCAATGGGCAAAGGAGCATAATTACAAATATGTCATAGTTGAAAGCGATAACCAAGAAATTATCTAATACCTCTAAGGACATCAAATTGAACAACATTGGCATGTACTTCCTTATATGCGAACGATCAACGCACTTTTCTTGTCATTTCACAACATCAAGTTCGATCACATTGGGCGCAACAATAATATACTAGCGGATTCACTAGGTAAATGGGCAAGGAAACACAAGTGTACGTGGGCTTACATACCTCCTTCTATCTATCATTTGTATAATCAATTAGTTATTAATTTAAGATATGTGCTTCGACAAAAAAAAAAAGGTGATCTCAAAATTAGAGTTGAAACTAATTTACGAATTGACGCAGATTCTTTTTGTATTAATTATTGTTTCACTGATTATGTGGTTGTTTCACTAGGCCTGTAAACGGTGGTCCGAAAATCCGAATCCGATCCGCATCCGCACTCAAATAATCCGACATTTCGAATTTTGGATGTCTTGTCGGATAATTTTCGGATATCGGTTTCGGATTCGGATATAGCTATATCCGACTTCGAAAAAATCCGATCCGATTCACATTTGAAATCAACGGTTAAGATTCACCCAAGGGATTAAAAAATAAGCAAAACTTTATCCTCAAGTAGTCAACTTAAAGTCTAAGACTAAGTCTTCAGACTTCAAAGAATCAAAGTTCAACTTCAAGTCTTCAACTCTTATCGGAATTTCGGATCAGACAATATTGTATTTGAATTTCGGATCGGATAATATTCGGATTTCGGATAATATTGTGTTATAATGTTATGGCTTAAAATTCAGAATTTCGGATCGGATAATATTCGATATTCGAATAGCATTTCGAATATCGGATTCGGATGTCATTTTTGACCATCCGTCGGATATCGAATCCTTATCGTTTAGTTCGAATAATTTCGGATTTCGAATTCGGATAGTACTGTATCCGAAAATAGTTCGGTCCGTTTACAGCCCTATGTTTCACTGATTATGTGGACAGGTCAGCTTCACAAATTAACCTAGAAGATATTTTCTCACTTTTCAGATACTGTAAGATAAAAAAAATAGCACTTCTATAAAAATTATGTTAAAATTTTCAAATTTACATTTACAAGACATAAAATAACTTGCTCACAAGGAAGAATAAACAAGTTATTAATAGTCTTCTCTTTTTCTTTCTTTTCCTTTTTTTGTTGAAAGGTTTTCTCTTTCTTATTGTAAAAAGATTGTATGGCCCATGTAAACCCAAGTTTACATGTCCTATGTGATTATAAGTCAAAAGTATCTTTAGCAGTTGGTGTAAAGCAATAAATGTATGTTTCCTTATATTTTAGTAAAAGTTAGTTCAACAAAAAAAAAAATATATTTTAGTAAAAGTAGGAGACTGAATTTTCAATGGATTAAGATATAAAGCAGTATCCTATCACACTCTCTCTCACTCTAAAACAATTTTCCTTCTAGAACATAAATTATTGTATATATTGTTCAAAATCCTTAATAGATTGTTCCTTGGGATATTTTGTGTATGTATGACAATTTTCACAAACTCCTCTTTTTAATGGAACTAATCACATTTTTTAATTGAATAACACAAATGATACATCTTAAAAGCGATGACTGATAAGGAGCAGAAGGTTGAATTACTTAAGCTTTCGACCTAAAAACTACTGAAATTATAAATGTTGAATTGAACCAATCGTTAGACTAGGTAAAACTCAATGAAATTATAAACATAAAGACTAATTCACATCAAAGTCAAGTTATAGTTTTAGTTATGTACCTAAAACTGAAAATGTAAATACTGTTTTATCTTCTATATTTATGTGAAATAAGGGGGAGAGAGAGATAAGAGACTAAACAGAAGCAAGTTGAATACCAACACCATTATCTCCCTGCTTATTGTGTAAAGTTTCATCAGAATACCATCCATGTCTTGACTCATCATAAGTCTCACCATCTCCCCACAATGCATAAGCTTCTTCACCATGGGCAGCATCATCCCCCACTATCAAGTGTTTTTCAGACATTCTAAGTGGCATTACCAACTTAATCAATAAGCATATCATTGAGGTCACAATAACATTCAAAACCACGATAAAACCCGCTGAAACTATCTGTTTTACGAGTTGCATTCCACCCAATCCGCCATAGATTGCATCCCTAGAGTCTGTGACAGGCAAGAAGAATGCACATAGTTCAGGCTCAGCAAATAAACCAGTAAGGATACCTCCTAGAATACCGGCTACCGCGTGGGTATGGAAGACACCGAGTGTGTCATCGAACTTTTGAAGTAATGTGGATTTCTTGTGAATGACCATCATAGTGAACCATGGTATACTGCCTGAGAGAACTCCCATTATTATAGCTGCCCATCCTTGAACAAGACCTAAAATGATGAATTGCCAATTTAGTCATTGATGTGAAACTGAAGTTTTAGTTAACCTAACTATTTGTCTTCATATTTGCTAGGTCTTTTGAGTGGATTTGGCGCTTATATTGGCCTGTCAAGAAACATGGGGTGGTTTGGGATAGGCCCATGTAGAGAAAAACTTTGTACTATACGAAAAATTTGAATTGTCCCCTAGTCATCAAGCCACAAATTGAATTCTGAGATATGTCTTTTATAGAAAATTTTGAATGTTGTAGAATTCACCTCCAACCTCTTGAAATATTGCAAAAAGGACATATTCTTTTTAGACCATCTTACTTGTCACCTTGTGGGCAAAAGCAAGTAAATTATAATAGATAATGTCAATTTGAAAATTCTTCAAAAGATCCTTCAGCCTTCACATCAAGTGTTCACAGTTAAGATAATGCAAAATCTTTAAAGTGTCACATGTGTAGGTCAAAAGTAGGGTTAGATTAGAAAGTACTTCAACATTTTCATACTAGTTAATGAATTACATATTCAATTGATCTAGATCCAATGGTCATAGGAAGTCATAGACTTATAGTTCTTATCAAAGAAATTCCCTCCCAAAAAAGTTCATGACAGGAATGTTTATAAGGGAACGATCTTGAATTAATACTTAAGTATTACCTGTTGAGTTTGTCAACATCCAACTAAAAACTAATCGGCAAAGAGTGAAGCAGAGTTATATATTATATAATTAGTTATGAGAGTACCCTCTATCTATGTGGAACAACACTCAAACTCTCCCTCGGGTGTGGGATTTGTTTGAGCTTAAGATGTGTCTTTTTATTAATGATGTGAAACACGTGTAGCGACCATTGGGCATGTTATGCGGGTCTAGCTCTATATTGTGTTAAGTTTGTTGACATTCAACTCAAAATCAATTGGCAGCGATATTATATTTTTGGTTACTATAGTATT
>BEHA01050178.1:618082-629846 GCA_002897215.1 Eschscholzia californica subsp. californica
CTATGTGAAAAAACAGATGAAATCGGGAGAAATAGATGTTGGGGGAACTCTGGTCATTGGTTGATTCTGGTAATTTTGGCCAATATGGATACTGAGATGAAACTAGAGTTCAAGACAAACTCGTAGACGGAAACGGAAGTCAAATCGGAGCCCGGATGAGAGAGTTAGACTAAGTCAAAGTTGTATTCATAACCAATTGACTAGAACAGAGTAGGCCACGTGTTGACGACAGAATGGAAGATCGGACGATCATTGGCACACGTGGGATAATGTCAGGACGTTCAGGAGGGCACTCGGGTGATTTTCGGGACAACATAAGGCTCTGATTTAGTGTAACGCGGTGAGCAAGATATCGGTGATCCCCAACTGATCCAGCGAACCCTGTGGCGACACGTCTTCAGTTACACAATCCGACGCCCACCTCGTTTTGCTACGCTGAGCCGCAAAACACCTTAGCCACCTCGATCTCCAGCCAGCAACACGGGATTGACACTCTCCCTTTAATTTGGAAAGTTATCTTTTTCTCTTCTCTGGTTTTAGAGAGAGAAAGGAAAGTTGTTATTTCCTTCTTTCATACAAACCGAGAATGGGAAGTATGAGAAAGTTAGATAAAGCTCTCGGCTGGAAGATTGAAACAGAGAAGGAAAGGTGGGCGTTAATAGGTAGATTCTGTCGATATTTATGTAATTGAAGATAACACGGTATTTGATTGAGATCAGTGAGTTGTTGAAGAGGATATTTCCAAATGAGAGAGAGACTGGGCTTGTCTCTTCTATATAAATAAAGGAACAAAGACCTAAAGGGTATCACGGTTTAGAGAGAAAAAAAAGAAAGAAGAGAGATACACCACTTTTTATCATCTTCAATTCTCGGGTTTGAACAAAAGAAAGAGTAAGAGAGAGTTGGTTTAGAGAATAGAGATCATCATCTATATCTCGGCTAAGGAAAACAGTGTTGAAAATCACACCATCATTTTCTATATCTTCTGTGATCTTTCTTGTTGTGAGAGTGAGAGAGATTCAAACAGAGAGAGATAGATATTGTTGTAGCGGAAGAGAGATTACAGAGATTGAATAATTTGTTTTAGGTTGTTATTAATAATTGTCCAGATTGCTTTATCTTCAATTCATTTTCTCTGTTATTCTAGAGAATCAGTTATTATCCATTTTCGAATTGAAAAAAAAGAAGTGAGAAACAGTAGAGAGAGAAAGTAGTTGGAGAAGACGAGAAAATCCGTGGGAAAATAATTTTCCCACAGAGAATTCATTTCCGAGAAGACGAAAAAATCGTTTTCCATCAGGGGTGCGTTTGGCTGCCAGTGGAAAATCAGAAGGAAATCGTTTCCAGCGAGGAAAAAAGTCTGTTTTCTTCTCTCTCTCTCTTTGCTTTATTTTCCAATTTTTTTATCATCTCCATGAGTAACTAACTCTTTTATCTAGGGTTTTAGATGAAGTTCATCATCACTATTTTCTCGATACAATTTACAAACAAGTTTTAATTGTTTTTAATCATAAAATCTTTCGGATTTTTAGACCATTCATGGACTAGAATCTGAGTTATATAAGGAATTCGCTAATTAAATCCAAATAAATTGTCGTTAGAATTGTTAGGAGGACGGATTCGAAAATCCCAGGTTCTCTCATTTCTTGAATTTTATATCATTTAAGTTTATTTGTTACTTTATTTGAATTATATCTTCAAAACCAAGTTAGAATCCAAGTTAGAATTAAGGTTAGAATTTGAGTTTGACTAAGTCTCTGAGGAACGAACCGGTCTTACCGAAATTTATTACAACTTGACACCCGTGCACTTGCGGGTGTAGACCTATTTAGGGTAACCTTGCAATCTTTTGGTAAAGCAAAAGATATTCGGTCAAAGATAAGCCTCCCAGTCCCTAAAAAGCAAAAGTCGAGTTGATTAATGATTTCAGCAAGATATCTAGACCTCTTTGCAATCTTTTGGTAAAAGAGAACAAATTTGCTTTGATGGTCCTTGTTTAGAAGCCTTTGAGAAACTCAAACTTCTGCTTACTACAACCCCTATTGTCTAACCTCCCAACTGGAGAACTCCATTTGAGATCATGTGCGATGCATTTGATTATGCCATTGGAGTCGTGTTAGGTCAATGTGAGAATAAACTTCTTCACGTAATATACTATGCCAGTAAGACATTGAATGATGCACAACTAAACTACTCTACCATCGAAAAAGAGTTGTTAGCTGTAGTGTATGCCCTAGAAAAGTTTAGATCATATCTTGTGGGTTCTAAGGTCATCATATTCTCTGATCATGCATTAAAATATCTCCTTTCTAAAAAGGATGCAAAACCTAGGCTGATTAGATGGATACTACTATTACAAGAGTTTGACATAGAAATTCGGGACAAAAAGGGTTCCGAGAATTTAGTAGCAGACCACTTGTCTAGACTTGTAGTAGAGTCTATGAAAGACAAGTTACCCATGAGACAGAGCTTTCCTGATGAGCAACTTTTTAGTGTCTCCCAATTACCTTAGTTTGCTGATATAGTGAACTATCTTGCTACTGGTCAAATACCCAAACACTGGACCAAGTAAGATCGTGATAAATTTTTATCCGAGGTAAAACGGTTCTTCTAGGACGACCCGTACTTGTTCAAGTATTGTCCCGGCCAGATCATTGGGAGATGTGTTCTTGATGAGGAACAATCCAAAATCATCTCCTTTTGTCATGATCATGCATGTGGAGGGCATTTTAGTGGTAAAAAGACGGCTGCCAAAATTCTACAATGTGGTTTTTACTGGCTATCTATATTTAAGGATACCCATGCATATTGTTTGGCATGTGAACGATGCCAAAAGTTGGGAAGCATTTCTAGTAGGAACATGATGCCCCTTAATCCTATTTTGGTAGTTGAGGTCTTCGATGTGTGGGGCATCGATTTCATGGGTCCCTTCCCAAATTCATTTGGAAATCTGTACATCCTAGTTACAGTTGACTATGTGTCTAAGTGGATAGAGGCAGTTGCTTCCAAAACGAATGATCACAAAGTTGAGATCCCTTTCTTAAAAGAAAACATACTTTCACGTTTTGGTACACCGCGGGCAATTATTAGTGACGGGGGCACACACTTTTGTAATAGGGAATTTGAGCTTTTAATGAATAAATATGGTATTACCCATAAAGTATCTACCCCATATCATCCGCAGACTATTGGTCAGATCGAGGTGTCGAATAGGGAGATTGAACGCATTATGGAGAAAACGGTTAACACCAATAGGAAGGATTGGTCTTTATGACTAACCGATGCACTATGGGCCTACCGCACAACGTTTAAGACCCCTATTGGAATGTCTCCATATAGACTAGTGTATGGCAGAGCATGACACTTACCTGTTGAGTTAGAGCATAGAGCATATTGGGCTATCAAGCAATTGAACTTTTCGCTTGACAAAGCGGGTAGAGAGAGAAAGTTGCAACTCAGTGAGTTGGAGGAGTTGAGAACTGATGCATATGAAAGTGCTAGGTTGTATAAGCATAAGATGAAAATGTTTCATGACAAAAATAATTTAAGAAAAACATTTTCACCGGGTCAGAAAGTTTTATTATATAACACACGTTTGCATTTATTTTCTGGTAAACTCCGTTCTAGATGGTCAGGACCTTTCACGGTCAAGTTCGTTTATCCTTATAGTGCAGTCGATATCGAAGACAAAAATGGTAGTGTGTTCAAAGTAAATGGACAACGGTTAAAACCATTTTTCGAGATGTTGACCGATACAGAGGCTATTCATATCGAAAATCCTGTCTACCCAAACTGATCCGCTATGATCAGTTTCGTCTGGCTGAATACGTTAAACTTGGTGCTTTCTGGGAGGCAACCCATGCATAGGACTTCTGATTATGGTAATATCATTCCCTCATCTTGTTATTTTTGCATAGTCTTCAGAATATTGAGGACAATGTTCGGTTTAAGTTTGGGGATAGGGGATTGAATTTTTTGCTAAGTCCTTATTTCAAAAATTCAAAACGGTTTAAAATTTTTCAAAATTTCTAAATTTTTGGACTGAAAAATTGAGTCTAGTTCTTTTTGTTTTTTAATGGTCATAGAGTCTAGTTGGTTGTACTGTGCTTTTACTAAAGGTTGTTTCACGAATTTCGAGTCTTGAGGTTGTCTGTGCACTAGCCATGTGAGTGTTAGATAGGTGAAGAGTTGTCTTTTCTGAGATAACTTAATCGATCATTAGTGGAGACTTAACCTATGTGAGATTCTTAGCCTTTCTTGTTGTTTTGAGTGATCTCTTCTGAGCTAATTCCGAGTAGAGTGAAGAGCTACTCAACCTCGCAATTTTGAAAGAAGAACTCATTTGATCTCTTGAGTTCAAATTTCACAACCACTAGGGATGTCATCAGAATGCAAACTTTCTCTTGTAGTCTGAGAAACTTGAAACAAATGTCAAGTAGAGAAAGATAGAAACCTTACCATTTAGAACCCTGAGAATGAAGCATGAAGCAAAATGAAGAGAAATTCACTCAGGGAAAGAATGATAAGTCCTTTTGGAATTATGATGGTTATTACCAGAATTTGTTTATGAAAAAAATATATAGAAAAAAGAAGAAAAAAAGAAGAAGAAAAGAAATAGAAAGTGTTTGTCTAGTTTAAGTTTTTATCCTTTGAAGTAGTTCTTGAAGATTTAAAGACCTCTAGGAAGCATTGTTAGCAAGTAGATCAGATGAGAAAAGTTGGTTAGCTTCTCCATTCCGTATTAGTGGTTGTTTCCTTACTATGAGATCAGTCGTTCACTAAAATTATGGTCCGTCTTTTTCATGTGTTGAGTTTTTTTTCATGTTCATATTAATACATAGAGTGAACCATTTCTGGGTGACTTAAATTTTTGAGTGTATGACCGTGAGGTAGTAGTCGAGGCGAAATGTATTGAGAAGGTAATCGAGGTTTTGTCTGTTCTGAACTGAAATGATACTCATATGGTTAGTCACGTGCACTTTAGGTCTAGATTACTAGTGAAGGGATTATTAGCTTTTGTATGGTCTGGTTAACTTGGATTTTGTTTTATTAGCTTTCGAAAATTTCTATCGGCTTAACATTTTTAGTCCATGTCATATTTAGACCCTTCTGGGATTTTTTTGAAACTTTCGAATTTTGTGGGTATATTCACTGTAAACCCTCACGAGACAAAACTCGTCCTCTAGGGCAACCTAGAGGTTTAACGGCTTGTTGCACAAGCTAAGTGCAATCGTGGGTCCATACGAAAGTGGTAAAATGGGTTTAGTTAGTCCCATCTGAATCTCTTAACTCAGGTCAGTTAGTCCAGTTCGAGCGGTTACTCTAATGATTTGTTTGATTTTCTTTCTCAGGTATCTTTACGGAGTTCTGTGTGAAAAAATAGATGAAATCGGGAGAAATAGATGTTGGGGGAACTCTGGTCATTGGTTGATTCTGGTAATTTTGGCCAATATGGATACTGGGATGAAACTAGAGTTCAAGACGAACTGGTGGACGAAAACGGAAGTCAAATCGGAGCCCGGATGAGAGAGTTAGACTAAGTCAAAGTTGTATTCATAACCAGTTGACCAGAACCGAGTAGGCCACGTGTTGACGACAGAATGGAAGATCGGACGATCATTGGCACATGTGGGATAATGTCGGGACGTTCAGGAGGGCACTCGGGTGATTTTCGGGACAAAATAAGGCTCTTACTGTGTAACGCGGTGAGCAAGATATCGGTGATCCCCAACTGATCCAGCGAACCCTGTGGCGACACGTCTTCAGTTACACAATCCGACGCCCACCTCGTTTTGCTACGCTGAGCCGCGAAATACCTTAGCTGCCTCGATCTCTAGCCAGCAACACGGGATTGACACTCTCCCTTTAATTTGGAAAGTGTCATGGACTAGAATCTTCCGGATTTTTAGACCATTCATGGACTAGAATCCGAGTTATATAAGGAATTCGCTAATTAAATCCAAATAAATTATCGTTAGAATTGTTAGGAGGACGGATTCGAAAACCCTAGGTTCTCCCATTTCTTGAATTTTATATCATTTAAGTTTATTTGTTATCTTTACTTGAATTATATCATCAAAACCAAGTTCGAATCCAAGTTAGAATTAAGGTTAGAATTTGAATTTGACTAAGTCTCTGAGGAACGAACCGGTCTTACCAAAATTTATTACAACTTGACACCCATGCACTTGCGGGTGTAGACCTATTTAGGGTAACCTTCTAGGCACATCATAACTTGTTGAAAGGAATGGGAGTAGCCCGAACCATTCCCCACCCTAACTGCATGCTTAGGTCAAGATAAGTAGCAATATAACATCCTCACTAATACAGACATGTATGTACATACTAAAAAATTGCAGCAGATTAGGGTTAGACTACGTGATTACCTGCACCGGGAGTAATGCAAACGAGACCAGTGATCATGCCTTGAACAACTCCTGTAACATCCCATGTTTTCGGTTGAAGAAATAAATGACTACGGTTAGAAGAGGGGCTATTTGGCACTTAGAAAAAGTCAAATTAGGGATTAAATAGTAAATGATAGAAATTGAATTAATTGGGTACAAAGATTGGTGGGACTTATTCATGGAGTGTATATAAATTGAAGGACTTACAATAAATTAAATCTATGGCCACTTTGTAATGTGACATGTGGCACCCCATTTGTATCTTTGACATGCATGGTGACGCGTTTTGGAGAAAGTAATTTTTTATGTGTGGACCCCACTTTACAATTCAAATCCCTTTGGTTCTTTTCAAATGTCATTTGCAAACAAAGAAGCCGAGAGAGTGAGGCAGAGAATTGAGAAATCGATTTAGTTTTAAGGGTTATAAAAGTTATGAATTTCTTCGGCTGATTTCTTCGCGATGGGTGGTCGGAATTCAACGAAACTTGTTCCAGGTAATTCCATTCGACTTGTTCTACATATCTATCCGTTCAGAATTTTGAATTTCGTCCGAATTTGGTGGTTTTGTGATAGCTATTTCGTATACTATATAGTTGTACTAATTTCATTTGGGATCGAAATTTGGAGCTATTTAGACTATTATTATTCGGCTTCTTCTAATGGTTTATGTTCAGGATCATGTTTAGAATGTTATGGACTATTTTGGAGTGACCATATATAGACGGGGTGCTGCCGAATTATTTTACGACTCGAATTTCATATTTAGAATAGTTTGGAAATGAATTGGAATAGAGATAGTTACCCGAATTTTATCATATTTCATATAAATAGACAGTTTCAGCTATAGATTTATAGTATGGAATTCATTATATGATTTAGACTCTAAAATGAGAAATGGAAGTTATGGGAAGTTGGTTGATTGGTTCGTAGGCATTTTTGATATTCAGGAGACATATGTACGAAGTTAGAGATCGATTCGATAGATACTTGAAGTCTTTCGAAGATAGCGAATTTACTTTTAAGTTTTCATGGTTTTGTTTTAATGATTCTTTTTATTTACGAAGGTTCTTAGTATAAGAACCTAATGTTTCTTTTCGGTTTTGGTTATTCTTCCTTATCCCAGAGTTTGCGAATGAGGAGGAATTGGGTCGTCTGGTAGGTGGGAGTCTTTGGTGATGCAAGGACTGAGGTAGGGGTTCTGAATCCTTTATCCAGCATAGTTTTATAGATAATGAATATGCTAGATTATACAGTTATATATGCGCCATTATAACTAGAGTTTAGGTAGCATGAAACTCGATTTATGTGATGAACTGAAATATGGTTGAATGGTTTTACTGCGATATGAGAAATGTTTTCGAACTGTTTTACGATGATTGCGAACTACTTGGGATTTTGTTGTATGTACCCGACTGCGGATTATGTCAACCTACGGGCACGTAGCCATTGAGGGTAGGTGACATGTGGACACGGGTGTGACCCGTGTGAGACCGGTGAGGTGGGCGACACTAGTCATGAGACCTGTGGGAGTAGAGTGCTTCACTTGCTGGCCATTGGTGCTCGTGCCTCCAGTTCGAGGCTCAGGGACGTACTCCTGACCGCTCGTCTGGGAGGTGACATTGATTGGGAATCCCTCTGCTTTGTGGCGATATGACTCTTGGTTGTTCCACTTCCGTGTTTGATAAGATAATGAATTGAATATGAATATTGGTTTTGATATACGAATGAAACTGATTTTGAAAGATCGCATTAGATGCATGACAGGGTACCGAAGAGAATGAGGTTCAGGTCCTTCCATGGGTATTGGGGGACGGCTCTCTTATTCGAAGTCGGTGATCAAAAACTTATTTAGATACTTAAGGTATATATGTATCATGAGGTAAACTCTTCAATGATTGCGGAGTCCCTTAGTGGGAGAGGGGCTTACCGGCTAGGGGTAAGTCTCTTTCTCGAGGAGACGTAGTGCATTAGCTAGTGCCATAAATGGGCTGGTACTATCTAACGCACTCTAGGTTCTCCTGAGGTACTCTCCTCTTATTGGGAGCGCACCATGGGTGGGCAGCTAATCACTACTATTGCTTGCTAGATTAAGGAAAATGGTTTTGTATATAGTATATACAGTAACTGGTTTGATAACTCGTTTTGTCATGATGTTTACAACTTGTTAAATGAACCTTTGAAAACGTGATGGGTTTTGGATTGGTCTTCTACCAGAATAACTCGTGTCGGTGAGTATTCTGACCCCCTACCAGTTGTTAGTGTGCATTTGTGTAGCCTCGAGGCGGAGTGTGTATTCCGGCCAGTGATCTTGTCTGACGAGGCTAGTGGAGTTTTGTCGTTTTGTATGATTTTTTCTTTATTTCCAAGTTATGTATTTATTGCAGAAACTAAACTCTAATATGTATATACGTAAAACTTAGAGTTGTTTATAAGTTGTATCGGTGTTTTATGAGGCGTTTGTATGTTTGTGGTTCGGGTTTCGACCCGAAACTGAGTTGAGTTTGTTTAGCTTCCGCTTAATAGTTTATTCTTGTTTATGCAAATGTATGGTTTGCATGACAGGTTTTGCAGGTGCGACCGGTTCGATTTATAGAGGAGACTCTGCAAGATTTTAGTCTCGTCTGTGAATTGCCGGGGCGTGGTCGTGTCTATTTTGGGACACGGGGCGTCACAACTCCAATGACAGAAAGCTTGTTGAAGAAGATAACATCCAAACAAGTCCAAACTAAAAGACTTGTGGCAGCACAAATGTTGGTGTTGAAAATGGCCATGGATGCATCAAGGTTTGATGTATAAGGAGCACCACCATTAAAATCAACCCAAACCATCCACAATAGTCCTGCCCCTGTCAATGTTAACAATACATTGTTTAGTCGGAATTGTTGATGTCAAAAAATGGCCTTCCATTATATCAGCATGAGAAAGGGAGTTGATGCATGAAAACCTCCATTATGATGGTATATTCTGTTATTTGAGGTAAGATTCTTGCGTCTGTTCCTGCTTCCAGCTCTGGTGCTTTCGTCTCCTTGCTCCTGCTCTCTGCACCTGCTTTCTGCTCCTTGCTTCTGCTCCCTGCTCCAGCTCCTGATTCTCGTCCTCAAACACCTGATCTCTAAGATCCTGTTCGTCGGTTCTCAAGGGGGAAAACCTGCAAAGGGTTTGAAAACCGCTCCGACGCTCATGACAGTCAGGGTGTTCTTTGCAGTAAAAAAAATGAATGTTGATCGATCCTTTTGGGAGCGAGTTATGAGAACTCAGAGTTAACTGTGATCTTCTAGGGTTTAGAGATCGTGTCTTGTGAAGGACGATGTGGGGTCCCTTTTATAGGCTTAAGAGGCAGCGGTGATTGCCGTGGATGGAAGTTTTGCCTTTATGTTTATCTTGGATCTCGGATAGCTGAAAGTTCCTAAGTTCAAGGATTTTTCATAGATATCCTGCCGATGCGATAGATCTTATGGGAGAACTTTCCTTCCTTAGACGCGTGAAGTCCAAACTTGCTTAAACACTTCGAGATCCGTAACCGATTGAAATCTCTGTAGATATTTCGGGATTAAGTCGGTAGGTTGCTAGTGCGTTTCTGCCTTCCCAGTTCTGGGCGTAAGGCATCGACCGAATCTACGTGGACCCCCTCATTCCTTTAGAGACCAAGGGCTCATCCGTACATGTCGAGGGCGTCACAGGGCTGGTTTCCTCTAGCTGACCTCCCAGTTAGGGAAATATATGATGGATCGTCGAGGATTCAGTTGTCCTGTACGATAAGTCGGGTTGACTCAGTGGACTTTAGGTCTGATCTTAACTCTTCAGACGTTAGTCAACGTCTGGACATTTTAAGCATCATCATGATTCCCGCCACTCCTTAGTCGAAAGTAACGAGACTGAGAAGTAGAAGTAACTCATGTTTTTTAAACATTGAAGACCCTGAAGTCAGGGGGGGGGGGGTTACCTGGACCAAAGCTGTTTCGTAAAGCTTGGTCTTTCTTTTGGTTTTTTAGAGCTGGGCATTCCTGAGCTGATTTGTATCGAGCTGTTTGGAGATGCTAACTTCGCTGACGAAATTCTTCTTTTAAAACTACTTTTGCCAGAACTGATTCAGGCGATGTTTGCTTAAGCTGATGGACACGTGGTTTATTTTTCCGTGACACGTCTCGATTTTTGCCCGAGCAGTTGATTTCCTTTTCATGCGTGATTCTGTGACGTGACGGATTTGATCCTATGACCTCGCGTTTTCTGGCGTTAATCCTTTGGGTATCTACACACGGCAGTTCCATTGCCATGCGTGGACACGCGGTGTTCAATGAGTGGAGAGACTAGCGTGTTTTCTCAGGTACCGCTAATATCTTCTCCGACTTGATCAGTCTCGAGCCGTGAGTACCTCCTCGTCATTATGACTTCGGATGTTCCCAAGGTGCTTCCACTTCCTTGTCTTAAAGACCTTTGTCTGTTGAGAGAATCTTTTGACTTTCTTCTTCCACTATAAATACCTTATTTTGGCTCTTTAATTTCCCAATACTCATAAACCTTTTCTTCACTAATATTTTTTGATATTTCTTCTTAGCTCTTGTTCCCATTATAGACCCGAGATGAGGCCTCTGTTTGAATTCATACTTGTTACCTGTTTGATGGGTGTTTCTCCATAATGATCGTGGTAAAAGGTGGACTTCTCCATAATGGGCATGGTAACTCTATATGTCATATTGGAAAGTTTCATAGAGGTGTGTGGTTACCACTGCCGCCTCCAACTGGGGTGCAGAGAAAATGACGGTGGTGGAAAGAGGGTTATTTCTTCCTTGGTTGTCTTCTTGCTTTGGCAGTCCTCTGGAAGGTGGCTCTCGATGGCCTCTCAGCTTCTCTTCAACCGAATTACGCGACTGTTCTTCTAGTCCTTCGCGTTATTTGTTTTTTTTTTCTTGCCATGTCTCTTCTTTTTGTGGCTTTTATATCCATCTTCTTTTATTTTGCAATTTCTTTTATAATAGACCCGAACGACCACAACCATCTCGGTCTCCTTATCTGTAATTTTTCTGTAATAGACCTCTTTTACAAATTAATAAAAGGTTACTTTTTCGCTTTCCTGATCTTGCGTTACTTCCTTATTCTCCCGCGTTTATATTTGTTGACCTTGTACTTTCCATTCGTTTCTATTTACTGCGACTCTCCGATAGTCGTGTTCATTCATGATGGCCCTTTTTGTTGTATAAATACGCCTGAAAGCGTAATATGATCAATATGTACTTTGTTATGGCTCTTAGTGATCAGTGGGACTCTTCCCGGTGGTGATGTAAGGGTATCATTCTACATGTCTCTCAATGATGACGACTCTTCCATTGAGCACCTATGCATGGAAGTGGTTGGTGAGG
>BEHA01050180.1:0-12688 GCA_002897215.1 Eschscholzia californica subsp. californica
TATGTATTTATTCCTCATTCAGGTGAGTGAAGCATTTGTTTTCCCCCAGACGAAAAAGAAAGCAAGAGGTTGCAAAAAGCAGAGACCGTGTCCAACGTAAGTGACACGCTTCTCGTGATTGAACAACTTAAGCAAAGAAATGAGTAGTTGGAGGAAGAAAATGCAGAACTTAAGAAAGAAAATGTTGAACTTAAGGACGAACTGGCAGAAGCTATTGAGGAGAAGGACGAGGCATTCAAAGGTTACTCTGATTCACTGGCAGAGGAAAATGTTCTAATGGAGCATTATGTTCGATCAAAGAATGGGATTTTAGTGTCTGCAAATGATATGAATGCAAAGAAAGGAACTGTACAACAACAGAAGGGTCAGGAGGAAAAAATGAAGGAAGTTTCAAGAAAGGGAGAAAACGAAAAAGAGGGAAAGATGAGGAACAAGGTGAGAAAAAAATAGACGAAAAATCAGAGAGTGGGGAAGAAGATCAGGACAATGAGGAAGAAGGTGAGAAAGAAAAAGATAAAAAATCTGAGAGTGAGAAAGAAGATAAGGATGATGAGGAAGAAGGTGAGGAAGAAGAGGATGAAGTAAATGATGAGGAAGAAGAAGATGATGAAGAAAGTGAGGAAGATGAGTCTGAAGAAAGTAAGGAACAAAAGGAAGAAGAGGATGACGAGAGTGACGAAGAAGAGGATTACAATGGTGCAAGAAAGAATGCAAGCAAGGATGTAAGAAAGGGTGAAACCAAGGGTGTAAGCAAAGGTGAAAGCAAAGGTGTGAGCAAGGGTGAAAGCAAGGGTGTCAGCAAGGGTGTCAGCAAGGGTGAAAGCAAGGGTGCGAAAAAAGGCAAACTCTAATTTCAGATTAAGAATTTATTTTTGTTTTATCTAATATTGTTCTCTACATCTTAGTAATGTTTTAGATTGAAATGTTTTTAGGAAATTTCGAAGGTTTAATGAACAATTGGGAAGTTTTAAGTATTAATTCTGTTAGCCATACTTTAGATCCTGTTTAGTAAATTCTTTCATTGTCAGTAAATTATTATATGTCTAGGGAATGGCTTAGTGTTGTTTACACTGTAGTTATAACAGAAAATAGCGAGGAAAGTGAGCAAAGCTAGGGCAGCGATGAGAGCGAGGATGAGGACAACAAAGGCAAACTCTTATTTTAACTCCCAATTAATTCAATTTGAATCTTTACTAAATGGTCTTGAATTGTAGTCTAAACTTCATCTTCTTATTTATCCATTTATAACAGAAGTAAGTAAAGTGGGTCCAGACACGGATGAGGATGAAGAGGTTGAAATAAATTTATCAAGTCAAGAGGTAGGGTGGGTTCCAGATACACTGGAAAAAGGGACGCCAAAAGAAATGGGTAATGTTGTGATATTAAGTAGTCCCCAAGCATTAAGTTTTTCTGGAATCTCTAAATTTAATCCTACACGTGTAAAATATTTACAAGTTATAATGTAAGGAGGATGGTTGATGATAAACAAGAGTATCCTAGTTTTGATTAACATGGAGCTAGGGACTCAAATCATTGAGTGGACTCCACCAAAAAAAGTCTGTCTTGCCGATTGAAGAAGATGAAGAGTGTACACCACCAACCAAGCGTCAATTCGCCTATATTGTAGACATTGGAAGACAATCACTGGAAGAAGTGACTAAAAACATGGAAGACTTCGCGTAAAAAACAATATCACCACATGTCAGCCCTGCCAAAAGAGTGACATGTAAGAAAGGGAAAGGGTCTTTGTAACATCCCAAGATTTTAAGTTAGACGAGGGACCATTCTAAACTCAAGCCCAGTTAAACACTGGGACTAAATGTGCAATCAGGTCAAAATCAGGGGGTATTTTGCAAATAGTACAAACCTAGGGACTAAAGTCAAAGTTCGTTTGTTTTAGGGGAAAATCACAATTGAGTTCTTCCTTATTCTAACTGAGTTCAAGAGTGGCGTAGGAATATCGTGGGAGAAGAAATTCGATCAAGAGAAGAAATTGGTAGAAATTCAAGAGGAGAATAGTTGCTTCATCGAATTTAAGCTTCATGATATGATCTAAGCATGGTTTTTGTGCAATTTTAATAAGAGATATTGTGTTATGTCAAGATTATTCTCGAAGAATCTCAGGTTTATCTTTGTCTAGGGTGTCGGAAGGAAAGCCGAAATGAGTTGGGGGCGAGATGCTCGAAGCAAAGCGGATGAGGACGGAGTCCTGAATCGCTGGGTAGGGGTGATCTCTTGTTTTCTTGTATATTATTGTCTAGATTCATGCTAATAGTAGGAGATATGCATGCATCACTATGTGTAGATGATTCAATTTGTATATGGGTATAGACGGTATCTCTTTATTCTTCGTGATATTGACCACATTTCTGATCCCTATTTGCATTTCAGTGGGTTGGTATGGTATGAGAAGTTATGGGAAAGAGCATATTACAGCATCTCTAATTTGTGAATTTCTAATGATCGCCGTGTTCCGCATGCTGGATCCTCTACTATTCTATGTTCTTCTCGAAAGCGTGCCAATCCCTATGTTGTATCATTTCTTTGGAAATCATTCGTAAGACATTTTTCGTATATAAAACCACCTCATCAGTAAGCAAAGTTCACAAGACAAATCTTACTGAAATCAGCATCTAAAACATCAACACCATCAATATTCAAACCAACGATGGTGATAATCAATGTTTTGACATGACGATTTCGTATGCTGTATGTGATGGGTGAAGTGGAGTGAGACGAGTCATGAGGGTCTTCACAGTTGTAGTGCTCCACTCTCTGGCCAGGATTTACGTTTAGGTTGGACTCTCGGAGCTCAGGGATTTGCTACCCTTGACCGCTCGATTGGACTGTAAGCCTGTTTGTTCTTACTAGGGGTGGGAATCGGTCCGGACCGGTCGGTATCTGACTCTAACTTCATCGAACCGGTCGACTCGGACATAAACTGTTGGTGACCACCTATTTACTCGGGCGGACTCGGACGGTCACTCTCAAGAATTCTTTGTCCATTGACCGTCCAAGACCGTTTATTTTACCGGTCCAGTCGGACACCGGACGGTCTCGGTCCGGACTTTCCAATAAATTTACTTAATTCAGAACTTTATTTTTATCACCACAAACAAAATTACTTACAAATGAAGATGTTTAGCCAAGAAATCAAAAGTAAATATAAAAAAGAAAAAACACAGTGGATCATCATTTGACAAGATATAATTAAGCCATGCACTAATGTTTGGTCTTCCAGAGGACTATATGACTATAGCCAACGATCATCATATATTCATATGTCTATAAAATTTAACGGTCAACTTCTAAAAATGAGGACAGTTTAGTCGGTCAACCTATTCGGTCACTCGTACCGGTCGGTCAGCGGTCGGTCCTTCGACATAGAATTTTGACCGTGACCGTCCGCCAATTCTTTCGGGCCGGTCGGACACTGACCGTTATGACCATCGGGTGTCCATGGACACTTTTTATCTCGGTCGAACGGGTCGGATAGCGGTCTTCCGGATCTTTTTCCCACCCCTAGTTCTTACCCTAGGGGTTTAGAGGTTGTACACCTCTGACCGCCCGACTGGTTTGGTGATTGGGATCCCTCTGCACGTTATGATATGACTCTTGGTTGTGCCACTTCTGTGTTTGATAAGATAAGTAATGTTTTAAAAATCTTATCTCAGTCGAGGGCGTAACGGGCGAGTTCCGAATCTGCTGAGATTGTGGGTGAAGGAGGTTTTCACAAGTAAAGAGTATTATTTCGGTTGTTGACACAATAAATTCTATTCCAAAACCAGAAGGGATAGTTGCATGCTAGGTACTGATGAGAATATGCTTTTCGTCCCAACACGAATACTGGAGGGACGACCTGACTATTCGACTTCGGTGAAGCTAAAACGTATCTAGTTAAGCTAGGTGTATATATTTATCACGAGGTTAGCTTTTCAATGACTGTGGAGTCGCCTAGTGGAGAGGGGCTTACCTACCTAGGGGTAAGCCACTTTCTCGAGAGAACTTGAGTACCTGGGTTAGTGCCTGTATGGGATGATACCAGCCCAAGTACTATAGAGTTCTCTAGGTAACTCTCTGTTGATTGAGGAGCATACCATGGGTGCTGTTGTATGTTAAAGTAGGATTGATATATATTTATACGTGTGTTAGTATGCAGTTAACTCATGTCGATGAGTTACTGACCCCCTACCAGTGTGTTAGTATGCAGGTTCCTAGTTAGAAACATCTGCAGCGACAGGGTTAGAAGATGAATTGCAGGGGTTGTGGCGTGGTGCCACTTTGGTGTTATTTCCTTTCACTTCGGTTTTGATTTATCTTTGAAGTTATACTTTTATACATTGAACACCTTATAACGTAAATATATATGTATCACATAGTTTGTGCAGGGATGTAAGGTTGAGTGCAGGTTGAGTTAACCTAGTGTTGGTGGTTCACCTTGTAACCAAAGTTTTTAGTTGAGTTACGTCTTATTTTTAGCTTCCGTTATGTATGTGTATGCAAATGTATTGTTTGCATGACAGGTTACAAGTACGACCGGTTCGATTTATAGAGGAGGTGCTGCCGGATTTTCGGCTCGTATGTGAATTGCCGGGGCGTGGTCGTGCCTAGTTATGGGGCACGGCCGCACGGGGTGTCACAGTCTTCCCCACTGCCAACTTCACTTGTGGAAAGGATTATGCATAATCCGAGAATAAGGAGACAAACAGAAAAAAGATGTGGCAGTAAAGTCCATGTGATAGATTTGGAGATGATAAAACTAAAGAAGGAAACCCATGTGAAATTGAATGACTGGAGAAAAGGTGGGTTATGGCCATATGTGCAAGAGACAGAAAAACCACTCATGCAAGTATTCATGAAAAACAGTTGGACAAGATATTATCTATTCTTTCAAACTATTTTTGGGTCAACAAATTCTTTTTTCAGAGAGTAAAGTAGTGAGTGTCTAGTACACAACTCGGTTCCTGGTAAACAAATATGTGGTCAGTAAACAAGAGAGTTCCTGGTAAACAAATATGTGGTCAGTAAACAAGAGAGTTCCTGGAAATTGTTCTGTGGTTGATGAATTATACGTTGTCTTGTACAGTCTGGATGTGTGGACTAAAGACAAGCATCACTGCCTCAGAGCAAAATATTTAGACGAGCTCATGATGAATCGAGGCTGTGACTCTCAAGTAATTGACTGGTTTGAAGACAACCTAATGTTTGCACCCAAGAACTTGGACCATGAAGTGTTTTTCCTATCATCCCTGTTTTTCCCTCTCTAGCTCAACTACTAAACCAAACCCTAAGAACCCTAAAAAGTTGATGATTTGGTGAAGAAACCCTAGCCACCTTCTCTCTCCTCCTCCCAACTTGTGTATTTTCTTAATGGAGAAGATGATGAATAGTTTACACTACTAAAAACCCTAGGTTTCTCTTGACTTAGTCAATTCATTTAAACTTTGTTGACTTGGGCCCAAGTGAGTGCTCCTAGAATCTCTACACCTTCCTTCATCTTTGAGTATTCTTGACTTTGGGCTTGGGTTTGGGCTTTGCTTCTCACATAGGAATCAAGGGGGTGCCTTCATAAAATCTTTATTTTAAGACCGAATCTCGACTTCTTTCTTTTACAACTTCCCCGTCCGAACTCGGAATTGACTTCCGTTTTCACCGTTGGACTCGTCTTTGACTCCTCTTCTCATATGATTTGCTTGAAGTCCTCTTCTCTCATTTTGGACACATGAAATGATAGCGATAATTCGTTCCTTTTATTCCGAATTCCATGTTTAGCTCCAAATATGGTACCTAAACAAGAAAAACACATAAAATATTATTCATAACACTCGAAAAGGACTAATTAGTCTAAGTTAGGCTCTCCAAATGTGACATTTTCATGTCACATCAGCGGTCTTCCGGGATGCTTCTTAGTTAAAGGAGGAAGTATCATGCTGGCTTTATCGAATGATTTTGGTTCGTCAAAAGTAGGGACAAGGTTGATGGAACGACTGTAGGTCTTACAATATGCATCTGTTGTAACCACAGGATAAAAAAAAAGTGGAAGAATTACCTCCATGCACTTTAATACACAAGATAGCATGCTCACATGGAATACCTTGCACTTGCCACTTACGACATGAGCAAGCCAGATTACCAAGATCGACGAAGTGACTAGGGATCGACGAAGTGACTAGGCAACATTATATCTGGACATAATTGTTTCATTTACCTTAGAGCATATAGGAATGAGTTCCAAGAAGAAGATTCAATTCTTCGATGGTTCATCATGTTCGTTATTTTTATCCGCAATATATCGAGCATCACAGAATTGGGAAGAACTATCTCGTCCTTTATCCAGAATTGAACGACTCAGATAGAGAAGAACAAATTAAACCATACCTATTATCCGGGAAACACATATCTGCCAGTGTTCAGGATTGACGGAGCGCAAAAATGAATCCACACCATTTCCGCCCATGACAACAAGTTCTGAAGTGTACTTTTGAAGGTCCGATACAGTAAGCCCCCGAGTCGCTTTAAACATTAGCGACTGGAAATATTCAGACTTCTTTGCGCCATTCTTAAAACGTACATTCAGATTGTTGCATAGATGCCAAACGCAATATGAATGGTGGGTCTCTAGAAAAATGTTGGAAACTCCATTTATAATACCATGGTGCCTGTCGGACATAAGCGTTCTCTACATCGACAAACCAGGTCCAGTTATTATCGTTCTCTACATCGACAACGGCATAGGCAACAACAAACAATCCTGCAATCAATCTGTAATTGGAATTCAAATAAATTAGAGACAGGATAGAAAACCAGACAGTGTTCAGAAAACCGGGTAGTGTTAAAAAACCATCTGGTGTTCAGAAAACCAAGTAGTGTTGCGAAAACCAGGTAGCGCACGTAACAAACATATGTAGAAGTACTTGCGATCGTTCCCATTCTTTGCTACAGCTGCAAGTATGCATCCATTGTATTTGGTTTTGGCAAAGGTACCATCAACAAATATTAACGGTCGGTAGTGCTTGTAGCCTTCAATACATGCTCCAAGAGCAATAAATATTCTAACAAAACGACGGGAGATTGGATCGTCTTGAAGATCAATCTTAGTATTCGGGTTCGACCGAGGTAGTGCATCAACTTACCACTGGAGCTTCGCATATGAATCTTCTTCTTCACCATATGCCAAAGAAATAGTAGCATTCCGAGCTTTATATGATTAGTACTAGCTCAGTTTTATACCACAATATTTTTTGAATGATGTTACAATATCTTTGATACTTTTCGTAGGATTCTCTCGAATGTCATCAGCTATTAACTGATTAACATCTTCTGTTGACAACCTAGGTTTACGTGAAGACATTACAAAATCATCAGACGTACGCAGAGGGTTGAGAGCTTTGAGAACAAACATGGACCGGGACTTCAAAGGAGCAACAACATGAATGGTCCAAGCACAGGTAAGAGTTTTGCATACACAAGTAATCCGCGAAAGATCATTCTTTACGAATTTGTAATTGTACCCATGCTTTATGGAGTAGCGACTGAGAGCCTGTCGAAAAGCAAGGGCGTCATCGGAAATTTCCTGACCAAGAGATTTGAGTTTTAGAGGGCAGTGGCGTGGTTGAATATTTGGAGGCCCTGTGCGAAGTTTTAATCGGGGCCCTTTATACCAATAAAAATAGCATACACCCAAAACTATAAACATTAAATATAAATGCATCTATACAACAAATTAAACATATAATTACAGAATTTTCATCAAAAATAGACATTAATTATCTTTGCTTAAAGATTAATAGAAAAACAAAAGAAAACAACATTAATTTTGTAAAGAAGATTTCGTACCTATTAAATTAAAGGAGGAGTGAAAGAGAAAGAAAGATAAGAGAGGAAGAAAATTTGAAACGTCAAATGTTTGGTTTTGTTATTTTATATTTAGCTTCGTATTTGACTTATGAGGTAACAAAAATAGGTCATCCAGAGTGCGGAACCAACTTACTTACTATTTAAAAGTTATTGGTTGGAGGGTCTACGAAATAATATCATTGCCCTTAAAACATCATAGAAATGAACTCTTCCTTGCCTCATAAAAGAAAAGAAAAAAAAAGTGGCTTGGAGGACTAGAACCCGCAACCTGCATGGTCTTAGGTAGTGGTGGCCAACGGGCCGTGCCGACACGGAAACAGACCGGCACGGCCCGTTTATTTGAGGACACGGAACGGCACGGAACGGTTCGTTCCGTGCCGTGCCGACCCGTCACGGGTCTGGCGTGCCGTGTTGGGGCTGGGATTTTAGAGTCTCAGACCCGTTAAACACGGCCCATTAGACACGCAAGAACGACACGGAACGGATCGTACACGGCACGACCCATGGGCACGGAACGACACGGAACGGAAACGGCAACAACGACACGCTAGCAACGGCCCAATTTAGTTATTTGAATTTTTAAGCATTACCTAGAGTGTACTAACATCCTCATTCCTCAAAACACTTTTTTTTTTACTTAGATTTTTTTTTGTTGAAACAAACTAAAACTTTTTTTCAAAAAAATAAACAAATAAAGTGGTAAAGATAGTCCCACACCTAAACCACAAAATATAAAGTAAATGTGGAGAGTCTTTATACAACTCTTCTCCAATAAAATAAACAGAGATAGACATAGACTCTAAAGTTTTTGTACATCACAATTTTTTACTTGAAAAAAATGTAATATTTCTTTTATTACTTTTTTTTGACAAGTAAAAAAATATTTATGAATGGGTCAGAGCCACGGAAGCGACTACGGGAACGCCACGGAACGACCACGGGAACGACTACGAGAACGCCACGGAAACGGCTAGAAACGCAACGGAAACGCCACGGGAACGGCTGGGCCGTTCCCATGGGCCGTTTCTGTGGCCAGACCTTTGTGGTCTGGGCACGGCACGGAACGGAACGGCTCAAGCCGTGCCTGGCGTGGCCGTGGCGTGTCTGACACGCCACGGCTGCCAAAAGTCCCCAGCCTATGCCGGACACTTGGGGAAGCATCCCCGAAGGTGTCCGAGCTGCTGGGGGGGCCCGGGGGGCCGACACGACACGGCCCGTTGGCCACCACTAGTCTTAGGCAAGGAACGGACAAACTGGGCCAAATTGATTTCATGGCATATGTACGCTGGCTTCTTTTACAACGTACTGCCATGTATAAGCTTTTCAGAAAAGGGGCCCTTTGGGTGAGGGAGGCCCGGTGCGACCGCACCTCCCGCACCCCCTCACCCACGCCCATGTTAGAGGGATTTAGAGTTGATCCAAAAGGGGTCTATAACCAAGCTTGGTTAATGACAATAGACTAAGTCAATGTTTATGTGAAGAGCCCTTTAACAAAAATGAGAGGGCCTATGGAACTTCCCTTTATTCCTTCTTATTTTTCTCTTCTTCCTCTTAACTATTCTCTTTTGCTTCTTCTTCACTAAAAAGTGGTGGTGAAATTCATAGTCAAATAGCTGGGACGGGACTCCAAAGTTGGCCCGCACCTTACTGTAATTCAGTTAAATCATAATTAAGAAGTTTTATAGGGAATGCCCAAAGTTAACTCAAAAATAAGAAGAAGAAAGATGGACATCGCCCTCAAGACCACACTGCCTCTAAGCATTTGTGAGATTGCCTTTAACAATTTTGAACGTTACCTATACAATCTCTCATCTTAAATCTAATGACTATCTAATTTACGTTTTGTGCCTTTATTGTGGGTTCTAAGTAAATTGATAGTAAATTTGGGGATTAAAAGGTTGAACAAGTGAGTTGGAAGAGACAAACGAAGAAATTGGTTTTGGGGAATAATGGGTGGGTCTCACTCTTACAGTCGCCTCGAATGAATGTTGGGTTTAAATTAATAGCTTAAAATTTAATATGTATTGACGTTAAAAGCACTCTTATATTGAAGTTCATAGTTTGGAGGACCATTTCTATTCATCTCACCATCTGTTGGAGCCTGGAGGACCCCCATGGCTGTTCAAGGTGCCTATTGCACGCGTATCGCCCCTTCAAAGACGTTCTTTTCTTCACTTGTGTTATGTACTATTTTGTCTTTACTCTCTATTATGATAATGCAAGGAAGAGAATCAAACCACGAAAAAATACAAATTACAATTAAGATAAGTTAGGAGATACTCTAGGCAAATTAACTGGTTGTGCAGAAAGTTCATCGGTTGTTGTCCAAAAGACTTACTCAAACTAAGTCAATTTGCATCCGTAATAAATTGATGCCATTCATAACTTCACAACAATCATCAGTAGAAGTCTTGGTGACTAGCTAGCACTGAAATTTCCTGGTTGTGCAGGAAGTTCATCCGTGGTCGTCAAGACTCATTCCAACTAAGTCAATTTGCATCCATAACAATTTGATGTGTTTGGCCCCATTTATAACTTCACATAATTATCAGTAGAAGTCTTGGTGACTAGCTGGCATTGAAATTTCTACATAAACAAGAAGACACAAGATAAAATAAAAAAAGGTTTATCTGAGTAGTCTATAAGACTTCAATAAACAACCAAAAGAATTAGAATGATAAAATAATGAGTTCAACAGAACCCATTGAAAGGATTGGATAGCAAAATGTAACAGGCCAGAAAATTCTAAAGATTTTAAAGAGTCTCCAATCAATTATACTCTCACAATATTTGCAAGTCTCAATCAGATAGTTGGACTACTGAAATATTTCGAAAATTTTGTATCTGGAATGACTCGTTCACTCAAAAGAAATAAAATTGAGCTCAAGTTTACACCGAGAAATAATGTTACCAAAAAATAACCACATATGGAGACGACTAGGAGTATTGATTCCGAAATTCATAAGGGTAATAATGATACGAACATAACAAAAGAAATTGGAGGCAGAGGGATGAACTTGCAAGCATGTGTTATTTGATGCTTAACATACTACATCACATTTTTCTCATGAATAGTTAAAACTTCCATATTCTTTTCTTATCAAGTTAACTCTTTTAAGTTCTTCGAGGGCTTTCAACAAAAAAAGAAGTTGACATTTCTACATGAAGAAAAAAAAGTTGTTCGAGGGGGAAACTACACAGGTTAAGCCCCTTCAAACACGCTTGGCCTAATAATATACTAATATGCTTCTAATAAGATAACGCGAATGAAAGAAAACACACAGTGAGTCTTCATGACTAACATTGACATTTCTACATAAAGAAGACACAAGAAATCCTATCAAACATAAAGAAAAAGCTTCCCTCATTGTCATAGCTCCGGTCACTGTCATACCCCCTAAGGGCCATCCAAGTTACCCTATAGTTCATTATTTTTATCCTTTATACCCCAAGTCCAATAAACCATATATTCCACCTCCATTGTGAATCGAACTTGGAATCTCTGGGATTTTGGACTAAATGCGATACCAACTGAGCGAGCATTTGTTGGCAAATCAAACCCGTTGAGAGGGTCGATGAATAATCAAACTTAACAAGGTATAAAAGTCTGAAGACATGAGAAAAGTCTCTGAGTAATTTTATTGTCCTAATCTTTGCAAGTTTTAGTAGACCCATACTTATTTGTTACTCTCTTTTTGGCCATAACATCTTAAGATATTACACCCCACGAAGAATTGAGTGGCGTACAGAAAGCCGAGTCTTGAGACTGATTACCGATTGATGGTCTTGTTGACTCGAAATTAACAGTTCAGCTGAAAAACAGAATACAAGACGATAGGTCCTACCATGCCGAAAAGCTTTAGATTTTGTGTGTCTGTGTGTAAATATTGACAATTCAGTTTGAAAACATAGTTAATTTCTGGTTTTGATTTCAGTTCTTAATAATGGAGTCGAGATCTATTTTCTTAACTTTCTTTCTTGCTGCATTTTTTTTAGTCGGACCAGATTACAATAACTTCAGTTTTGGTTTTGTTTGAAAGGAAAGGGAGAGACAAGCTCTGATGTCCTTTAGAGAAGATTTAAAATCTCAAGATGATTCATTCTTCCATGACATTTTACATATTCTATTTAAGAAGAACATATTATCTACTTGGGATGGTAAAGAATGTTGCAATTGGACAGGAGTGTTTTGCCATCCGAAAACGGGAAATGTTGTTGAACTTCATCTTCAAAACTTATCACTAGGTGGTTTTAAATCCTTCTTTGCTTCAATTAATTAAAACATTTAAATTATTTGAACTTAAGTTTGAATAATTTTGATGGTATTCATATACCTTCTTTCTTGGGGTCGCTCCATAATTTGAGATATCTCGATCTACACGAAGCAACTTTTGGTGGAATTATTCCTCAGGAAATTGGAAATTTATCCAATATTCATTTTCTTGATATTAGTAACAACTACCAGCTAGATGTTAGTGATATTCAATGGCTCTCTCATCTTTCTTCTCTCCAACATCTTGACATGAGTTTTGTGAACCTCAGCAGGGTAAGTCATTATTCTTGGATATTAGTAACAACTACCAGCTAGATGTTAGTGATATTCAATGGCTCTCCCGTCTTTATTCGAGTTACGTCTAGATTCATCCACATTACCAACTCTTCCACACATAAACTTTACATCTCTTTCAATTCTTGGATAACAATATTAATTCTTCATTACCTCCGTGGTTATATAGTCTTACTAGACTTGAAGAACTTTATCTAAGTGAGAATAATTTCTACGGAACGATTTCAAAAGATATTGGTTATCTCACTTCAATCAAGAGTGCCT